>JAYXIM010044499.1:0-427588 GCA_037575425.1 Anastrepha fraterculus | reverse complement strand
CCCAAAGCTCCAAGGTTTTCAAGCGCAACGGACAACGTCGCTAAGTTCGAGTTTTCACATGTCACATAGATGCCAGCATCAGTATTTTTCCAACAGGTACAAGGGTATATAACTAGCGGTCTTGCCAAGTAGATAATATTATTTGTTTATATATTTGTTTAAATGACTCGATCGACACTTACTTTGTTGGACACTTATATTTGGGCTCGTTAAAGGCATATTCTAACTTCACCAATGCACAGAAGTGCAAAAGGAAAGTGCAACAAAGCAACAAGTTATTCATACTTTTTTTTAAACAGGTTTCTTTAAGAGAAAATTCGACATTGACACAAATGCGGATGTGGTTCGCTGCTTAAGTCTTTCGTTTTGGTGTTTGAAGCAGAGCGCGATCTGCCTATAAATTTGGTTTAAAGCTCACTAAAACGCATAATTCGTATGTGTGAATAAATTAATTTTAATAAACTTTCTACTAAATAATTGCAAATTTTTAACTACGCGATTTTCACTCGAGTTCTAATACATGTCACTGGTATCGCGTTCAATCGGTCATCGTGAAAAAGAAAATCCAACTGGAGACCATGGAGAACTCAAAATGAGTTGGACACTAATATTATTGCACAATATTATTGCTTAAATATGGATTCCATTTGCCCTAGTAGTAGTTGCCAGACCAAGAGGCATATTTTCAGTGAAAATTTAACTGCAACTAATCGGACGGGATTAGTTAAATCTTTACTACGAAGTCTAAATAAAAGTTGAGGGCAAAATTTAATTGTTACAAAAAATTGGAAGTAATCGTTGTATTTTATTACATTCAATTCACTTATAAGAATGCACATTTTAATATAATAAATATATAATTTGTGGAAATGCTGAAGTTTTGTTTTGTTCTCTTTTGAACTACGCAATATTTTCGCAGTGCATGTGGCTATACTTTTGCAATACTTTCATAATGAGATGACATTTTCTTCGAGATAAGAAAACATTCTTAAAGTAACGTACTTTACAAAGCATATGCAGTGATTAGCAGTAAATCAACAAAAATGAATCTACCCGTTCACAAATGGCAGATTAGCTGCAAAATTGGCAATCAGCTGTCAAGACTGCTTTGAAAGGTTTTTCTTCACAGAAATTGGTTTGGTGGAATATTTGATTGTTTTTGGTTTATTTAATTATTATTAAAAGTATGAAGAAAAGTCAAATAAAATACAAATTTAATTTAATTTCGCAATTTGCTGCTGGTAATAGAGCGTTGGAGGAAATTTGTAAACGACGACTACAGAGGTCAAAAAAATTATCGGAGCATTATGCATGCGAAATTCGATATTACATTTTATAATAAGTAATAACAGGCCAAAGCGTCTATGGACACACTATTTTTCCTGTAATATGAATGCATAATTAATAATATCTAACAAAAACTTAATTAGAATTATGTCTACAAACCTCTTTTCATTGCCGGTGTCCATTTCATTTAGTTTTTACTTTGACGTTTCTTCTTACATTCGTAATAATATTTAGTTGTCGATAACACAGAAAACCCAAGGTTGTACGGACAAAAGTACCTTTATAATCTAAGATTACATTATAATCTCAGATTTTGGGAGAGAAATTTCGTATGGGTAATCTCGTTTTATAATTACGGATTTCGAGTTAAGCTCGAAAAAGTAGATGTGAACCTATTATAAGATAGCCTATGGCATTTCCTTTTAACTTAATAATGTCGCATTTATTCTGCTTCTTGCCAGCAGGGGAGAAGTGTTAGATTTTTTTTCTATTCTCATATGAACCAGGTAATATTTTTGTAATACTTTCATAATGAGCTGAAATTTTATTCGAGATAAGAAAACACTAATAGATTGGATGTGCAAAATATTTTAGTCAAGAAATCGGTCAAAATCTCAAATAATGATGGAATTAATCACGCAAAATTTTAAACATTCATTTTTTTTAGATTTATAGATTTGTATTTTTTATAAAATATTCCAATAGTCACTCTTTCATATGCCGATGACTTGGTCCCTAATGGTCCCTTTCCATCAGTAATGGCTGAAATTTTGGAAGGTGCCAGTTGCGGTCTCAGAGTCAACGGAGTTGATGCTATTCACCAGAAAATACAAGCCGCTCCTTTTAAGCTTCCAAGACTTAACAACCAGTACCTTACTCTTTCATCGGAAGTCAAGTATCTTGCTGTAATACTTGACCCCAAGCTCCACTGGAAGCTGCACATAGAAAATCGAGTTAAGAAGGCCAATATAGCCTTCTACGCCTGTAAATCTATGTTCGGCAAAAATGTGGTCTCAAGGCACGTGTCGTTCTTTGGATGTACAACTTAGGGGTTTTGCCAATTTTGACAAACGGTTGCCTAATTTGGTGGGTAGCTCTTCAGAAAGGCTACAACACCACTAAACTAGAGAGAGTGCAGAGAACTGCATGTGTGGGCATCACTGGTGCTTGTAGAACATGTCCCACTGCTGTGCTCAAAGTTATTCTGCACTTACTTCCTGTGGATCTGCAGGTTTAATCCATTGCTGCTCAGAGTGTTATTAGGTTGAAGGAGATTGGCATTTGGAGACAACTTCCTGTAGGACATAGTAGCATCTTGAAGCAGATCTGCCCTTCCTTCTCTGTTATTCGCACTGACCTCTCCATCCGCAAACTGTGCTTTGAAGGTTGTGCTAGGGCTATCTTTCCGAGCAGGCAAGATTGGAAAGAGGGGAGAGTCGGTACGGATATAGATACCTCTGTTTTCACTGACGGATACAAAATGGAGTCTGGAATGGGAGCCGGGGCTTACTCTAAATTAGCCAGAATTTCGGTCTCCTTTAAACTGCCGGAAACAAGCAGCGTTTTTCAAGAGGTCTTCGCGATCCTGCAGGCATGCAGAATACTTCGGGATAGCTGTTGGGAGGGGGTTATTAATATTTTTTCCGATAGTCAAGCTGCGATCAAGGCCCTGTCTTCGCCGTATTGCAGCTCGTTTCTGGTGAACTCCTGTAAGGAGGAACTCAAAAGTCTCCAACGTGCAGGAAACATTTCCCTTATCTGGGTTCCTGGGCACAGGAATATAGAGGGAAATGAAATTGCCGATGAGCTTGCCAGAAAGGCGTCGGCAGAACCGGTTCCAGCTGTCTCCTTCTCAGACATCGGTGTCCCCTTGGCCGTCGTTAAAGGGAAACTACACAATTGTCTTATAGAAAAAGCGCAAGGCAGATGGAGGTCTGTCTCATCGTGTGCTATTTCGAAAACACTATGGCATCAATACGATAGAAACAGAACGTTTAAGGTGATGGGAATCCCCCGCCATTCAATTTCCATCGGTACTCATGCGGAGAAGCTTGGAATTCCGTACAACCCCTATTGCAGAAGCTGTGGGGATCCTGCAGAGAAAGAGACTGTAGAACACTTCCTCTGCAAATGTCCGGCTCTGGCGGCTAGGCGCTTGAGACTCCTTAGCGTGCCCTTTGGGGATGACTTGAAGAAATTCGCCAGCCTAGATCCCTTTTCTCTCCTCCACTACATTAACAGCACTGGATGGCTGTAGACGGTTTTTTCTCTTAATCTTTTCACAGGTGGTGGTCCACATTATGGTATCAAAACGGTACGTAAGTGCTACTTAAAGTGTAGCTGGGGTACTCTTGCCATCTTACCTACCTACCTACCTACCTACTCTGGCAAGAAAAGGAGGTATGCACAATTATTAAGGAACTTTGATGATTTTTTAGTCACATAAAATACGCAAACAGTTTGTACGAATCTTAGAAGTTTCCACACCGAATACCTTAAAGTTTGATTCGTTATTTGGTAGTTCGGTAAACTTTGCCCTTTTTCCTTTTTAAAATGAAAATGAGTTCTGAATATCAGCAGATTTACAGAAGGAATAATTGTGTCTATAGATACATATATTCAAAGAAGCCGTGCAATCTTGGCGATTGTTTCTTTGAAGTTCTAGGAAATTTGCAAAATTTTTCGCTGGAGGGACTAGTTACCTTCTTAAAAAGATCTAAGTGGCTTAAGCAACTTAGTTAGGGGATGGAAATCAAATGCAGGTATCACAATGTGCCACCGAGTGTCTTAAGCAACCTGGCTAACCTAACCTAACCTAACCTACCTACTCTCCATAGTGACATAAATTTCATGGAATTCGTGTCCGATGAAAAACGTTGAAATCAGGTGTTATCTCTTGCCAGCATTTACAGAAATTTTACATACACAAAAGCGGTGGCAAGACGGAAGTACAAAACCTTGAAATTTATGGTTTGCTTTTAAATTTCCGCGAGGTTTACAATATGCATAAACAGATCCTGGTTTTCTTCCGCTTAAGCAACTAATATATAAACTAATTAAAGCAACTAATTTTTTGACTACCTAGTCTTTTCTTTTTAATATATCAACTTTTTGAAAGCTTGCGTTTCGACGTGAATTTCGTTTTATGTGTTAGTTTTGTGTCACTGTGCAGTAACTATTGCCACTTTTGATCTCTTTATATGAAATAAGCTGTTCCCTTTGTTTGAGCATGTCCTAAGAACAAGTAAATTGTAATTTTTTGTTTCCGAAGGGGTATGACGTTGCTTTCTTTCGCATATGAGCAAAGTAGTCGAAGCTAAATAAAGCATCCGCCGTAGCCGAATGTTTTGACAAGATAACCCATTACCATTCGGTAAAGACCCGGTTCGAATTCCAGTGTGTACATGAAACACTAAATAATAGCAAAGGCTTTTCTAATATCGGTTGTCCCTCGGCAGGTAAACCTCTGACCACATCAAGCCGCACACCACAAATAGGAGGGATGTGATATTTTTACCAATCAAATTACATGAAATTAAATTTTTTTTTAATTAAATATTAATTTTAAAAAATAAAGATATGAAGAAATAGTGCCCTTTACAGTGTTTGAACCCAATTGTCTTCAATGGAATTTTGATTGTATGCAGATAATAATGAGTGTGAGGGAGAAAGATATAATTTAATAGTAGGGGAGTATTTTTTATTCATCATTAAAAATGTGTTTTCAAAATATGTCGATCTAAGTGGTCACGCACGAAGATTGTGGAATATCCGTAAAAACGTGTCAGGCGATTGCTCTCTGCGGTACATTTTGAAATCATTAACAAAAGTACTTAGAGAATTTTAAATTCGCATGAAAAGAATTTAAAAACCATGTTAAATAGTGTAAATTATATATAAATGAACTATTTGCATTTGTTGGTTTTTGGCTTTGGTTTTTTATACAATGAAAAATTGTAAATGATAATTCGGACGTGTGTAAAAGTGTGTATGCAAAAATATGAATGGCAACATTGTATCGATACAATCAAACAAACCCACACAAACCAATGTATTGTGTAAATATGAGAAAGCAGCTGTTTTCGTTTGGTTGCATACATAAAAATTGTTTACTAAACACATCGGTAACAAAATGGATGAAGAAGACTACGAAATTTGCGAATTATTTCTTAAGTTAGGTGAAATATATACTTTATATAAAAAATACAAGAAAACAAAAAAGTCGAAAAGGCGTAAGGTTCGGCGATTAAATAGAATTCCGGGTACAAGATGTTATCAAGTCAGAGAGTTCCGTCCAATGAATACATTGGAGCCTGATGAATTGTTTTCAGAGACAAGGATGTCCCCGCCTGTGTATGAGCTGCTTTTAAAATTAGTGAGCAGTTCCTTGTATAAGCCAAAACAGCGGATTGGTCCTGAGGAAAGAATCTCTTTAGTTTTGCTGTAAGTATATTGTATTTCTGCCATGAAAAAGCTCCTCATAAAAAAATATCTGCCGTTCGGAGTCGGCTTGAAACTGTAGGTCCCTCCATTTGTGGAACAACATCAAGACGCACACCACAAATAGGAGGAGGAGCTCGGCCAAACACCCAAAAAGGGTCTACGCGCCAATTATATATACATATATATATTTTGATAAAGCGCGGCTTCAAGTCGTTTAATATTTTTTTCATATTGGTTGTTTAGATATTTGTCACAAGGTGTATCCGTGAAGAGCGTTGCTCGGATTTATAAGTTGGCTGAAGTGACTGTGCGCAAAATAATACAGGAAACTTGTGAAGTTATCTGGCGGCTACTTTCCCCAGACTACGTTGCCGAACCTACAGAATCCCAATACAAGGATATTGCTAAGGATTTTCTTGAGATGTGGAACATTCCAAATTGTGTTGGTGCAATCGAAGGCAAACATATTGCAATCAAGTGTCCAGCCGAATCAAGTTCATTCTATTACAACTACAAAAAATTCTATAGCATCGTCCTGATGGCCGTATGTGATGCCAAGTATACATTCACTGCAGTAAGCATCGGAAGTTGTGGTTGTCAGAGTGACGGAGGTAATAAAATTTAAATAATATAAGTTATTTCACCTAATGCATATATTTTACAGGTATTTTCCATCGTACACCATTTGGACAGAGCTTGATAAAAAATACTTTGCCATTACCGCCCGCCGCGCCATTATCTGCGGAATCACCCCATACATTACCACATTATTTCGTTGGCGATGACGCCTTCCCATTGAAACTCAACATAATGCGTCCATATTCCGGTTCTAAATTACCAAGAGTCCACCAGATTTTTAATTATCGCCTTTCACGAGCACATAGTGTAATAGAGAACAGCTTTGGAATACTAACGGCGCGATGGAGAGTTCTTCGCACGACGATTGAATTCGACCCTACAAATTGCGAAAAAATAGTGCTAGCCTGCATTGCATTACACAATTTTATAATTTTAAACGATTCCAATCGTTGGTATTGCCCTGAAAATTATGTTGATCGACAAGAAGCTGGTAACATCGTTCATAGTGGGGATTGGCGACGTGAAATAAATAATAATACTTGTTTACCACGTATGTGGTCTACAATTCGGAGATACTCTGAAATGTCATATCATTTCCGAAATAGGCTTGCTGATTATTTCGTAAATGAAGGAGCTTTACCATACCAAGATGACATAGACCTTACCACTGTAGGGTCCATATGAAATCCAAACACATGTGAAGTGAAACAAATATATAAAATCATTTAGCATCTACACGTTTATTTATGAATTCTTAGGTATATAATTTATTTAAATCAATATACTTAAAAATACTAAGCCCAACTGTAAATTCATGCAGCCAAAAATATTAGCAAATACTTTCATTTATCAGATAGTTCATTTATTACTACATAATTCAGGTATATTTCAAAAATCACAATAGTTACAATAGGTTACATAAGTATGAATATGCATATGAACAAAGTATACATATTTCAGAATTCAGTATTTTCTTACTAGCTAGAAATACTTCTATGGCAAACAAATATGTTATAAACTCCAGAAACACTAAAATTAAAAACATGCAATCAGTAGAGAAACAAAAAATAATTCAAACAAATTTAATTCAGATTTGGAAGAACAAATAATTAAACTACGAAAGTAAATCCTCATTCCTGCTCCTGTTGCATCTCGAATACCACCTCCATCATTCGCTGCATGGTCCGAGTTTGATTAGCTGCATTCATTTTGGGAAATTTTTCGCCATAATCATTTTTCCAAATGAGTCCTCTGTTGGATTGCTGGATTGCTTTTCCAAACATCTTTTTTTGAAGAGACCATAGCTTCCAACATGCTGTTCTCAACCTCAGCACTTCTGCCGCGTTATTTTACTCTTGATATCTGGGGTGGACTGGGACTGAGCACTGGGATAAAGAAAGTGATAGAGGTAGCGGAGATGAAGCTTGCGTGAATGACGTTGATGGCTATGAGAATCAACACCAATACACGCTTGTGGCGATGACGATGGTATGCATACCATTATTGGTGGCTGATGACTGAAGGCAATAGTATTGGCAGAGGAACATACATTGGCGGCGACTGTGAGGGCACGGAATTTACAATTACGTTTTGCGAACACCGAATTCTTTTAAGGAAACATTATTAGTCATCACTTTATGAACATATATCAGCTATACTTACAGCCGAGAAATTACGCGCGGCTTTAAAAATTGCATGTTCCCAAGCAAATACTATGGCCTATGATATTCTGCTCCACTGCCTAATGGTGCCGCAGACTTCCGGGCTTATCTGCCTTCGCATGAATAGCTCATCTTTCAAATACCTGCAGTATAGAATTAAAAATACTAATAAATATAAGTCCAGTTCCTTGTCAATTTGTTCCCAAATAAGTTTCTTTCTTCCATGGAACTTATGATAAGGGTAATCCAAAATACAGCCAATCGCCTACTATGATCCTTATAATGAGGATTACCCTTATCATAAAGTTCCATGCTTGTCTCCACTAAAGATGCCAGCCTCTCGACGTTCATTAACACTTTCGCTTTTTAATAAAATATATGTAGGTAAATAAATCATAAAAATTAAAATTTATTTTGTTGATGATTTCGAAATGTAAGGTTGGCAATACTGTCGGGTAAGAGAGCAGTCAGCTGACATGTTTCAACGAAACAACCAAAAATTTCTCATTTACACAAACACACGATATACGTTACCGTCATAGGGATACGATACTGAGTTTTAATTTACATGGCGCTCTCATAAGTTTGATCGTGTCAGCTGACTTGGAACGTACGTTTACGTCGGTGAGTGTGGGCACCATTAGCCACATAAGCATGTAGCAAAACCGTCTAGAACTGTCTACATGCTCAACAAGGCAGCTCACTTGAAGTGATGCCACAACATGGAGAAAAACATACCTCAAAAATGTACTCATTTTCTCGTTTTACTCCTTTTTCGGGCAAGAGAATCCATCGTTTTTACCACACTTTAACACACCTGTATAAAAATAAAGCAAATTCATAGAATTTATGTTTAGAAATATATACGTATTTACTTATAAGTTAGATCTTACTTTTTTTCAAATAGATCAATTAAAACTAAGTACATGTTTCTTTGTACAGTCATTTTACAAATGATTTTTCATTACTTTAAAACTAATACCATTGATATTTTTCGTAACAAAAAAGGCTCTTATTTTTACTATGCTGTATCTCAACCCCAGGGGATTTCCTTGGGTACATTTAATACCTGCAATTGCGTGGGACTGAGATAGTATAATGTCAATGCTTGTTTTTAAATTGGAAATTAATACTCATCATTAAAGTTTATATATTTGAGAATTTGATACCAACAGCGATATTGTATTTTTTCGATTAGATATATTTTAGTGTTCGGTCTTCTTGAAACGTCACATACCGTATTTGTGATTAACTAAACTGCGAAAAAGTATACATTTTCAAACTTTCCACTTTTTGTTCTACAGCTATTTTCCCTTTAAGCTAAAGTCTTTTGGCATCCCTGTCTATATGGCACGAAATCGAAATATTCGGGAGTGTAAAGCTTTAGTAACTAAATTTTGTTGCTATATCGCTTGACTGAAGAACCTAAGGAAGAACTCCGTTCCCATTGACCAGTATAGATGCCGTCCAAGACGTGGAGGCAATTTGGAAAACCGTATTCCTGGCAACAACGTTTTTCTAACTGAACTCCCAAATTTGCAAGGTGCCAAAAGTGATGTTAGAAATGTAAAGCTTAGTTAGAACCATTTCTGCCAAAAAGAATTGGAAATGTAAATACATTTAAAATGCTGTTTATAAAAACATATTTGAAATATTAGACATTTAAAATATACCTACAATTAATTTTACAAAACTTCTCGTTACTATAAGAAGCATGCATGAAATAAACGGTTTTTTCTTAATACACATTCAATTGATTAAAATTTGTATGTACAACAGTACTTACCTATTATAAGTAGGTTAGACATAAAGTCAATTCTAAAACAATACATAGTTTCAAAAATAACGTAAAATAATAGTAACATATTCAGTTACTGTTTATTTTATTAAAACGAGTTTGGTTAACGTAGTTTGTATGAAAATCGTTCTACGATAATTCAGTGATAAAACTTATTATCGATGTACATTTTTTAAAGAAATATAGAAACTATATATATGTATATGATAATTATCTTTTAGTTTTTCAAATCCCGGCAGCGAAATTCGGTAAAGTATTTTATTTGGTGGATTACGTACGAAAATCGTCGACCTACACGTTTGTGTAATAGCATTGAATTGAGGAATTTTAATATTTTAGAATCTGGCAGCAATCCAAAACATCAAAAAATGACAGCTTACCTATTGATTAAATGCAATGAACACCGCCAAAATACAGTCAATCGCCTACTATGACCGCCGGGAGAAATACTGACTTCGCCCGATTCATGCCGCCATTGCCGAATTGACCAATAGCAGCAGTGAATACCCATACTGACGCATTTGCGGGTTGAAATTTTGTGTATGTGCACAATTGACGACCACTGTGTGTGTGCCAAGGGAGAATGCGAGTTATTTGTCAAAGCGAGCGCTAAAACACATTCATTGATAACTAAACTTTCCGTCAAATCGTTGATCGGTCCTTTACTAAAAAAGGTTAAATTAATTAATAGTTAATAGTGGTTATAATAAAGTGGATAAAATGAGCTACCAAGTGGAAGCGTTAAATTCTGCTCACCTAGAATTGCAAGGAGGCGGCAGCGGTGCTGAACTTCGTCGACCTTTTGATCCCACAGCTCACGATTTGGAGCCATCCTTTCGATTGACTCGGTTTGCTGATCTGAAGGGTCGTGGTTGCAAAGTACCACAGGAGGTTCTTGGAAAATTAGTGGCGGCTTTGCAGCAGGATTACTCGAATGCTTCGGATCAAGATGCTCAATTTATGAATATGGCAATACCGCGTATTGGTATTGGTTTGGATTGTTCAGTTATCCCACTGCGTCATGGTGGTCTTTGTTTAGTGCAGACGACTGATTTTTTCTACCCTATTGTTGACGATCCATATATGATGGGAAAAATCGCTTGTGCCAACGTACTAAGTGACTTGTATGCAATGGGAGTGACGGATTGCGATAACATGCTGATGCTACTTGCTGTCAGCACTAAAATGACGGAGAAAGAACGGGATGTAGTTGTGCCATTGATTATGCGCGGTTTTAAGGACTCTGCTTTAGAAGCCGGTACGACGGTGACTGGTGGACAAAGTGTAGTAAATCCCTGGTGCACCATTGGGGGAGTAGCTTCAACCATTTGTCAACCTAACGAGTACATTGTTCCGGATAATGCTGTTGTAGGTGATGTATTAGTTCTCACCAAACCACTTGGTACACAAGTCGCTGTAAATGCCCATCAATGGTTAGACCAACCAGAGCGATGGAACCGCATTAAACTTGTGGTTTCTGAAGAAGACGTTCGCAAAGCGTACCATCGCGCCATGAATTCAATGGCCCGACTTAACCGTACAGCCGCAAGATTGATGCACAAATATAATGCTCATGGATCTACAGACATTACTGGCTTCGGACTACTAGGACACGCACAAACACTTGCTTCGCATCAAAAGAAGGATGTCTCATTTGTTATTCATAACCTTCCAGTAATTGCTAAGATGGCAGCAGTAGCAAAGGCATGTGGGAATATGTTCCAGTTATTACAAGGTCATTCTGCTGAAACTTCGGGTGGCCTTCTTATTTGCTTGCCCAGAGAACAAGCAGCTGCTTACTGTAAGGATATCGAAAAGCAAGAAGGGTACCAGGCTTGGATAATTGGTATTGTTGAGAAGGGCAACAAAACTGCTCGTATCATCGATAAGCCCCGAGTAATTGAAGTGCCGGCAAAAGATTAATCTAATTAATACTTCTAAGTTTGTATCATCTTCAAGTTTTAAACCGTTTTGGAAATTTCGCATAGTCCTTAACTTGTATTTGATCTATGATTTCATTTACTGGCATAATATTTACGAAAATGTATTTGCATATTTACATATATATGCATGTAAATAAATATGTGCCGTATATATCTCCTAAGACATATGTATGTAATTGGTACTTCATTTTTGCAGAAATAAAGACTATTTGTGAATGATTGCATAGTGTAGCCAAATACTTTCTCAAACTTTGTGCATACAGGGGAGCTGTTGTTGTTCCAACTTGGCGAAGTATTTTTTGGTGTTGTCCGTGTCGTTTTTAGTTTGCAGCCAGCAACATTGATCGTAAAAACAAAATACATGTAAATGTTGTTGCTCTATTGCCACCACCTTGTATAAATTCACCTTGATATTAGTAGTACAAAATACTTAACGCTGGTTTATTTGGAGCATTACCCCTCAAGTTATTGGGAGGGGAAAAAGGGCAGAAAATGTTTCAATTTAATTTTGTTTTAGTTAATTTAAAAGTATTAATCACGCATTATAAAATTTCGATAATGCTCATATTGCCAAAATGCTTTTATTTTTGCTTTGCGTCCCCGCCAACTGGAAGAAAGTTAGTGCGACTCGGCCAAGGACTTCAGGCCTATAAATCTTACCTCATTTATCATAAAGGTGTTTAAAAGATTGATTGATTATCATAGTCGAGAGCACATCGAATCCAAATTATCTCCAGACCAACATGCTTTCCTGAAAGCGAACTCTACGGAATCAGCCTTACACGAGGTTGTACGGACTGTGGAAAAATCTCTGGAGGGCAAGCAATTCACTATCGCGGCCTTCATAGACATAGAGGATGCTTTCAATAATGTTAGGGATGAGTCAATTGTCAGTGTACTAAATGGACTAGAGGTGGAAAAACCTATCTGTCTCTGCATCTCGTCTCTAATCGGCTGCAGGGAAGTTAATGCGGTGGCAAAAGGGGCTAAGTCACTAGATTCGTGCACAGGGGGACGCCGCAGGGCGGTGTCCTTGCGCCCCTACTACTAGTTGCTATTGACAAAGTTCTGAAAATGTTAAATAAGAGTGGGGTTAAAGTAGTAGCATACGCCGATGACTTGGTTCTAATGGTATCGGGGCTGTTTCCCTTAGTCATGGGTAAGATGTTAGGTAGGTTATAGGTAGGCTGTACTCAGCTGCTGGTCTGCACTTGCGGCCTCCAAGTCAAGAAAATATACACCTCCACACTTTTGTTTTTTTTCCTTGTTCACTCCACTCAGGAGCATAGGGCCTCGACAAGACTCACTCCTGCGTTGGTTTGATTAATCTATTTGCTTTCTGACAGGGTAGGTGATTAGCCTACCGCTACCAGTCCTAAGTAGAAAAATCACCGTCCATGCGTACAACTTTATTTATCGTTACGCATTACTTTTTAAGGCATAGCAAACATGCGTCAAGTTGTAGGAAGCAGCTTAATTCCGCCAATCTGACCACAATCTAGAATTGCATCTCGGATAAGTAGAACTAGATTAGGAAAAATAGAAGATTGCAATGCTCCCCATAAATGCGAGGAAATTTTCCTATAACTTGTTGGCCGATTCCATCACATCTGTCTCTCACGCACTGTTCGATTTGCTACGAGAAAATACAAGAAGTGGCTATCGGCGAACTTGCCTTGTCATTGGTCTACTGAATTTTAGTCAGGTGGACAACTTTGAGTCAGTAATATGCACCACCGTGAATACTGAAATTAAATCAAATGCCAAAATCTATTGGAACGATCTGTCTTCACAAATGTACTTGTGTACATACAGGTGAAGCGTGACCGGCGAAATTCAAACTTAGAGTTCCGTTATAAAAAAATTTAATTGCTGCTAAATAGGCGTATCCATTCCGCAGTACGTGTCGTGCAATTCGTTAGTTTTGTGAAAAAGCGTATGAAGCAGTGTTCCTATGTACACACCACTCCAACTCCAAAAATGTCACGTGTATCTGCAGCAAAATATTTGAAGAAGTCGACGACCGAAGCTAAACGTTAAGGATTACCGGGTCGAGACAAAATAAAAAATATAAACCTCTCCAAAGCACGATCAGAAGTTCATTGATTTGCTTGTGACAAAGCCGAACTTATCGTTGGGTGAAGATGAAGCAGTTTTAAGAAAAAGTGTTGTTGATGTAGCCAAAGACACGATTAGAGGGCATTTACGTGAAAAACCTTTCATACATAGAAAAAAACTTACATGGGATAAGGCATATTTTGAACGGATTTGGGCAAACGTAATATTCACGGGTGAGTCTTCCTTTGGTCGAAGTTGGTTGTTGTAGCAGCATAAACATTCCTCTTACATGTATCCGGAATGTTACTGGAGTGACAGTCCTCGGCCAGATATAAATCCGGGTCGTTCCGGTAACGTAAAACCGACTGCCATGGAAATAAGTTGAAGTTCATATTTGGGGCTGCTTCTCCGAGAAAGGATTTGGTCGTTTATTTATGTTTAGCGCCAATTTTAATGCAGTTTCGATAAATAAAATTTACCAAAAAATATCTTAAATTCTGGTTTGTTGCTTAAGTCTTTTGTATTAAAAAACGTACGGAAATGCACGTTCCAGGAATGGCAAAAAAGTTTTTTGAATAATTTTTATGAGGTTGATCCAAAGAAAAATTTCACAATTTTCGGCACAGGTTTGAAACTATTTTTTTTCTTGACAATTTTGTTTCATGTGATTAGTATACATATGTCTTTCTCATATAAATCCTAACGTCCTTTGCAGTCCTTTAAAAAAAAATCTTGACGTGATGGTGAAAAACTAAAAACACAGATTTATTACAATTGAGTATCGCGCACATATCGATTTTCTTATTTGTGTGAAAAAACTAAAATTTGTGTTATGTGTCAAAATTATAAAAATATTAACAAATATAAAAATCAATAATAACAACGACAACACTAAAAAATAACGGCGGCGATCGGCAGCAGGAGCAACAATAATAACGACAAAACTCCAAGCAGTAGCATCACAAACAGGCAGCAACAGCAATAATAACGTCCCCCCGAGAGTCGGTTCTACGTTACCGGAACGACCCGGATTTACTATATATCCGGCCAAGGACTGTCACTGCAGCAGCACTCCATGTATGTACATGTACATGTACATGTATGGGGAATGTTTTTGCTGCTGCGCAAACACAAGTGACGCCTTATTGGATTTTGTCATTGTCCAAGCTGCTGTGCCATACGTAGGGATGGGCATGATGAGAGAGTATTAGTTTTGTTCGTCGATTGCCTACTTAGTCCAAAGTAGCAGTTGGATGTAAAGGCTGACATTGTCCCCCGGTATTAATGCCGGTTCCTAAATAAACAAAGTCTCTTACAACCTCGAAATCAGATCTGTCAACAGTGACGTAGGTACCGATACGCGAGAGCGCTGACTGTTTATTTGATGGCAGGAGCTACTTCATTTTGTCCTCGTTCCCCACCAGACCCATTCGCTTTGCTTCTTTATCCAGTTTGGAAATGACAGAACTAACAGCGTGGTGATGTTAATATCATATTTGAATTTGTTAATAATTATATAAATGTAAATAAGCCTCCAGATTTTTGGAAACAAGTCATTCTTCAGACGGAAGTAAATTTTGTATTATTGGGATAAGAGGTCGTCAAACTGTTGGCCGCAAATCAGAAACTACTCTTAAGAAACAAAATTTTTTTTGGTGTGGTGTTGAAATGCGACAAGTGGTGTGGGTCAGTTGGATTTTATTGAATCGACAATGGAGAAATGCTACTTGAAAATTTTAAAAAGAGATTTGAAACGGAATGACGAACGTTTTGGCTTATCAAGCACAAAACACACAGCCGAGGTCGTTAGGCTTCAGTTCAAAACACTCCAACAATTAGCCGACCTCAATTCTATTGAGAATCTGTGGGATCTGTTAGATAAAAGAATTCGATAGCATGTAACGAAGAGTAATGTATTTTTTCGAAGTGTTCTACAGGAGCGAAGATTACCACTGAGGAAACAGAGAAGTTAGTAAACTGAATGCCAAATAGACTGAGTGAAACCCTAAAACAAGTTATTTTTATTATTTTCTTTTGCTTTTGTAACTCAAGAATGCATTGAAGAAATAAACAAATAAATTATTTATTATTATTATTTTTTATATATTTGTACAATAATCAATTATTTAGCAATAAAATATGCTGATAAATAATATCATATATGATTTGAACTATAAATTTATATTGTGTTTTTAATCAACTTAATATTTGCAAAGTGAACGCAGGCTTTATGGCCTATGTGTATGTATATTTCTATTAAACAATGAACTCTTGCTGATCTTACTTCCCATCCTTCTGTTAACAGACATAGTATCTTGGATGTACAAAAGTTTCTTTACATGGGATCCAGAGCTCAAATCGATAGGGTTGTCAGAAAGACTGTTTCTGTGCTAATAAAGAGCTTCACATTTTTTTTACATTACTGCACTAACAGTTTCTGAGTGGAAAGAACAAGAAGAGAAGTTTGAGTATATTCATTTTACTTTTTAATTTTTAGCCCATGCTAACAGCTCCAGATCTCTAGTAGATGTGCTACATACTTACGTATACACGTACGTATACTCAGATGGATGAGTTGTTGTTTGTTGAGCAGATACAAATACAGTTTCAATAGCATTTTTGTATCATTGTACTCTATGTTTAGATTATAAGATAAGAGAACAGTTTGAGAGACAAATGGAACGAATGCATCTTTCAACGAGTACTAATGCAGAGAGATGAGAGTAAAGATCTTGTCAGAATCTGCTCAAGTGTTATCCCATCTCCTCATTTGGAAGGTGGAACTGTTTTTTGGTAGCTCTTTTATCTTTTTGCTCAAACACTTTCCGGCTATTCAAGAGCAGTTCGCAAGCACAAGTACCAGTACACAATAGATTGTCGACGCGAACGCGTGTATTGCTCGCAACGAAACCGGTCGAACACTGCAATATAGGTACATACTCTCGCCATAGCCCCCGCCGCCGCATACAAACACCAAATCAACATTGCCATCAGTGCCAAAAGGAAAGCAATACCAACGCACTATACCGATACATACAACGGAGCATTTTGTGCTATTAACACCAACAACTGAACTCAAACAATTGAAGAACGGTGAAGAGCAAAGCATTATTGGTGGCACGAAAAAATAGAAAGTATGTGAGATATTTGTGACATTTTGCAAAACCAAACTAACGATTTGAACATTCATACATATGCACCTCATTCAACATACATAAGTATGCAGCAACATACATTTGTTGTCATACCTTTATGCACATAAGTATGTACGATATGTATGTGATTATTGATACGTAGGTGTACGTATATACGATAGTAAGACAGGTTTAAAAGAAAATTTCTATTGTATACGTATGTATATATTGCAATTGCCCAATTCGATCCTCCGTAATACATGCATATAAAGCTACTACCTACGTTTCTAGTCGCATACATGCAGATATATACATACATGCATAAATATACACATCCATACATGCCTAGGTGGTATTAGGAAGTGGGCGAGAGAAAAACAGTTGCAAGTAATTTTTGATGGCAATTAGCCAAACTTTCTTAGCAAATTTGAGCAAAACTGAGCAAAATTTTATAAAAAAAAACAACACAAAATCGAATGATGATCGTCAAATTATTTAAAACGGTTGTGTTAAGAAAATGTGAATGTGGCGTCCAAAGAAAATAATAAAGAATAAATAAAATAAATATCGCCGACAGTGTCTTTACAGCCTCAAAACATGCCCAGTGGCAGTGAACTAATTATAGATTTTAATTTTTTCATTTTTTTGTTTGTTTATGAACGAGCAATGTTTTTTCATACGTGTTAGATTGTACATATGTATGTACATATATACTACATATGCGTGTAGTCATGTTCATATGCACGTAAATACATATATATTTCTATACTCATACAATCATAGAATTTACATTGCTCACTACCGCTCAATGAACATACGCGAAAATCATCAACGACAAGATAATAGAACCTAAGCAGAGAAGAATAAATAGAGAAAATTGATCAACAATGGCGTTAGCGCCGAAAAAAATAATACGATAGACGTTTGAGAAAATACTGCATACATAGGTGTATACGGATGTTCAAAGATAGTTGAGTGCTTGGACCCACAAAAATGTACCTACGGACATCCCGTGACAAAACGGTAGCACATCAACATTTCGAACAATTTCCCACTTAACTGTGTTGCGCATTTTGTCTACATAAAGTAATGTCGTGCATTCGTTATCTATTATTCGTTAAACAGTTTGTGGAAGTTTTCTAATTTTTTTAATATGAAGTTTGAAAGTTCTATTTGTATGGTTTTTGTTAGCCTCGGAACTATACTTATTCCTACTCATCAGTTCGGATTTCGACCCACGCACTCAACAATTAAAGAGAAGAAAGTATGCTCTTCCATATTTCTCAATGTTGCTCAGGCCTATGATAAGGTATGGCATGCAAGACTACTCCATAAACAAAAGATCTTGCTTCCAAACTTCATATCTAAACAATAGATACTTCAGGATCAAGCGCTATGGAACTGATTCAAGCCTTAAGCTAATAAATGTCGAGGTTTCACAAGAAAGTATTCTTCGACTTATAGTATATTTGCTTTTTACATCTGAACTTCCGGTCTCTAAAAATACCATAACGGCTACTTTCGCTGGCGATACATGAATTTTAGCAATCCATGATGATGAAAATCAGCAAACTCGAGGATATAAAATATTCAATTGTGCTAGACAAACAAATATTGAAAAAATGCAACGATTTCAAAACAAGTTTATAAAAAGCATAGTAAACGCACCATGGTATGTGAAAAACATTGACTTACATCGAGACCTCCAGATTATGTCGGTATCAAAATTTGTCAAATTATATGCAGCAACTCATACCAAAAGTCTCGAAAAACATATCAACCCTGAGACTCAGCGACTTGTCAAACCAAAAGAGCAATGCCTGAGACTTAAACAAAAAACCTCGTGATTCTTATTCCTTGTTCTTGAGCGGGTGGCCAACAGATATAAATTTTATTCATCTATATTTATTTATTTCCAGTAAATACTTTAATTCAAAGAAAAATATTACTTGACTGTTGTAACTACATAGCTTCAGTAAGTAAAGTATTAAAAACATAAAATAAAAAAATATATAAATAAGAAATATATAAATACAAAAATATAAAATACAAAGAAATGAATAACAAAGAAAAAATAATAATAAAAAAATAAATAATAAATAAATAATAATAAAAAATAAATAAAAAAAAAAATAAATAAAAAAATGTGAAAAATAAAAAAATTAAATTAAAAAAATTAACTATACTTGTATAAAGCAAAAAACAATAAAATAAAAAAAAAGAATATTAAAAAAAAATAAATAATAAAAAAAATAAAATATAATAATAATAAAAAAAAAAATTTAATAAAAAACAAAAATAATAAAAAACAATTAAAATAAAAATAAAAACATAAATATTTAAATAAAAAATATATGAATAAAAAAAATATATTAAAAGTATACAAACACATTTTAATACAAAAAAAAATATAAACACAGAAACATATTAATACAAAAAATAAATAATAAAGAAAAAATAAATAATAAAAAATAAAAAACAAAAATGAAAAAAATAATAAAAAATAAATAATAAAAAAAAAATAAAGAAATAAATAAATGAAAAAAATAAATCAAAAAACTTTTGAGTAATAATCAATGCAAAAGATAATTTACTGAAAGAGTTGCTTTTCAAAAGCTTCCCAAAGCATCAGTAATTCATAACAAACAAATACAAACATACAAACGGCTAATTTCTGAGAAAATGACATGATCAGCAAAGAATTCGCAGCGAGGATACTTGTCCTTGGCGCTTTCCACAAAAAATCTTCGCAGCCGGTTTCTTCATAGTCGTTCGTTCACCCACTCACTCTCAATGTTGGAATGCGAAATGCCAATAAAGTTAAAAAAAGTGTGTCTACAGTCTGAATCGAAATTTAGTCCCAACACTTGAAAACAGCAAACGCCAGCAAGAGACGATTTTAAAAAGATCAAAATGGATGAGTAGGAATATACATATATACATACGTATGTATAGGTACATGTGTATGAACATATGTAAGTAAGTGCATATTTAAAAAGTGTGCAATTTCTAGGATATATATATGTATATATATATATATGTATGTATCTATGTATATATAAATACTTGTGAACTAAGTTGCTATTGCATCCAGTACGCGATGATGAAAACTGTTTTAGAGAATACAATGCGGTATTTTTTTCTTCTCCAAATCAAAAAGAGTTTTTCAGTCATCATTAAGACGCCTCACTGTCGCTCTTTTCTTAAAAAGCTCGTTAACTGATCATTCAGAAAAAATCTATTCACATCATAAACTCGAGGTGATCTGTCAAGGTTGAAAGCGCTTTGTTATTTATTAAAATCATACATTATTATTCAGATTTTGAGTGAAATTACTCCCTTCAGTTTACACTTCACGAGGTGGGGAAAAGCGCAGGCAATTTTCCTGTGTCCACACACCTTCTTGAAAGAGGCTATACAATTGCATGTATATATAAGTACAACAAATTTAGGCGATTATGTGTGTACATGTGTATGTGTCCGAGCAGTTTTCAGTTGTGTTGATTTTTCGACATCACCTTCGGGCATTCCGTTTTTTTGTTTTTGTTTTTTTGTTTTACGCGTTTCTTTCGGCATAAACGAGACTATATGAGATCATACTATTTGAATTTATGCAAACACACACATACATTTAAAATCATTTGCTCCGAGAATACTCAATGCTGTTGTCTGACTGGTCGGGTTCGAGAATCAAGCTTTTTAATTTCAAGTAAATCGAAGTATGTATGTATGTATGTGCATGGAAATAATTTATAGAGCAAGCGAATACTTGTTTGTACATGGATTCGACATATGGATTTTGATATTTGCGTAGATTTGTATATGCGACTGTGCAAATGCGTGTGAATGTTTACCTTGATATAGACAAGTGTACATTTACACACACATACGAATATATAGTATGTAAATATGCATATACATATATGTGCGCACATGTTTACTCCTTGATCGTAAATATTATTTGTGTGGCTTCTGACCTTTAAATACATTTAACTCTTTTAACTTTCTCCTCCTACGTATGCTACACCCATTTACCGCGTAATTCGTCAAAATGACGAACCAATACTAAAAACATTGAAATCATTTTCATTCATTACTGAGTATAAACGTATGTATATTTAAAAAATATTCACTGCAGTGGCGTTGATAGCATATCTACGTATATATATATATGTAGAATAAATATACGGAAATTATTGGTTATTCCTGTTTTTGCAGTTGGAGTTAGTTAATTTACATACAGACAAATATTTACATGCTTATGTGTATGTGTGAAAAAGATTTGTTCATTGTAATTTCAATTAAAAAAGTTAAAACACGTAATGACATTTTGATGCTTGCGCACTCAGTCGTGCATAAATATGTATGTGCTTATATATCTACATATTTATATGACTTAGAACATATTTATATATGTACATATGTATGTACATACATATATTTTAATTTAGACTTCCACTTATGGCTATTTGTTTGTTTATTCGACTCTATATCTGTTGTAGCTTAAAGTAGTGATTACGTCCATATGGCTAAAATGTTCTTTAATAATTTGAGATTTCAACAAATCACATACATATAAACTTATGTGTAGGTAGATATGAATTTTTAAATCATATACATACATACATATGGTCATTTAATATGTTACAAGTGGATTGTTTTACAAAGTTTTTCATTTGAAACATGCGCATACATGTGTATGTATTGTATAACATGATTTTATGAATATTATATTCATATAGAGGCCCACTTTGTTTACACAGATGTCGTTTTTGGCACCTTTGAAATTTTTGGCGTTTTTTAATATTTAGTTATACTTATGGGTCGGTTGGCAAGAAATTTATTTCGGCATATTTGACGATGTTATGATTTTTCACTATTGACATTGAATAGCTCTCGCATGTGGCTTAATTTTGAAACGAATTGCGCGTAAATTTATTCAGTGTCTGAAATGAAAAACAAGAAAACATCTGATGCTAAAAAATATATCTGAAGTTTGCCTAACAGAACTGGTGATCAAATCCATAAATTAGTCGCATTATTTTGCAAGGGAGTGAGAGATGTCACAGGATAAACGAAAGTTAACCGAACACTTGGAAATACTTGAAAATCATTTGGATTTATTAACTTTCGGAAGACACACTTGGGCGTGAGTCACCTCACAAAATATTTGAAGGGCTATAGTTTGTTTATTTCTAACATCTGGAAATATACCGTATATAGCTGTATTTAGCAACGTCGGTTTTGTTCTTCGAACTCATGCTGTAGGTCCTCAGTAGTTGGTGCGCACCGAATTTACCCCAGTGTGTAGTTCGCGTATTTTTTTTTTTGCATAATAAAGTCTACAGCATATATTGACAAGTCCAGGACACTATAATCGTCATCAAAATTAATTATGTCATAATCAAATAAGTGACAAGTTTTGACTATTTACATATTTATTTATTTTTTAATTTTAACTAATTTTATACAAAAAATATAGTTCATACTACGACATGTAACTAGCTAACTATCTAACTAATAATTCACAAAGTATTTTTTATTTGCTATTGTCTCGTGTTCTTACCACTTTATTTTTAGTTTATTAGTTTCTTAAATTCCAAGATAGTTATCCGATTTCGCAAAGCCTATTTCTGATAAAAAATTTCGTTATGTGAATAAAATCCAAGCATGTTATTATATTGTCTGATACCTTTGTATAAATTAAATGAAGTAATTCATTTTATCTAAATACTTAACAAAAAAAGTGAGAATAAAAACTTTGTCTCTGATTGTGGAAAAAAGTTTATGAATTGGGGTGAAATTTAGCCCAGTGTGTCGTTTACGTAAAAAAATAGATGTGTCTACCGAAGGCTAAGAAAGTCAATCTTTGAAAGCGGCCCACTCAATCCATCGAAAAATGTAATTTATTTCACCTCAAACACCTTACAATATGGAATGCACATACATATGTACATACATATGCACCTGCATATATTTAGCAATCGAAATTTTATGAAATCCTGATGCTCATCTGCACACCTGTGCACACTTGTTCACATAACGTTTGTGTGTAAGAGCATAAAGGAATCGAGATAGATGGGGGCATATGTATGTATATGTACATATAATATATGTATGTACACATATATGAAAACGTTCAGAAAGATGAGGAGTCGATTTAGTCATTCCCTTCCGTCCATCCTTCAGGTAGGTTAGTACTGAAAATAGTCGAAATCGGTTAATAACTTCGCCCAACCCCCATATAACGGTAATTCACGCCCATTGGGTAAATGCGTGTATCTAAATAACGCCTTAATAAAATTCGCTCAAATCTGGTCCATGCATTACTCCTTATCTTTTCATACAACCGTTACGCGAACAAAATTATAATATCAGGTCAGTCCATACGTTCGTGCGTATTTTACCCATAATTTCACTTTTGTACGATTTGTGCATACAAAAAATTATTCGCGGAATATAACGGAACTATTTATATTTTCTTTGATATATTGTGCATTCAACAAGTGATTTTAATCGCGGATAGAAGCACGTGTTGTTAACAAATAAAATGGAATCTTCGAATGCGTATAAGAGGCATATTTTGTATTTTTTTATAAAAGTGGTATAAATGCAACAACTGCTGCTGCAGAAATAAACACTGTTCACGGAGAAGATACCGTGAGTGTAAGGACTGCGCAAAAGTGGTTTTCGAAATTCCGAAGTGGTAACTGCGTCGTGGAGGATGCCCCGCGCGCTGGTCGTCCTGAAGTCCTTAACTCCGACGCCTTACTCGAACTCGTGGAAGCTGAGCCAAATTTGACAGTCGATATGATAGCTCAGAGGTTAAATTCATCGCATAGAATAGTTCACAGGTACCTGGTTCAGTTGGGAAAGGTTTCAAAGCTGGGAAAATGGGTTCCGCATAGACTCTCTGTCACCAACCTTCAGCAGAGAGTGAATGTGTGTTCTCAGCTGCTGCAACGGCTTGAAAATGAACGTTTTTTGAACCGTATCGCTATTGGTGATGAAAAATAGGTCCTTTACAATAATCCTGTTCGCAAATGCCAATGGTTAGATAAAGATGAAACACCAGAACCGACCCCTAGAGATGGCCTTCACCCCAAAAAGATTCTCCTGTCTATTTGGTGGGATATGGCCGGTATTGTTTATTATGAACTTCTGGAACCAAACCAGACGATAACTGCTGATTATTATTCCCATCAGCTATCAAACCTGAATGAGGCACTTAACAAAAATCGGCCGTCTTTAGTGACTAGACGCAAAGTTTTGTTTCACCACGACAACGCAAGACCTTATACCGCAAGGCAAACATTAGGCAAGCTGATGGGAGCTAATGCCGCATCCACCATACTCTCCGGATATTGCACCTTGTGATTATCACCTTTTCCGTGGACTTCAATCCCATATGAGTAACAAGAACTACTCCTCAAAAGAAGCTATAAAAAGGGATATCGAAGCGTATTTTGGCTCCAAGGACAAACAATTTTTTGAGCCGGGAATTCAAAATTTGCCTAAACGTTGGAAAGACATTGTAAATAATGAACGGAAATATATTACTGATTAATAAATACTTTACACATCTCAATATCTGTTACATTACAACTTCTAGCCTAGTAATTTTATTAGAGGCTGAAAAACGAATTTTTTACTTCAGCTGGTCTAAAAGATTACAATAATTTTCAAAATTTATTGCTTCACCAGTTTGCAAGTAATCCACAAACAAATTTCCTTGCGCATTCCAAAAAACCGATGCTAGTACCTCCTTGGTCGATTTCTGGACACGAACTCGCTTCGGAGCCGAAGAACCAGGTTCAGAGCACTCTTTACACTTTTGTTTTGATTTAGGACCATGGAGATACACCCAAGTCTCATACATAGTGATGAATCGACGCACAAAATCTACTTATCCTTTCGAAAACGCTCTAAATGTTGCTGAGAAAGTCGCATTCGAATGTGTTTTGTTCCATTGTTAGCGAATGCGGCACCCATTGTGCACACAGTTTTCGGAAACCCACTACTTTAGTCAGGCAAAATGTGTGATGCCTAGCGCTTCTACTAAATCTCTTTTGCTTGACGATTTTCCAATACGACATCCTGTAATTTTTCTACGATTTCTGGTCTTGTTGCTCTTTGCAAATATTATATATAATATAATATATTTACTGGTGCCTTCTGGCGCATGTTTTTAATTAAAAATGTCATTTAAATCACCACGATACACTTTTTTATTACTTTACGTGAATGTCAAAAAGTAAACCACGTAATCGTTTATTCGTTAGCTCTATTTTATGAAGTGTAACCGCTGGGAATGCATTAAATAAAATTGTTTTTATAATTTTTTCTTACAATTTTGTTCTTCAATTCACGTAAGCGAACAAAAATTGCGAGCATCTGCTTCTGAGAGGTTTCACTGAATATATGTATGTACATATATAGTTGCAAAACATTTCTCAGAGTTAAATAAATGCTAAGGCTACCTACTACTAAACTAATTCGAGACGCCCACTCAAAATCTTCTTTTGATTCATGTGGATTTCTTTGAAATGTGAATTACAGAATTATAAAAAATGACGTAGAGACTAAATTTACTTATTGCAAAATACAAATGTCGTCATGAGCACAAGCATAAAAGGTATGTACATACATATGTACGTACGTATGTGCATATGTGTGTGTGTCAAGTATAAATAGCTATCAAGCGATCTGTATACGCGAATGCATAGAACTTTTGCCATTGACTTTGATTTAATATTATCTGTATGAGGCATATCAATTAATTTTCTGGAAAATTTGGTTATCCGTAAGATATGATGGATGTCTCTGATAATTTGTTAGTTGCCTGGACAAGCTCCATGATTATTGAAATGCATTGCGCACTCGCAACCTAGTAAATTTGTGCATGACTGCCTACCATTCGCTTGTCAGAGTTTGAAAACCGCCTGTGAGAATGGGGCATCAAATGAAATAATTCGGGACGACATAAAATTGTGGTCTCAATCGGGGAAGTTTCTTCTATTTCCCCTTCTCTGGCGTACCTCAGGGAAGTGCCTTAGGGCCTTCACTCTTTGTCCTTTTTATTAATGATATAGGCAGCTGTTTTTCGTTTTCTAGATACTTACTTTATGCGGACGACCTAAAGCTTTTCTCTCCGGTTACGTAGAACCGACTGTCGTGGGAACGTCTGTTTACGAGATGTTGTTGTAGCGAGATCAAAGACCTTGGTGTAACTTGGCAATGTAGCATTTTAAACTCCTACTTATGTATGCATGTGAAGGCACCCCGCACGACACTAACCACCTTTTCACATGCCCCATAAAACCCACTCATCTAACACCCCTCTCCCTCTGGACCCAACCTGTCGAAACAGGAAATTTCCTGGGCCTACCGTTAGATGAGCTGGACGAAGACGACCGGTGATTACACTACACTGACAGGGCAAAGTTACTTCGGCTTTAGTTACTTGGGCTTTGTTCGTTGAAATAGTTCATATCTCACAGATCCATATACTCTGAAATTATTCTATACATTTTTGTTCGACCCTTGCTTGTATTCATCTGAGGTCACAAATTTGCTATTGATAAAATTGAACGTATGCAAAAGGCTTTAATATGCCCATCCCTCCGTACAATTCTCGTCTCCTTTTGATCAATCTTAAGTTCACGAACGCAGGACTATTATTTCCTTGTCTTTTTTGCGAGGCTAAGTGGTGTAATCGATTGCCCCGCATTACTGCTAGCTTTTCAATTTCTTATTCCTGCGAGAATACTTCGTTTCAAGTTTCGTTTTTGCGTCAAGACCCTCAGTATGAATTACTCAAGAAATATGCCCGCCCCATTCGTGCGTTCACCCTCGAGAACTCAACGGGATTTCGAATTCTATTTTGCTTGATTTTTCTTTGCCAGAGGATGTGTTTTTTAAATTCAATTTTATTTTGGTGCTTTCTGTACTCAGTACTAAGTTATCGTTTTAGTCAGTAAGAAGCTTTGTAGTTTATTGACTTTTTTGAAATAAATATTAACATAAATAAATAAACACTAAGTTTGTAGCTTTGTCATTTTTGTAACTCGGTACTGATTTATTTCTATGCGAATTTATTATTATAAAATTTAAAAAATTGCTATTGAGAATTTTCTCCGAGAAAAACTCCACAGAACTCTTAACATAACTCTCCATTGTCATTATTTTAAATAACTTCAATAAAAAATACTTTTCTATATTTTTTTAGGGATGCAGTACTCAACGAGCTCGGAAAACTACTCATCAACAGTGAGAGGCGATTCGCCCTCAAAGTGGGGTAACAAGGTATATATTCTTATAAGTAACCACGTCAGCTTTATTTACCATTGATATTTCTAAAATTCGTATCCCTAAAAGGAAGATAAAGGTTACGTGTATAAGAAGTCATCCTATCAATATTCCAATTCAGGCAATAATAACATAACCAGCATGAATAAGTCACTGGATACAAATATTGATCAGTTGGATGCTTTGTTGGAAGATTTGAAAAATGAACGAGAAATCACAAAAGATAAAGGTCAGTTACAGGAAGTTATCATTAGCGCTCGTAATCTTATAGAACTTTTTCTTTTAGATATTTTATCAACTTCTGCGAATTATAAGACAATGTAAGTATAAAACACAACACCTAGCTCCAGTATTTTTCACAGATAAGAAAAACGATATGTCCGTGAAACTAAAAGGTTGTAAATCTACGTTTCTTGTTTTTCACCATCACTTAGGATTTTTTTTTTAATTTCAAAGTTTACAAATTTTTTTTTTTCATAAGAAGCCGGATCGTTAATTTTGGATAGACCTATAATAATTATTATAATCTATTAGTGAACTTAGGACTGTGAAAAGGATTGTTATGAAAAAAAATAGTTCGTAATTCTGTCGGCATTATTTTTTCATTTGATTATCAAATGTCTATGTCACATAATTTTATAGGTTTGGGAACATTTTTTTTATGTAGAGTGTTAGTTTTGTTCGTCGCGAGAGGACTGCTCAGCTGCCTACTTAGTCCAAAGTAGCACTGTCTTATAGGCGATATTTAGAAGACTAATCCCGAGATAATTGGCACAGATTGCAGGATCACCCTTCTTAAGAATTGGGCAGAGCACACTTAAATTCCAATCGGTAGGCATGCTTTCATCCGACCATATTTTGCATAGAAACTGATGCATGCACCTTAGCAGCTCCTCGCCACCATGTTTGGATAGCTCAGCCGACAATCCGTCAGCGCCCGTGGCTTTGTTGTTCCGTGTGCTTTGTTAAACTCGGCAAAAATCGCGTAAGTGGTCATTGCACCAGTCAAGAAGACGAAGAAGGTGGTGAAATACTGAAAGCGCAGATTTACTACCATTGAATATCGCGCTCGTATTGCTTTTCTCAAATGTTCGAAAAAAAGTAAAGTCGTTATTCTGTAAAATGACAAAAACTCAATTCCCTCAATACTTGCTATGGCAAAACATTCCATATTCCATTTTGTAAAATCGGAATCTTTTCTCGAATTTTAATTCTAATCAGCCTAGGTTTTAATGTGTTTGAACGTCTTTACCTTTTTATTTTAGGGAACGGGAACGCACTGAACCGATTGGCACCGTTACAAAAACCACACGTGTCGTAAAATCGTCTCAGCGATCAGTGCCACATGCGGTGAAGGATGAAATTGATAGCTTCTCGACATCGGAGTATAACACACTAAGATCGAATGGTTATCCCAATATCCAGCAAGACTATCAATCCAATGAGAAGCTCTATGGATCTAGTAAGTGCAGCCATTTTAAGAATTTCTTATAAGGTGAAATAATTGAATGCACATATTTTTAAAGGCAACATCTATGAGTCTAGAAACAAAGTGTACGAAAGCAATCGTATGATTGATAGTACTGAACTGATTCCTTCTACGTCAACCACAACAACAACAACCCAATTAGAGAAAGATCTTCAAAATCTGCCATTGACGGAGGATATTTTACCGGTACCCGGCACGAAGGTTACCACCACAGTGCGTACCTACACATACGAAGTACCTGCCACAGGTACACTTAGTCGCACTCCGTTAACTTCAAGTACGCGCTATAATACAATTCAACGTAACGAAATGAATAGTTCCACGCTTCAATCTAGTCCTCATACAACCCACATAACTCCAGTGGTGCCTCAAACTGTTATTTATAACACGGAAAGCTATTCCTTAAATAATAGGTCCAATGATCGGCCCATTACTTCCAATCAAATTTATGAAGTACGCGAGCATCGTGAAACTAACACTTTGCAAAACAACTTGCCACTACAACAACCACGCAGCCCTCCAACAAGTGGCACTAACAAAACTGTTATTTACAAAGTCAACAAAACTGAAAATATTCATACGGGTCCAGAATACAATCATCCTGATTATCCCATACAACAACATTTGCCACAAAACGGACCATATGGTCCTCCACAGGATAGCTATGAACCCGGACCATCAGCAACAAGATACATTTATAAAGAGTCATCCAATACCGTGAATACTATTCACGGTACGCCTGGTGGCCCCCCAAATTCTCACCCAGGATATTTACCACCAGCACATCCTCCACACAAACCAGCGTCACCCAGTGACAATGGCTATCCTCCACATGGACCTACAAGTACTTCCCACGTCACCTATAAGTACTCATCTTCATCTAAAACAAATAGACATCAGGGGCCAAGCAGCCCATATGGATCACCACCAACAGCCAGTCAACCAGCACCATTCCCTGTTGACGGAGTCGAGTATCCAGTAAATTCCAGTCCCCCACAAAAAGTCGATGACCTTATGCAGTCTTTTGGACAAGTAAGTTGAAAATTAAAAAAATTTAAGTGGATAATAACATTTAATAACTTAATTCCGATTTTTATCAGGTTGATTCAGTGGATAGAACTGACCTTTCTACGCCACGAAAAAGAGAGATTGAAACTGCTGTGGCAACTCCCAATCAGTATATCCCTACAGTAAATAAGGCAGGCAAAGAGGTGTATTATCCACCGGGGCACGAGATGATGATAACAAAACGCGAAGAAATGGCAGCAGGATCAGCGGCTGGGGTAGGTTAATCAATGCATGTAAATGTATCCGAAAGCAAAAAATGTTCGCGCTAATCTTTATCGAACAGACTTTTCACGAATTAATAGCATAAAATTTATCTTAAGTTACAAATTTACTTACTTACTAAGTAAAATGAAAAGTAACCATGTTTTTGTTGCTCTAACAGCATAAATATTCCCCATGCATACACGGGGAATGCTGCTGAAGTAACAGTCCTTGGCCGGGTATAAATACGGGTCGCTCCAGTTATAGCCTAGACAGACAGAGTCGTTAATAGGACTTAACGACTTAACCAACTCAGGAATGAAGTGCAACTAATGCAGATTGGCAACTAGTTTCAATTCTCACAATTTAAGCGGATTAGGAAAATGTTCGTTGGCAACATTGCCGAAAAATGACAGTTGTGAGTGAAAAATAATGAAACTTTTAAGGAGAAGAACAAGAAATCCAGCATTTCTAGTCAATGCTAGACAACGTTCACTTTTTGTATAGGGTGAAAATGTTGCCAAACATGACGAAGGGCAGAATAAAATCAGTGACATTCAAAATTAGATTTTTTCAAGAATGCCTTTTTTTTAGAAGTAAAAAAATCCTCACTCAAAATATAAGGTCAATAAAACTTCAGCAAGAATTTTCAAGAAGGTCTTCTTTTTTATGGCATCATTTTACAGAAACTGTTTTTCCCCCTCTCCTGAGCATTTGCAATTTTTCGAGTTGTCACACTTTTGTATTTAGTATATACTTATATATGTATATACAGGGTTTGATTGAAAAGTAATGAGCCTTATTTTTTTGAAGCAGTTTTATTAAACCTTTTGGCTTATACAACTAATATTCTTCAAAATAGGACCCTTGAGCGCCAATACACCGTTGGTAGCCGTCCTTCCACTGCAGGACGCGGGAATAAGAAGAAGTCGGGAGGGGACAGGTCTGGGCTGTAGGGAGGATGGGGAAGCACCGGAACCCCCATCTTGGCCAATGCAGAGGTGCAGAGGAAGGCGAGGTGCGCCGGCGCAGTGTCGTGTTGAAGGGTCCAATTGTTGACGAGGTCGGGCCGAACCCGGGCGGCGCGGTTTTTCAGCCGAAGGAGCACTTCTTTGTAATGCCACGTTTACAGTGATTCCTGGAGGTGCAAACTCCTTGTGGACGATGCCCCGAGAATCGAAATAGATTATCAGCTGCATTTTCGCCACTGCAAAATCCTAACACACTTTTAAAACAGCTTTCACGCGCGGAGCGATGTTGACTGCACCGCTGTTGCCAGCGAACTGGGACCGGTTTCTAGTGGAAGGGGAAGGACCAACGATCATTTTCCCCCACCAGCCGATTCGGTTGATCGCTTGGCAGAAGCTCCGCGCGGGAAGGCTCATTACTTTTCAATCAAACCCTGTATAATTGGCGCGTACACCCTTTTTGGGTGTTTAGCCGAGCTCCTATTTGGGGTGTGCGTCTTGATGTTGTTCCACAAATGGAGGGACCTACAGTTTCAAGCCGACTCCGAGCGACAGATATTTTTATGAGGAGCTTTTTCATGGCAGAAATTCACTCGGAGGTTTGCCATTGCCTGCCGAGGGGCGACCGCTATTAGAAAAATGTTTTCTTAATTTTTGGTGTTTCACGGAGATTCGAACCTACGTTCTCTCTGTGAATTCCGAATGGTAGTCACGCGCCAACGCATTCGGCTACGGCGGCCGCCGTATTTAGTATACGATGTATTATTTATGTAGTATGTATAGACCTGCATTCAAAATAATCCCAGCACGACAAAGTTTTTATAAGTGCAAGTTCAAAATGTCTCAAAAATCGCGTTGATTTTATAATTTTTTTTTGTTTGCCGTCGGGCTTGTGGATTTTCTCCACATACTATACATATATAAGTATGCATATACTCGTACACCTATGCAAAAATATTTCAAGCATTCCCCATATGGAAGAAAATGAACATCGCCAACAAAATATTATCAAAAAACGAGAATTTCGAACCACTTTAAATTGACGGAATATTTCAACAAAATTGGATGGGCTACAAAACTGCATACACAGAATTTTTCTAAAACGTCTCCTAAAGGCGTGAAATTTTTATAAAAATGTGTTGAACTTTTTTAAATTTTAACTTAATTTAAACAAAAATAATAATAATAACTAATAAAATTTACATTGGCAATTACATTTTTGTTTTCAGGGACGTTGGGCCAAAGGATCTGGGATGTATGAGTACGAGTCTGGCTCCAGGTCTAAATCTAAAAGTAAACAAGGAGGTGCCGTGGTTCCAATTTGTCTACCACTTTGCTGTGCTATGCCTTGTTCCATAATGTAAACCGAAATGCAAATAATAATTTATTGAAATTAATTCTCGAATGTACATAAATGTAGACTTAACACTAATATTTAATAATATTCTATATTATAACGCAACCAAATCGAATAGTTGCTAAATGTTTGAAACACACTTTGGAAAAGCCGTGTAAAATTATTTGTATATAACTTATTTGTCTGCTTGTTTACTGAAATACACATATATTATATATACAGATACATTTTTATGTATGTATGTATGTATATATGTAATATTCGTAAACAAGCATATATTTTAAATTTGTACATACATATATGGCAAAACATATCAAATATGACTGCCTCTGGTCATCGTTTAATAAGAATGGCGATATTTCAGCTGAACTACTTTTCTAATAAAATGTATGTATGTAAAAAACTCACTCCAAGAAAATCTAAAAAATGTCATGCATTCGTGAAAATACTCAATTGCCTATTAACTTTTTTTAATATTTTTGTTTAAGGCCATTTCAAGGACAAAATAGTTGATTCTATAGAGATTAAACCGAATATTAAAACGTCGTATAATAAATTGTAAGCGTAAATTACTTACAAGTAAGCACACGTACATACATACCTACACGCACCCATATATGGTCATATATGAGACCACATCTGAATATTTCCATTTTTTTATTTTTTATGTCGAAAATCAGTAGCAAAAACAATAAATTTGGAAGGACTTACGTTTCTGCTGTTGTGAAATTATAAACGAACATTGTGAAAGTATTCTCTTTAAAATAATACAAAAATTAACTACTATACAAAAAACAAAAAGATCAAATGTTACAACCCCCACACCTACCTAAAATTTAATTATTTTACCAACTAAGGCGAAATATTGCGTCTACAAATTCACTTAAAGATACGCAGTTGATGTCAAAAAGGTGTGTGCTTTTTTTCGTGTTTTGCATGAAAAATACATACTTATGTATGTGTGTGCTTGTATTTTTATGTATTTATAAAACTACTTGCGCTTTAGTATTAACCTAAATATTAATAGTTTTTAACCGAATGCGAATCAAAGTAAATTTATATGTATTCTTATTAACACAGTGAAAATGAATAATAAAAAACACTCTAACGGTACACTTTTGTTTCATTATCAATAGTTTCATAAGGTAGATAGGTAGCTTAGATGGCAAGGTACACTACAAGTAGCACTTACGCTCCGTTTTGATACCATAATGTGGAATACTACCTGCGGAAAAAATTTAGGAAAGAGAAAATCGTCTACAGCCATCCAATGCTGTGGATGTAGTGGAGGAGAGGAAAGGGATCTAGGCAGGAGAATTTCTCCAAGCCATCCCCAAAGGGCACGCTAAGGAATCTCAAGCGCCTAGCCGCCAATTCGAAGCTTCTCCGCTTGACTACCGATCACTTAATGACCAGTGAACACCGCAATGAGTTTGGAAATTGAATGGCGGGGAGTTCCCATCACCTTAAGCGTTCTGTTTATATCGTATTGAGACCATAGCGTTTTCGAAATAGTACACGATGAGACAGACCTTCATCTGTCTTGCGCTTTTTTTAGAAAGAAATTATGTAGTTTCCCTTTAGCAATAATAGTTTTATAAATTAATATATAAAAATGGATTATTGGGCATTTTAATTATATTTTATATTTATATTATTAGTATTGACAGTTTAAAAACGTAAAAGCAGTTATAAAGGCTGAATAATTTAGGGGTACCGGACTTTAAATTGAAATAAAACAAAGAAAATTCAAATTGATTGGGCAAACTTTATTATTTTTGTGTAGAACCATTCAAGACATTTATTTTTTAAAGATAATCCCTTTCAAATGTTGGCCGCAAGGAAACACGAATTTTGAATCACTCGCGACGTGAATAACTTTAGTAATGTTGTCTTCCAATGCCTCAATCAAAGCTGGTTTATCAATAAAGCATTTAGACTTTACAAACATCGCCTAAATAAAAGTCCAAAGGTGTAATATCCGATGATCTTGGTGGCCAAGCATTCAATCCACTGGTCTGAGACGAGAGATAAATTGCTCACCGAAAGCGGTAAGGTTGCGTTTGGGTTAAAAATGCCTTCGCACCATATAGTAAAAAAACAATCCTCCTCTTCTCTTGGATTTTTCCCTCCACCCTGGGACTGCTTCCGCATTGCTTCGAGGTAGAGGGCCAAGACGGCGTCCTAAGAAGGGCGCTTACTTACTCGCCTGTTTTGAGAAACCCATGCTCAATGCTCTTCAGCATAACTTTCCATTTCACACTTCTTTTTTCGGATAATATCCTCCACGAAATCTGCGACAGCATTCCATTTTTCTTCGTCTATCATCATTTTCTCGATTATTTCTTCAGGTGTAAATACACCAATAGCTCGTTGGAGACCTGTTCTCTCTACGTTCCACCTCTCGCATTTAAAGAAGGTGTGCTTCGCATCATCATACTCTCCATATAACCAGTTTGGAAGGCTTGCGAAAGGACCCATGTCCGAACAAATACTGTGTGAGGTAATAGATAACCTCACCGTGCTTTCTTTCTACCTACTTTTTAAATCGGGTATTAGTCTCGCTGTCCATCTACCGTACCGTTCAGAGCTCCATCTTGCCTGCCAAAGTGTGAGCGTTTGAACTCTTTTGAACTTTGGAGAAGCATGAAAGGAAACGACGACGCAGTAAATCCATTGTTTTACGGTCTGTACAGCAAGTAGCGCCGCCTTGTTGGAAATATTTATATTCTGTAGCCGCTTGTTGTTGTCTGGTGGCTCTATGTTTATATTTTATAGTGATGTAAATTCGCATCAACTGTTTTTAGACACCTTAGACACCACCGGATCTTGAATTTAAGATGTTTTCCGTTTTTATTTGTGCCTTCACTTAATTATCAATTTTTTTGTCAAAGAAAAAATTTTGCGAAAAATAAGCGACCGCCTGTACCTGTCTTCCGTAGTGTGACAAGGAAATGGAAGTTGTGCCCGCAGAAAAAATATTGAAACCAGCTGTTCTCTCTTGTCGGCACATACAGAAGTTTGTCCTGCACAATAACGGTAGCAAGATGGAAGTACAAAATAGATCCGATTCGGTATTGCTCGGACTAAATCTAATAAAACTGTCAAAAAATTAGAGTAATGATAACTTTTGACAAATACAACATACAAATATATCACATTTTTTTTACAAGAGCGCGGGAAACGCATAAGCGGGTACCACGGGCATTGTATTAAAAAAAATTGAAAACAAAATAGCAACAATCACTTGATTCGCTTGACTTATCCGCTTCATCTGGCGTATCCATAATGTCACGGTTTCAGTATTTTCCTTACTAGTGCCGTGCTTTGTTATAGGTAAAACGAGCTTAGGGTTGAATGCTGCAGGTTTTGGTCACCGCACATACTTCCTACCATCTGGGCCAACTCTATTTTCGTTTCATCACTGAATAAAATATAAGGCCACTCATTTTGAGTCCGGTATATGTACTCTCGAGCAAACTCAATTCGGCGTTGTCCTTGCATTGCTGTTACTATGTCTTCATCCGTGTCAGTCGCCATGAATCCCTGCTTCTACTTCTTTTCGTTCGGAGGGACCATTTGATCGGTCAGTAAGGCCGATTCCGAACGGCAGATATTTTTATGAGGAGCTTTTTCATGGCAGAAGTACACTCGGTGGTTTGCCATTGCCTGCCGAGGGGTAACCGCTATTAGAAAAAAACTTGTTTCTAACATTTTGGTGTTTCGTGCACGGAGATTTGAACCTACGCACTTCCGAATGGTAGTCACGCACCAACCTATTCGGCTACGATGGGTAAAAAATATATATATATGAATGAGTGTATATATGTATGTGCTTATATATATGCACATATGCATGTCCGGCTGCACTTCCGAACCGTTCATCCGATTGCGATGAAATTTTAGTGAATCGTTTTAGTTATATCCATGAAGGTTTGTAAGCTAGATCTGGCGTATACTCCAAAAAGAGAATAGTGGGTACTCTACTAAGTGTTAGAAAAAGTTATCTACTTAGTGTACAAAATAATTTTGATTTAGCTCCTCGCTAGCTAAAAAATATTTCTTACCTGGTTTTTGTTTTTTTTGTTTCTATGAAAAAGAAAACATCAAAAGCTTAGAAAAATGTGCCTTATTATTCAATTAGTGTATTTATGATAATTGTAATAAATGAGTCTAATAATAAATATAAGCAATAAGAGTAAACACATTTTCAATGATAACTATTTTATAAAAACTATACATTTGAAGAATCACTATTTTCACTATATATGTATGAATATAAATATTAACTTGTTTGATCGACGATTTTTAGTTCTGCTAAATACCAAGTAAAGGTTGGAAATTCTTTTATGCTGTATATATCATATTTTATGGAATTTATGCCGTCCATTTCCATCTTACTGATTCCATTTACGAGATTCTCATATCTGTAAATAATTTAAGTTTTTTTTTCAATTCAATTTAGATAAAAAGCCATGTTGATTGCTTTTATGCTAAATGTTATAGTATTATATAATAAAAGTATTTAAGGCACTTAGATAAAAAGGTTTCAAGGGGGGTCGATGTAATAGTACGATTTTCTTCCCCTTTAAAAATGTTCAACCTCTGTATCGGTGTATAAAATTCAATATAGTAAAAAAAGGAATCTATTGATTGACCAATTTTTCCACAGATGAGGTCACCTGATTCAGATCTCTCTTTTTAAGGCCACCGTCCGCTTTGCCGGATTATGTAAATTTAATGCTGTTCAAGGTGTAGTTCTTTCAACTTAATACCGCACCGTAGTTGTGTAGGCGACACTGACATATAGTAAATACGGCTCGAAATATGCGTTCTCTGGGAATACGAATACAATAGCCATAGTAATTTCACCATAGCTATCGATTAACTGTGAGAATAGAACTCATGTTTGTAACTGCGCCCAAGTGTGCACAAGGGAATTACAACTTTGTAATTAACGGTTATATGTACATATGTAACAGCATAAAAGTGTCGAAATATGTGTTACACCTTGTCCACAATAAGAGCACCGCGACATATTACGAAGTTCTGACTATTTTTTTTTTATATAAAAATATAGTTTCAAAGCCAACAAAAACCATGTAACTTAAAGATTAAAACTTTGTGCAAAATAAAAAAAAAATCAAATTCAAATATTAATAATTTTTTCTGAAACTTGGTACTTTTTCAAAATAAGCGAGATCGGTCAATAACCACGAACACCTACCAATATAAATAAAGCAAAATTACTCGCATTTGCTGCAAATGATGAGCAAAAAAAAAAAAGAAATATGGCGCATGTAAAATTTTGAAAAACGAGCTGCAATACCCCTCTTGGTCCTCACCTCATTTAGATCCGACATAAGTATTGAGCCAATTTTCACCACGGATAGAAAGTCATGCGCGTTGGCCTTGGTGGATAAAAGTGTAGAGAGGTCAACAGGATAGGCATGCATGCATGGTCTTTGGGATCGCGCTCTACAAACGAATGACCAAAGAAAATTATCCACTAACGTCAAAAACACGCAAGAAAAGACGCAAAGTTTGTTTGATTGCAAAAATAATAGCCAGCCCCAATTAAATGTTACTGAATTACTGAATGTGTGCAGCTATATAAAGTTTGGTTAGGACCGAATTTAGCACTTTCTTACTTGTTAAGCTCAAAATTAAAGTAAATACTTGAAATATATGTATTATTGTGAAACTACTAAATGAATGATGACAAAAAGGCGTTTGCCTTGCAGCTAACTACGGTCAAAGAATGAAAATTTTCAAATGAAGGGTAGACTAGAATTTTGTATACAACAAAAAATATGAATGAATAAAAAATATTATTGTTATTAACAAACTGCTGGGCATATCTAGTGGGAGCAAGGTATTTTTGTGCAGAAACCAGTCACTAGGTTCAATCTCCACTGCGGACATAAGGCGTCAGAAAGCTTTTTACAGCAACGGAAAATTCTCGGCAGGCAATGGCAAGCCTTCCACTCGTGAGTCTATCTTTTGTATACGATTTTCATTTTCTCAAAAATAAAGCCTCAAAAATCTAACACGCAGTTTATTCCAAATTTCAAAATTGCCTTATTTCATTGTATATAATGCGATCGGAGTATAATTAATGATGGGTGATTTACCTTTTCGGGTTGGCTTTTTCCTTTTGATGTTTTAGCATCATATAACGTGCTATATTAACAGGATATCTTGATATGAACAAATTGGCATGCTTTAATCTGTAAAGAAAAATCAAAATTGGCGTCAGTCATCTCGTAAAGTTTAAACAAAATTTATGAAATTGGCATGGAACTAAAGATACGCTGAACCTTGTAAATATTATAAGCACTTCATGTATAAAAAAAAACCTTGAAAAGTAGGGAAAATTGAGAGAGCAAAATGGCATTTCATTTTGAGGGCAAGCTGCAAGTTTTTATTGGATAAATTTTTACTTTTAAGAATTTGAAAGTGAGAAAAACAGCTGATCGCAAAGTAAAAATAAACACGAATTAAAATTTGCGAATTGAGTCAAAGTTCTAAATTTAAATAAAAATCGTGATTAAAATGGAGAATGTAAGTAAATATATTTTAGATAAAATTTATAAAGTTTATTTGAGCCTCCAGTCACAGTTGTTGCAGTTTCCGAAATACAAATTTAAAGCATTGAAAGTATCTTTTGTGTTTTATGTTTGTACTTCTTGGTTATTAACTAATTTTGTAATAAATATACATAAATGCATAGATGGCAGCAAGGGATATATGAAGAAAGCTGTGATTGCCATAACAATACATCTGCTAAAAGAATGTTCTTCATCTGACAGCGATGAGGAAATGGAAGAAATTATTGTGGACAAAATAAAATCATGTGATTCCGAAGCTCGTTATTTTGCATTTTATTTGCTTAATTTTTTTAATTTAATACGAAGTAGCTCAAGTGATTTTTTTTTTACTTTTTGTGATGTTTCCCGCCAACAATTTAAAACTTGCTAATTGTTACTGGTTTTGCGTTCATGTACTTTTTTTTATATTTTTCTCTTTGAGAGCGAATTCTCGAAAATTAAGTTACTGGCGAGTTACTAAATAGTTTTTACATGCACAAACCGATTGCCTTGCTTTTGTATTACAAGATGACCACAGGTGTTGTTTAGGTCAAGCAGGTAGTACACCTCATAGTTCTTAAAGTAAAGTTGCCAGTAATGTAAGAATGTATGGATTGTTTTTTAGAACTTCGCTGTCTGTGCTATGCTGAGATTACTGTGGCTAAGCTATTTTAAATAGCGCAGTTGAAGCCACAGCATAACTAAACAAAAATATTTTTTAGTGCTGTTGCAGTTAAGTTGGCAGTTTTTCAAACACTGCAATTTATATGATTTATATTAAAAAAAATTAACGTTCCTCATACAACCAAACATTGCATATTTCAAATTTTAAGTCAGCACTCCATTTTTCTAATCTTGTATTTGTAATAAATTATTATTATAGTTAATATAAAAATATTAAAAAAAATACATAAAAATAGAAAATCGATTTTATGTTTATTTTACCAGCTAAAATTATATCCAAGATGTGTCAGTTTATGGTTAGATATTTACAAAACGGGACACTTTTTGATTGAACAAAGTTAACAAACAGAATTGCAACATTTGGCGCTGGAAAACCCATACATTGTCTGATTTTGATGCTGTTGTTGTTGTAGTAGCATAAACATTCCCCATACTTACATACGGGGAATACTGTTGGAGTGACAGTCCCTGGCCGGATATAAATCCGGGTCGTTTCGGTAACGTAGAACCGACAGTCGTGGAAACCGAATCATATGTATATATTTATGTATATATCCGCGCGCACTTCTTCTTTAGGGTATTATATTTTTCTGAACATATCGGTTTGCATGTAACAGCATAAAGGAACGAAGATAGATACGACACAAATATACATCAAATGCTCAGAGTTGTTAGAGGATTCGATTTGGTTATGTCTGTCCGCCCGTCCGTTCGTGTTCTCGAAAATTCAGAAAAACTAATATATTTCAATGAAACCTGGTGCACATATTACACTTCATCCGGTTCATATCACCTCCCATAAAACGGTAATTTTCTAAACCGTGAAATGTAATAATTTGAAAAAAAAAAATGATATCTCTATTATAAATTATGCAAAATTACAAATTGAGTACAAATTAATGAAAATTTTTAACGCTACCACGTCCACTTTAGGTTCTCGATAGCGAATTAAGAAAACTCGCATAAAATTAACACACGCGTTGCTCCGCAGCAAATTTAAAGCAAACATAAATATTACTGACATCGGATAAAAATCCCGCCTACTTTTCACATGTTAAGTCTAAAGTTCCGACCATCCCTCTGATGTTAGGTATAACTTGCCTTTAATTTTTTATGAGTTTGTTTCATTCTAAAAATTAACAGCCAGCCAAAATTAAATCTTACTAATATTTAAAAATGAAGCTCACAACCAACTTATCCAACCTAACCTGTTGCAAATTATATCATATTTTGATAATAATAACAAAACGCCTCCAAAGAAACAACAGATGAAACGTCCAGCGAATAAATGCAATATTGTAAAATATGAGGCAGCCGAGCGTCAGAAAATTAACAGAGGAAGCTGTCTCATTACTTCACCTTTTATTACGCCGCCTTGGGAACAATCATAATCGTATTATGTACTGAATCAAAATATTTCTGTTTTGTAACTAAATGCCATACTCAAGATTGCCTGCAAAATATGTTCCTACGTGCGTATCTTTTTACTAATAGCAGAATATTTTTAAGGGTTAAAATACAGACTGATGGTGATAATCAACGTAAAAAGCTACCCAGTGTTTGAAAATATACATATTTATTCTATGCACTTAAAATATTTCTTCGATTTGGACATTACCTGTTTGACATGTCATCGTCTTCTCCTCCCCACCCAAAGTAAGAATTCGAAAAGCCATTTACTAGCTGAAATTGCTCGCGTGTCATCGCAGACACTCCACCAAAAATTGAGCGATAAGGCAACCTGTAATATAAATAATGCCGATTGAAAAAACAAAAACTCAAAAACTGTTTAAGTGAAGCACAGTTAATTACTTGAAGTTTAGTGTGTCTATAGAAACTGACATGTGACGCGGTTGACGCGGACATGTATATAAGTTTCGGTTATCTAGAGGTAATAAGTCAACGTCATGGAAAATGAAACAGTCCCATGGAAATATTTTCAATGCTTCTAAGAAGCCAATATTCATAAGTGCAGCACGATTAAATGCTTTCCCGTTTGTCTGCTCGATGAGAAATATTCTATAGGCGATATTCTGCTTCATTAAGAAGGGATGAATGTTTCGTAGAAACACAGCTAAATGAGCGTAACGATCACGAAATGGTACTACAATAGCAACGTAATCCTTTGGAATGCAATCATGTGGTTCAAAAGATCCACCAGGCTTTAATAAACAAGACAATTCCGATTCCACAATATCCAATGACTCAAGAGTTGTATTCGGAGTTATTGGTCCATCATCTGAAAATTAATTAGTTTTGCTGTTATTTATATTCCTTTAGTTGAATAGACTATATGTATGTATGTAATTGCAATAATATAATATAATCGAGAAGTAGGAGTTGCGTTGTCACAGTAAAGAGACGTGAGAAGGAGTTACACTGAGCGCGTATATTTCTATTTTACACTTATAATCTATTATATTTTGCTTTCGTATTAAAATTTAATATGCATTTAATATAATATTAACCCTCCATTGGGCACCCGGATCTGGCCAGACTGGCTTTTTCGAATTTGGACGCAAAATTAACATATCTCTATTATAGCTAACGACTTGAGCTTCCAAGCTTCCAGGTAGCTTCTTAAAATTTAAATTTCTATCGATTTATGGATATAACCTTTTAAAAAGGATCCTCGAACAGGGCGTAAAAAGGCCAGACCCGGGTGCACAACCGAAGGTTTTAAAAAAGGTGTCCAACGGAGGGTTAATATTTAATTTGTTCATTGTTGGCAGATATATCAAACAACCAAATATCATAGTAGTCCATCCCTGATATTTGTACGTACAATAATGTAGTTAAGATTTTGGCATTATTTGTCATTATTAAAGTCACATTCGACTGTTACTGCGATACGCATATCTACGTGTATTACAAGTTATAGAATAAATTAAACAGACAACTCACTATCATCGTATATTGGTTCTTTACATCTTTTATTCAAAGAAGCGGGGTTATGCCTTTTAATAGGGTGCCATTGACTAAGTATTAAATCACTGTTTGATTGGCGGTATTCGCTGGTAATGTTTTGCTGCTTCAATGATGAGCTATCCCACTGAGAGTCATCATTGATAGGAAGTGAAGTGTTGTTGCCAGAAATAAAAGTGTCGTTTACTTTATTTTTGTTACTTAAAGAATCACTGGATATGTTAAGCGCTTTAGTAAACTTATGCATATGTCGAATGCTGCAAAAATGCATATGTAAACAAGAGTATTAGATTAAGAAAGACCGACTGTTTTAATACACCAAACATACCTAAGCTTACTAAACGTCGAGTAGCTTGCATTTTTATTATCCATATAGCTCAAAAATGCACTAAATAGTACCCACATCCCGAGCAGACTTAGCATCGCCCTCACTCCGTTCGCTTTAGTGAAGAGTGCCATTGCCGCTGGTCACAATCACTATTATGCGATTGTCCAGATCTGCTGTCGTAGAACACAGATTTCATTGAAGAATTTTACCAGCTCAGGAATCCCCATCTGAACATCCAGTGCACAATATGTCAACCCCACTTAGGTGCTGTTTTCCTATACTCTTCCAAACATTCTTCCAATTGCAATTCAATAGCAATGCAAATTATCAGCGCTGCCACATTGTGCGGATATCAAAAACCTAATTTTTTTTGCAATACACTCGACATCAAGCAAATAGCTTAAGTCTAGTAAAAAGATTACAAAAAGATTTTTTCGATGCATTAAAGGATATATTTTCTATCCAAATGCATAATAAATATAACACAGACCTTATTCAAAATAGAACAAATCAACGAGCGCTTCGTGAAATTTGACGTTCCCACGACAGTCGGTTCTACGTAACCGGAACGACCCGGATTTATATCCAGCCAAGGACTGTCACTTCAGCAGCATTCACCGTATATGTATGGGAAATGTTTATGCTGCTACAACAACAACAACCACAACAACAACAGCAATAAGCATTATTTTAATTGTTTATTAAAAAATCTCCTAGTATCCACCTATTATAATTAATGTTCATATATTCTTTATTCCTCCATATTATTTTATACAGGTTTTTATACTATGTTTATACGCCTCCAAATTAATTTTCAATATGCACCTTGGTAAATATAAATTTCTGCCAACCGCGTAGATATTTCTTAATGCATGAGCAGGTATGGTTTTGCCAACTCTGTGGTTTGTTGTAAATGTTTCTAAACTTTCTCTAGCACCATACTGCTGGTAATTTGCTGAAGGTAAACAGAAAAACTATGAATGTTTTTAGCCAGCTCTGCTTAGGCAAAGATTAATTAATTTAATATGGGTAATATAGATCGGGAATCTGAGAGTAATTAGACTATGTTAAAACAGGCATCTAATTGGCAATTAAAACATTTCAAAAATGTACTCCTTAATTGTAACCAAATTTACCGTACAGGAATAAATTAATACTTAATTGGCAATACATTTGTGTCGATTCTCTAAGCAACCTTGTGTAGCGTGTTTAATGAGCAGAGCAGAGCGTTTATACAATACGAAAATGAAACATCACGAAAACAAAATTACAAGAAAACGAAATGGCAGTAAACTTAAAGAGAAAAAACAAAACAACGAATTTTCAATGAAAATTGCTCCTCTTCACACATATATTATCTATGACACATATCTTCCTCCCTGATATTTGGAATCTTATGGGCTCAGCTTGTGGCAGATGTATCGTCAGGTTCTCCAAACCGTCGTGCTCCAACCAGTACATTTGAGAGGGATAGAACAAATTAATTATTCAGGCACATGTCGTAGTCCTAAGTAGATTTACTTACATCTTCCATATGTGAATTTGTCAAACTTACTTTTCCCAGCGCTAAATTAAATTTTCTGATTTGCATATTTTGAAACCTCCTGTTTTTTTCTGCTGGTAAAAATTTTTCCAGCAGAAACTATCAGCTTCCCCCCAAAATGAAATTTTACTTTACGTTCTCGCATTCCAATACTTGCTAGTTTAGTTTGTGTTCGCGAACATCAAACGCTGATAGATATAATATATACGATACAAGATTGCGCACATTATCTACATCTACATACTATACTTAAAATTGTGCTGTTCCACAAGTAAAAGGGCTAACAGTTTAATGCTGCAATTTTTTGGAACAAATAAAGAACCATTTCGTTAGAAAAAAAAACCAAAAATGAGTTTCGACAGATAACTAAATTTAAATTGTGCTCATAGTTTTTGAAGTGTAAGAGCATTGATTATATATGTATATATACATATATGTACTGAAAGAAACCTTATTTTCGTAAGTATTTATTTTAAATAAAATATTTATATTATTGACAAATGAAAAGGAAACAAGACCCAAGATAAAAAGAAAAATATATTTCTCTAAAAAAAAAAAATGATATTTTCGAGAAAATTTCTGCAACACGCTTTCCTACAACGCGCAGCAAATCTATCCTTTTATAGGGGGGATTACTTTATATTAATTTATGGACAATTGGTAGACTTAGCTTTGGGGTAATAAGTTCAATAACAAATTTGTGTTTTAAAAATTGATGCCTAAATTTGGTTTATATTTTAATTTATAAAAATCATTAATTATTTCGGACAGCGCGAAATACAGAAAATATTATATTGCTCCACCAAATAATGACTGTAAATTTGGACCATTTAACAGAAATACAGCATCAGTTACTGCTGTTTAAGGGAAGTCGCACAGCATCCATATCCTTAACAAAAGCGACGTTGTTCTGATTTCTGAACAAGTACTCAATTTTCAATATTTTGTCTTCACCAATGCATGGATCATAAAAACCGGGCAGTTCGCTCTAAAAAATTTCAATTTTTTGTACAGTATGACATTAACTATATACAAATTGTGGTTACCTTGGATGATTGATACAGAATTAATGTACTGTCTTTTACGAGACACTGTAGTGGTATTGTTACATCTAACGAAGCACTTTCAAGAAAATTGCTATTATCATCTTCAAACTGCCCATAAGTGGCACGAGTAATTATAAGTCCTCCTCTACTGCTTTCTTCCGAAACAATGCGCTCGTACGTGCGTTGCATTAATTCCACCGCAGCGTAAGCTTCTTGCCTTTGCCTTGTCAATCGCTGTTCGTTACTTTTCTTCTTCTTCTCAATTTCACTATTTTTCCGCTCTAAACGCATAGGATCGAGTATAGATTTTTTTATGAAGAACCACGCCAATATTGGTGTAACTGTAGCATAGAAAACTGCGGCAGGCACTATTTCCTCACTCAAATGAATCGGGAATATATACGATTGATTGGATCGCACTATTCTAAATATAAAATTATTCTTTTATAAGGTAATACAGACATAAAATAATTGCAAATAAGCTTACTTAAATTTAAGCATTACTCCCGATGGAATACCTAAAGATACGGCTGCAAACACTGAACTATACTTCGAAATCTTTTTTTCAGCTCCGTATTCCGCCAGAAAGCCAAATGTGCCTAACCTGAAATTATGAGACTGTCACATAAACAATTATAGTATATTTTATCTCTATCCCCTTTTTAGGCTATACAGTCAAAATGGAAGGCACTTCAATACAATTAATTTAAAATTAAATTAAATTATAATTAGCTTTTAACAACGGTTTTGTAATCTTAACTAATCAAGATTACATTCATGGAGGGGTAGGCATAAAATCTATTCCAAGTGCTATCAGTCCAATATGAAAAAAACTTACTTCGCTGCCAATTTAAGCTTGAGCTCATTTTCAATCATTTTCCTCGTGTATGCCGCACTTAGGTATATATGCGGGAAACCGATAACAAACGATGTTGTCCATGCATGTTTTTCAGTACTACTGTCAATTTGAGTAGTCATAGATGATTGCGTGCTAACATTGAGGGTTAAGGAACCCACCGTGTGCTTATCCAACTGCACCGCCAGGGTTGAGAATATAGCAGGGTTGATGCGTCCTTCCCGGAAATTCAGCGAGGTTCCTCCATTCAGTGTAAGCACTGAGGAAAGAGTACGCCCACCTAAATTATGTAATACATTATTACAATTACATCTAAAAAAATATTCTACTGAAATATACCTTTTACTCCTAATAGCGGACCGTTGCCGGCACCAACATCAATTTCTAACCAACCCTTGTTAATTAATCGCCGCCCGCAGATAATAAAGTTTCCACTCCCATTACCATTAGCCGAATACAAATTTCCGCCAAGAGAGAGGGTGTCCTTACGATTTATGGGAGCTTCAATAGACTGTGAAATGCTCATTGAAGACACTTCGACTCGAGGAAGCTGCGTCTCATCGTATGGTGTAAATATCTCTGTGGCATTAACATTAATAGTTATGTTCCCACGGGGATTTGTACGTTGTTGTAGTTTTCGCTCCTCAGCAGCTTGTGCTAAACGTTCATACTCTTCGCGTATCTCAGCGGGCGTTTTGGTACGATGTACCAACTCCCATCCGTCTGTTCTTAGACCTTTTTGACCAACGCAATCATATATTGCTCGTTTATGGGGGTCCGACAATACCTCATAAGCTCGTTTAGTTCGGTTAAACAGCTGTTCCGCTTTTTTTTTACTTTCCAGATCTATATGCTTGTCTGGATGATAAATGCGGCTGAGTTTTCTATACGCAGCATTTATTTGCTCTCCTGTGGCCTATTAAATTAAATACTTTTTTATTACCGGCGGACTAGTCAATCAGCTGATCATTATTAAACCTTGCATTTACTTACGTCTTGCGGAAGGTTCAGGAAAGTGTAGTAATTCTCTTCCAGCTCATTGTCAGAATCCCCATCAACTGACATTGCGACCTTTTATACTGGTCAATTATTGTCTATTTAGTTTTACTATACTGAACACGAATTTTGAATTTAGGCCGAACTAAACATCAATCTATCGCAAATAACCTATAAAACTTTCTCGTAACAACCCTTGTTTCTAATATGACAAGGGCAAAGCAGATTCTCGGTTATGCCTCGAATCGGAATGCCAATAGCGAAACAAAAAGGGTGCTTGTTACTAAAAATTAAAAAAAAAAAATTTTAATAAGCTGTGAAAGGTACATAACAAGGCGAATCTATTAAAAGTGGTGTTGGTAAAACAGCTGATTTCTTTTTTTCTTTCTCTGTGCCCATGTAGCTGTCAGCACAGAATAAAACAAGGCGAATCAATTTTTTGTTTTCTCCTTCGCCGTGACAATCAAACGTACAAAACATTGTTGTTGCTCTTGTGCCACCACCATCAAGTATTTGCCTTCAATAAATGGGCTTGGTACAAAAGCAAAACGTTTGGAAACAATTGTTTTACTTAAATGTTAAGTTGTGAACATTGAGTTGAACAAATCTCTGAAGAAACTAGACAAAAAAAACGTATTTAATTTATTTGTTTTGACTACTTTGAACTTTAAAATTCTTAAAGCTTTAATAGAAATAAGTTATATGTAGTAAGTTGTTTCCCTCTTTACTAATTCTTGAAGGAAAACAATTTTTCAAGAGAATTTCGCTGATTTAAATCAATATGAAATATTACTCACTCCATCGAATTTCAAATACGCATGTTTTTGTTTTAGTGCTCATGTAATCTGATAAATATGATTAATCAGTAATGAAATTCATTGCTTGTTTGTTATGCTTCTAGATATAGTCAATTGCTTAAACAGCAGCTATTTCCGGCTAAAAAACTTTTATTAGGAGCTTTCTCGAGATCTGACGATGTTACTTTATGCCGCTCTTGATACCACGGTAAACTCATTCAAACTCATGCATAAACAAAATTATAATACATGTATTTTATTTTTGAAATTTAGATATTTGAATGTCAGAATTTCAATCAGAATATGCACAAACAAACAAAAAACATAATTTGTTCCTTCTAACCACTAAATCGTAAGAGAAAACAAATTAGTTGTTCTACTGCTGGCCGTATATGGATTCGCTTTGCCTCCACTCTTTACTGGTTTAATAAATTTCAAGGTGCCTTGATAAAATTCTATAAATTTTGAGCATATTAGTTACTCTGTGGTTTCAATAGTTTTCTGTCACAAAGTAAAAAACGTGCTGCTGTTCTTTTTTTTCCTCCACACGCGATAGTGAAGTTCGAGAAATTTTCTAAGATCAAGTATTTGCTTGCAAGAATTTAATTTCGGTTCAAATTAAGAAAAAAAATGTTAAGAATACCGAAGTTCATCCCAAGATTGATTGGACAACGATTTGTTGCTCCAGATCACGGAAAATTCTTAGTAAAGGCAAGTACGAAGCACCTTTGTCAGTGATGTGATCTTTGTTCCGTATTGCGCTGCGGCGTTTTACATAATATTCCAACATGAATTTCATAAAGTGCTAATTAAGTCAATCATCACTGCATTTTGTAATTCGGCTAATATAAATATAATATTATGTTATTGATTTATTGCAGAACACTTATGGCGTCACCGCCCAACTGCGTCAGAAGTAAGTACTCTAAACTTTTACATAAACCCCATCTGAATAATTGGTAGTTTTTAAAATAAAATCTACTTTCTAAAATAATGTGCAAAAAAGAATCAGCATGTGATATTTAGTATACATATATATGCATATATTATAAACATTGTCGGCAAACATTTATTAAATCTTTCTAGAAGAAATTGCGTCATGCCACACTGATTAACTCTGATAGGAACGATATATGGAGGAGGGTTACTGGTGTAAATTTTTTGTCAAATGCATTATTGACATGTCTTAAATTTGCGTAACTATTTATATAGTAGAGCCTCTATTCGACTAATTGGTTCTAAATTTGGTAATTATCCAGTATGTGAGGAGTGAGTTTTGCTAAATTTTATGATGTATAGTCATACTCACTAGCGGCGAATATTGCCCGATAACATATTTTTGTTGCTTTCACATGCAAATATTTCGTTAAGTGAGTCCGTTACGATTCAAATCAGTGTTCCTATGTGCACACCCCAAAGGTCCAAAAATATGAGGTCTATATGCAGCAAAATATTTGAAAAAGTCGAAGACGTGCTGAAGTTAAACGTTAAGGAGTTCCCAGGACGAGACCAAAAAAAAAACTTTCATTTAAGAATGTTTATAAAAAAAATATGAAAAAAGATCTGTGTAAAACGACTTCACAACTTATTTAAAACTGCATACAAATTTTATGAAGATTTTTACTAACTAATATTTTATAGGGTAGCCTTTTTGTTTGAAAACTGATTTAAGCCCTATCGGTTGCTTCTGCGATGCTTTCTTATATTATATTTCACTCAAGAACTCACAACAAATTCTCAATTACATTGAGATCGGGCGATTGTGCTGGCGTTTCAACTACATGGGGACAGTTTCAGATAAGCCGTGATTGAATAATATTTGATTTTTGTTTGTGGTCGTTGTCTTGATAGAATCGAAATATATATTATATCCCAAAATATAATACCAAATTTTCAACGCTTTGCAGTAAGTTATTTTTTATAAATTCAAATAAGTTTCATCACTGAAAGCCAAGTCCGACCCTGCTGCTGCCTCACAACACCAAACTCATTCTTACTTGTCTAGCCATATCCGCACGCCGACAGGAGATATTTGAACCTACGGATCCTCTTACTCTACTTGGAGGGTTCCCTCCCAATAAATATAAAATCACTAAAACTATTAAGACGAAACTAACGTTAATTTACTTAAAGCCGCATTATAAAATCAAGGACAGCCGAGGGGCCCTTGTTCCTTGATATTCTTGAAAGTAGTTTAAAAATGTCTCAAATAAATATTTAAATAAATCTATTTATAACAGAGGCTCGTGTCATGCGGTCCGTTGGGGCCATTGCACTATTATTCGGCAATTGCAAGAAGTTGCCATGTGATATTTATAAGAAGGTAGATAAGTAAACTTGTGCTCACATAATTGAGGCACTTTGTCTTTTCATGATATTTGTAATATTTTTCGTGCCAAAACTTTTTCCTTAAATTTTTATAAAAATATAGTTCATTCAAAAACCTTGTAAATTAAAGCTCCAAACCAAACAAAATTCACGGAAATTTAATAATCTTCAAGAAAATGTCATCAAATGTTTTAACTTTTTATTCAAAATCTTCCAAATATGTGATTTTAATGGAAAAAAATTCTCAACAGCATATGCCAAATTAAAAAGGAAAATCAATGCGATTTTTGAGTGAAACTAGATTTTCATTAAAATAAATATTAATGGGCTGTAAAACAACGTACCTTCTAACGATTCGAAAAAAATGAAAATTTTAGTGACAATTTTTTGAAATTTGTTGAATTTTTTGTGATTTTTGTACAAAGTCTGGAACTTTGATTAATAAGGTTTTTGTTATAAAAGGAAGATAAAACTTATTAATCCTTTGCACTCAAAAGATAAGTCCCGCTCACATCTTACAATAGTTTGGTGCGGAAATTCGATGTTCTGTGTAAACTATTTGCTTCCTTATGTAGTGATTGATAGATATCTTCTTTATGCTTGCGATATCATTCTTTGATTGCGGTCCTAATCACTGCGTGTATAATCTTACAACGTAATGTCCCTTTCAAATTATGTGAGATTTTCTTATCTATAAGATTAGTGCGGTACCAAATGCTTCGAGTTGGTTAGTCTGCGCGGAAACGGCCTCGAATGCAAAGGGCTAATGGTATGAGCACGAGTGTTCACTGTTGCGTCCAAAATATTTCTTTTGAACTCACGTTTTAGAAGCTCTATTTGATTTTGATTTCCCACATAAGTACAAGAAATTTACATCGCTCGAACTACTGTCGAAGGAATAGCTAATAATAGCCCTCATATGTACTCGTATACTCATCAGATATGATATTTTTCAACAAGTGATTTAATTTAGTTTGATTGATTGAAAACAAACTGAATTAAGTGTGAATATTTGTAACAAACAATACTTTGTTGTGCTGGATTAATCCAGACTTTTTTTGGCAAAAGAAAATGTACAGTAAAATCGACTTACACCCGTGTCAAAATCGCTACCAGGACCTCAGCTGTTCTAATCTGCACTAAAAAAATTGAGCGGCGTTTAAGCCGTGGTCGATCAGATGAATAATGAAGCTAAAATTAATGGGTTCGGTTGAAATGGTTGCCTTGTAGTCCCTCAAAGAACGGTTCTGTCCATAGTAGTCATATTTTTTTATTAAAAGGTTGTCCAACACCCATACATGATCTTTATAACTCGTTGTTGTTGTTTTTTAACAATCAGGTCAATTTTTCAAATAATAATTGTAAAAAATTATTGGTTTTAAATGTTCATGTGCGAAACTCTAGTAGGGGAAATTGAGAGAGAGAGAGACTTACAAGTTTTTACTGGTTTTCTGTTATGTGTCAATTATGCTGTAGGCCATGTAACTATCAAAGCGTAGTGTAAATACACTAAGTTAAGGTCTGTCTGTTCATGTAAAAATTATCTACATAGTAACTTGCCAGTAACTTAAGTTCCGAGAAGTCTCTCTCAAAGAGAAATATACTAAAAAAAGTGCATGAACGCAAAACCAGTAAACAATTTGCAAGTTTTACGAACAGCTGATTAAATTGTTGGCAGGAAAAATCACAAAAATTACAAATTTTTTCACTTGAGCTATCTCGTATTAAAATAAAAAATAAAGCAAATAAAATGCAAAAGAACGAGCTTCGGAACCACATGATTTTATTTGGCAACACTAATTTGTTCCATTTCATCATCGCTGTGAGATGAAAAGCATTCCATTAGCAATTGCAATTCGCAAATTTTCATTCGTGTTTGTTTTTGCTTTGCGATCAGCTGTTTTTCTCACTTGCAAATTCTTGCAGTAAAAGCTTGCAGCTTCCCCTCAAAATGAAAGGTTATTTTGCTCTCTCACATTTCCCTACTTTGTAAATTCTTTGGGTACACGAACTCCAAAACGTGATAATTTGTAACAATTTTCATTAACTATTTGCTTCATGAACATACCTTATATGTCCTTTGAATATCAAAATCTATAACCGAAATCAAATCGACTACTGTCTACCGGTTCATTGTGCCTTGGTTTTGTAAATTTGTTATTGAGTAAACAAGGCACCTTTTTTCACGATAGGTTTAACCTGTTACTTCTGTTTCCGTTTAACCTCTATTAATTTTTATTTGTTTGCTTATCTCTTCGTAGATCTGGCGAAGTCAAAGGTGCCGTCATCGGTATCGACTTGGGTACCACAAATTCTTGCGTGGCTGTAATGGAAGGTAAGCAAGCAAAGGTTATTGAAAACGCGGAAGGTGCACGTACTACGCCGTCCCATGTTGCTTTCACCAAGGACGGTGAGCGTCTGGTTGGTATGCCAGCGAAACGTCAGGCAGTTACAAATTCAGCTAACACATTTTATGCGACGAAGCGTTTGATCGGCCGTCGCTTTGATGATCCCGAAATTAAGAAGGATTTGAAAAATTTGTCATACAAAGTAGTGAAAGCATCAAATGGCGATGCTTGGGTTTCAGCAACTGATGGCAAAGTGTACTCTCCCTCCCAAATTGGTGCTTTTATTTTGGTAAAAATGAAGGAAACAGCTGAGGCGTATCTCAATACACCAGTGAAAAATGCCGTTGTCACTGTTCCCGCCTACTTCAATGACTCACAGCGTCAAGCCACAAAAGATGCTGGTCAAATTGCTGGACTGAATGTGTTGCGTGTTATCAATGAACCTACCGCCGCCGCATTGGCCTACGGCATGGATAAGACCGATGACAAAATGTAATTGCTACTCAAATCAATATTCTAACGTTTGAGTTAAATTATTTTTATTATGTTTCTTATTACAGAATTGCTGTATATGATTTGGGTGGTGGTACGTTCGATATCTCTATTTTGGAAATTCAGAAAGGAGTTTTTGAAGTAAAGTCTACAAATGGCGACACTCTGCTTGGCGGTGAAGATTTTGATAATACAATTGTCAACTACTTGGTGTCTGAGTTTAAGAAGGATACTGGAATCGATATTACCAAAGATAATATTGCTATGCAACGTTTAAAGGAAGCTGCTGAAAAAGCCAAGTGTGAGTTGTCCTCATCGCAACAGACAGATATCAATTTGCCCTACTTAACCATGGATACTTCTGGCCCACAACATATGAATTTGAAAATGACCCGTTCTAAGCTCGAAAGCCTCGTCGGTGATTTAATAAAGCGTACAATTCAGCCCTGTCAAAAGGCTCTGTCTGATGCCGAGGTTTCTAAGGCAGAAATCGGTGAAGTTTTGCTGGTCGGTGGTATGACAAGAATGCCAAAAGTACAGCAAACAGTACAAGATCTTTTCGGCCGACAGCCTTCACGTGCCGTAAATCCCGATGAAGCTGTAGCCGTCGGTGCCGCAGTACAAGGTGGTGTACTCGCTGGAGATGTCACCGATGTTTTGCTTCTCGATGTCACACCTTTGTCTCTGGGTATCGAAACATTGGGCGGTGTTTTTACCCGTCTTATCTCCCGCAATACTACCATTCCCACTAAAAAATCGCAGGTATTCTCTACCGCCGCTGATGGCCAAACGCAAGTGGAAATTAAGGTACACCAAGGCGAGCGAGAAATGGCATCTGATAATAAAATGCTTGGATCTTTCACATTGGTGGGCATTCCACCCGCACCCCGTGGTGTTCCACAAATCGAAGTAGTGTTCGATATTGATGCCAACGGTATCGTTCACGTTTCCGCTAAAGACAAAGGTACCGGCAAGGAACAACAAATCGTTATTCAATCAAGCGGCGGCTTAAGCAAGGATGAAATCGAAAACATGATTAAGAAAGCTGAAGAATATGCTGCTACTGACAAGAAGAAGCGTGAGTTGATTGAATTGGTCAATCAAGGAGAGAGTATTGTGCATGACACCGAGACTAAGATGGAGGAGTTCAAGAGCCAATTACCAGCTGAAGAAGTAAGAATTGAATTGAATGTTGAATTTGAAAAATTGATGACTATTTTATGTGTTCCTTTTAGTGTGAGAAACTAAAGAAAGAAATCGCTGACTTGCGTACGCTCCTGGCCAACAAGGAAACCGCTGAGCCTGAGGAAGTCAGAAAAGCCACCAGTCAATTGCAACAATCATCGCTGAAACTCTTTGAGATGGCATATAAAAAGGTAACTGCATATTTTGCTTTATTTTGAATATTTATACTTACTAAAAAAAAACATTTTTCCTCGTTTAAATAGATGTCCGCGGAACGCGAGAGTAGCGCAGCTGGGGGAAGCAGCAGTTCTGAACAGACTACCTCGGAAGAACAGAAGGAGGGAAAGAACTAAAATAATTCTTTGGTTGAGGGGTACGCTTGTGTGAATTGTATCGAGTAAATATAATAATCGAATCCTACCCATTTGCCACTCTACATTCGAAACGGTAGGTAGAGTGAAACTCATGCGACCATGATGATCCATAAATTTTTAATTGTTTCTTATGGAATCCTACAATCAAGTGAGAGGATCTCGACATTGCTAATTTTTTTTTAATCAGCAAACAGGATTTCGAAATAAGATATGACCACAATTTTATTTGTATGTGGTTTTTGTTAACTTAATAAAATAGATTAGTTTCTAATTACTTAGAATAAACAAAATCGCAAAGAAGAGAATATTCGCATAAAAACGAAACTGAAATGGATTATTTTTAAGCAGTTTATTGTTAGTGATTTAACATTTGTGTAAAATGAGCGTACACCAAGTTGCGTTTATTTTCTTGTGAAGTACACTAAATATGAAATATGTATATAAATATATGTATTAATAAATAATAACATAAATAGTATTGAAAACTAGTTTTTGTTTAAGATTTAGGACACTATTCAATTCTAAATTGACACCACTCGCCCCGATTTATTGGAAAAATTAGTCAAAAATTGGACTGATCGAATGGGACACGTAACTCGTAGCCGGGGCGGACATATGCCGGATATCATATTCAAAAAATAAATACCATGAAATTATCTAGATGTGTAATTTTCCTGGTTTAGTTGTTATAATATTTTCCGACTTTTTCTGTGTTTCTGGGTATTAGCCGAGTTTTAAAATATAGCTGAAGATCTTGGAAATTTTAATATCATTTTCGGAGTAAAGGTTTTGGAGGTTTTTTCGGATCTACCGTTTGCTTTACTTTTCAATGGCAGATATTGTGGTTACAGTTAGACCGATTTTTTATAACAGACTGCGAAATTGGGTAGGGAGTCATCCGCTCTGTTAAAACGAAATTTAGTTGAAATACTATTTCAAGGTGGATAGGTATTTTGATCCTCCTTGCACAGTAAAATGTTTTGGCACCCGCTAGGAGGTAATTTTATTTTTTTCTCGCGATTTTTAAGTGCGTGTTTAAATTTTTTCTTCGCTATTTTATTTTGCAACAGCAGATGTAAAAGTCTGCCAATCTCGCTGAAGTCACTGCTTCTCAGTGGCAGTGGTTGCTGGCAAAAGTAACCACCGCAAAGAGTTCACATAAATATTCGCACTTCCCTCGTCAAGTCCTGCGTGATAAACAAACTCCAATAAACGGCGGATGAAGGGCATTAAGTTATTAGTTGCTATAAATAGGGAAATAGGAGATTTTGATGAAAAATTGATAAACGATGGCGGCCTGCAGGCAGTGACTGTTTTATATCATTTTTACTAAGAGGTATCCGAAAACTTGGGCCCAACTGAACCCCTGTCGTACTGCAGAAGCTTATCAATTACTTTATTAAGTTTCATATGTGAACCACTTTAACCTACAAGTCATAGCTGATCGATTAGCTTCTACATATGTTTAATCTTTTACTTGTTAGAATCTGAAGATCATAGAGTGCTTTAACCAGGTTGAATAGTAATATTAAACAAAACCAGCCGGCTTTTTGAAAAGATAACAAACACTGTGTCTAAAGTTTGTGCTGAGTAGGTAAAAGTTTTTAAAAGAAGTAGGTAAAAGTTTTGAAGAGCAAGCTTTGTTTTTGCTAAAACCAAAATATCTCTACTATATTAAAAATCAAATACGTAAAATTTCATTAAAATCGGACCGAAAGGGTTAAACTGTGGACCCAAGTATCAAATGGTATTTAAGGGGTTATATACAGTTAGAATTTTCAAAAAATCGTTTTTTTTTTCTTAATGTACATATGTATATTTAAGAATACAGACACAACACAGATTTAATATCGTTCCGGTGAATATTTTCGAAGTTACACGCAAATTTGAAAAGGCGTTTCGAAGTGCTTGATAGTACCAGGCCGGAGCGGCAGCGCGTTTTTCTCAAAATGGTGTTTTCAAAGCCAGTGACCAACATTACTCGAAAACGGTTAAACTGATTAGTCTCAAGGTTTAACACGAGCTTCTTAAATATATTTTTAGTAATGAATAAGATTTTTTTCAGCGATAAAAATATTTTTTTGTATAAACAATTTAAGGCCGAAATTTTGGTCATAAATCGATCTTGTCAAAAAAAATTATTTTGCTTATTCCTTCTATTAATTACTAGATTTAACATGCTGCTGCTTGCTAACATGCGAAATCTGCTTGGTTTTTTAATTTCAGAGGATCCAGTTCAGAGACATAGTGATCTCCGCAAAAAGCCTTTTTTGGGAGGAGCTTCCGGAGATCAGCTGTAGCTCCTTTCCAAATAAATATTTTTACTAATACTAAGCCTTAAAATAAAGTTAAAAGATAAAATAATATGTGTACAAATTTTTAGATTAATAAATTTAAAATTTTTTTCAGAAAAAATGCTAGAAAATTCGCTTTTTTCGGTCTTCTAACTGTATATAGCCCTTTAACCAAAAAGGCAACTTTCCCATACCAATTTTTGTACCCGCGAACTTCTGCTGAAGCGTATTATAATTTTGTTTACATAACGGTTGTATGTAACAGCATATCATATACTAGGTTGTTCAATAAGTTTTGCGGTTCGATAAGAGGGGGCTAATTTTTTTTTTTTTAATTCTTTGGTTTTTTTTAATTTTTTTTTTTGTAAAGTTGGTGCACTGAACTCATATGAACGTAAGTCAAGTTTCATTTCAATCTGTCAATTCATTCTTTCATTACAAGCCATTTAGTATCGACGTGTCGCAGTATTTTCTACAATGCAAAATCCAGTATCGTGCAGTGCTGGAATTTTTATTTTTGGATGGTTTAAAAACAAAGGAAATTTATGAAGGAATGTTGAAAGAGTATAAGGACTTTTCGACTTTTCGCCATCAATTAGTGTAGTAGAAATATGGGTTGCTGAATTTAAACGTGATCGTACAAGCCTTCAAGACAATCAACGTCAAGGACGTCAAAAAACAGCAACAACACCAGAAATCGGAGAAGAGGTACAGGATATCGTATTGGAAAACCGTCGAGAGACTGATAGAGGTTTAGTAGAAGCCCTCGGCAACTCATTGCGCATTGTAAGTAATATTTTGACTCAAGTATTGGGTTTCGGAAAGCTGTGTGCTCAATGGGTGCCGCATTCGCTAGAAATGGAACAAGGGCACATTCGAATGCGACCTTCTGAGCAACATTTAGAGCGATTTCGAAAGGATTAAGTGGATTTTGAGACTCGACTCATCGCTATGGATGAGACTTGGGTCTATCACCATAATTCTAAATCAAAACAAGAGGCTAAAAGCGGTGAACCTGGTTCTTCGGCTCCGAAATGAATTCATGTTCAGAAATCGGCCAAGAACGTGCTAGCATCGGTTTTTTGGAATGAGCAAGGAAATTTGTTTGTAGATTACTTACTTAGACCAGCTGAAGGAAAAAACTCGTAAAAAAATACCCAGTTTGTTAAAGAAAAAAATATTTTTCATCAGGAAAATGCACTGTGTCGTGGCACAAGAACATTTTGGCAATGGTTAAAATCCCTGAGTTAGAGTTCGAATTGTTAGAGCATCCACCGTATTCACCAGATTTGGTACCTAGCGACTTCCATCTGTTTCCAGATCTACAACAATGCATGTGTGGAAAGCACTTTTCATCACATGACGAGGTCAACACAGCGTATTTCGCAGCCCATCTCGATTCTCACTTCAGGAATGGAGTTCATAAATTGGAATTCAATTTCTCGTTGGAACAAGCGTATTGATGTTCAGTGAGACTATACAGAATAATAAAGTGTATTTCAATCCATAAAATTGTGTTTTTTTTTATCGAACCTCAAAACTTTTTGAACAACCTAGTATATACCGAAGTACTCAGAATGATGAGGAGAGTCAATCTAGCCATGTCAATCCGTGTGCACGACGGCTCAAGCAAAATAAAAAGAAAAATCAATGAAACTTGGTGCACTCACTCATCATCTAAGGTTGCTATTGAAAATGGAATAAAATGGTCAATAGCCACGCCTATCACGACAATTTTCAAAGAAGAAGAAAAAAAGTGATAGTTCTGTTATAAATAAAGTAAAATGACTCAAATGACGCAATAAAATATTGAAAAATGTGCAAAATATTGGATAATTGTGTGTATCTCGATAACGGTCTACTAAAACTCGCCCAAGCTTTGTACATGAATCGGTCCTCACCTCATTTAGATCCGACATAAAAACTCGTATCTTTGCGATGGTGGAAAAAGTAATTCACTCCAAGCTCTTTGCTACACAACTACTAAAAAATCTAATATGGTATAACAGCCGCAAATATTGTCAGACATTAAGTAAAAAATGAATTTTGCGTTTTATTTTTCTTTTTCTTGCATAAATAATAATTTTATTATATGTTAGCTTTTCTGTTTCACATTATTAGCACCATTCTGAGAGCATCTCTGTTGATTCTCGCTTGCTTGAGGATGTGACCTTCGACAAAGAGATCAGATTCATTCTGCAAATAATTTATACACTTATCCACATAGAGTAGGGACTCTTCGAGCATATTTTTCGGGGATAGCGTAGTCTGCAAGGCCACCCGACGTGTATGCTCTGCTATTGCCGAGTGCAACTCAAAACAAAGTGTGCCCAACATGCGGACCTCACCTGAAATATAGGACTATGTTGTAGTAAACTATAGACCTTATTTAATATCACACGTAATACGAACATGGTGCCAGCTTCTCATATAAATCGATCAGCTCTTTGACATATTCCAGTTTCAGATTGAGCTTATCCTCAGGTACGATCATCAGTTCCTTGGGGTCAGTACCAATCGCTTGCACTAGTTGTAATTTAGCTTGACAAATGTAAAAGTGCTTACTGGTCAGCCACTTCTGATAATGTTGAGTATACCTGAAAAATGTTGAAAAGTGCAATTAATAATATGAATAGCGTCAATACCTCGGAGACCAATTCTGTTGACAATTTTTTGGCAAGCTCATCAGAAATTTAATTTTCTCTATGTTCCTATGTCTTGGAATCCTGATCAGAGAAATGTTGCCTGCACACCCAAGAGATTTGATCTCCTCCTTACAGGAGTTGATCAGTTTGCCTCTGTATCATGGCGACGTCAGTGCGATGAACGCAGCTTGACTATCGGGAAAAATGTTAATATTTCCCCTTGCTCCCGCATTCCCTAAGAGTTCTGCAGGACTGCAGGAACGCAATGACTTCTGCCTGAAAAAATAGCAGCATTCGGCAGTTTGAATGAAATATGTAGATAAATTGGCTGATTTAAAGAAAACCCCTGATCCGATTCCCGATTTCATCTTAGAACCGTCAGTATGCAAAACACCACTTGCATGAAACACCAAAGTGAAAAGGTTTTGTCTAATAGCGGCCGCCACTCGGCAAGCAATGGCAAACCTCACAGTGTATTTCTGCCGTTAAAAAGCTCCACATAAAAATCCATTTGCCGTTCGGAGTCGTCTTAAAACTGTACGTCCGTCCATTAGTGGAACAACATCAAGACGCACACCACAAATAAGCGGAGGAGCTCGGAGTTAACTCGTGAAAATTTTCGTGTGAAATGCTAGTAAAATGAGTTTGAACGTGGCCGTCGATCCTTGTAGTATGAGTCAATTGATAACGCAAGATCGTCATGCGACATATCGCGTCATCTATGACGTCGTAACAGGTGATGTGTCTTGGATTTATGTTTATAAGCCAAAAACAAAACAAAATCGATAGTATGGGTGCTTTAAGACGAGCTTAATCCCAAAAAAGTTGTTCACGGCAGAAGCACCTCAAAGCAATTCTGAATAGTTTACACCCATTCCTTTGCCAGACGTTTTCGAGAATAAAGGAAAACCGAGCGGCGAAGACGAATCATTATACACCAAGACAACGCGAGCTCTCACCTAACGACTCTCACAAAAGAGCTTTTGAGCACCCAAAAGATCGAATTAATGGACCATCAGACTTACAGCTCTGATTGGGCACCTTTTGAATTTTTTTTTCTTTCCGAACATTAAAAATAAAGTGCGAGGTCAACGTTTTGGGGAAAGCTGTTGAAGTCTTTAAGTCGGTTCAAGCAAATGCAGACGTGTATTGACTTCCAAGGAGAATATTTTGAAAAACAATACAGCCATTTTCATTTTTATTTTATTGTGTTTGCCCTATTAAGCTCAAAATGTAAAAGTCAACCCTCGTAAACGAGTAAATGCATATCCGATCAGAAGCTTAAAGAAATTTTGTGACAACTCAGCACAGCATTGGTCAAGCTTTTAACTACAAGTACATCTGAAAACTTGACAGGCAATGCAAGTCTCGGTTTAGCTGCTGTATGTTGGGTGCTAAAATATTTGTCCAGAGATCAGGTATAAAGTATAAGCATTGGCAGCGACTAACATCCGACGTATTCACCTGCTAATCACTCTAATTTACTCATAAGCCGAATAGAAGTGGGGTGCGAAATGAGAAATCGATTCTAGCACCAACAACTACAATTTTTTTAAGGAAATATTTGTTTCTTGCAAATTCATTCTCTCTATCTGTGATTGTGTCATACCATTCAGAATTTATCAGTTTGCAAATAAATATCATGCATTTCAACTCACTTAATGCAGTTTTCCACAGTTTTACTCATGGCTCCAAAGTCTTTTCCAGCTTTTTCTAAGATATCTTTTATGAAGGATAAATCAGCTTTGTTTCCACATGTCGAACAACTACGGATATAAAACGCTAATGTAAATGCAAGGTTTCATGAATTATATGTACTATAAATTATAGGATCACTCACCTCCACTTAGAATTCCATTCCTTAAGACTTGATGGCAAAATGACTCCTACGCAATTGGTGTCGATACACCTGAAGGCATCATAGTTAGTTCCGAATTCTGTTACATCGAGGCACCTTGGGCATGTGCATTTGAAAAGTTTTGTATGCATAAGATGTTGTTGTCGCTCTGCTGTTCCCCAAACTGCATCTGAATAACAAATGCTCAAGTGCGTATTCTTTTTAATTGGCTTTGGGGCCCACAAGATCAAGTTCCCATTCTTTGTGAAACTTTTCGCTAGATTTGGACAACAGGAATGCTCCAAAAACGATGCATTACTAAATATTGCTACGTGGGGAGGATCAGTGCTTGGTACCTCGTGACCGTTTATTTGCAAAATGCCGATTGTCTTCATAATCAAATCCTCGCTAAAATCAACTGTTTTAAAAAATCTGAAAAAATTAAAATATATTTAGAAGTGCAACTATGTATTGTAGAAAGGGTAAATTAAATTAAATTGTTAATGTATTTTCGCGTGTTTTAGCTATGTACAAAGTGGCGTAATATTAATCATCCTATCGGTAGATTCATAGCGCGTAAAGATTTCCATCATTCAAAATCAGTTTTTTTATTTAGTAAAAAAGTTATTCAATGAAAAATTTAATGTTCAATAAAAAAAAAAATAGTAATTGACGCGTACACTTCTGTCAGGTGCTCCGGCATCAGCTGTCTGTCGTTAGGATGATACTGGTAGCATCGCGAAACGTCATGGAGGTGGTCATCAAAAGACTGCAACGTCACGTGAAATGGTTCAAAAAGTGAAAAAGCGACTTGAGCGAAATCCCCGACGAAGTGGCAATCAAATAGCGAAAGAACTGAAAATATCTGACCGTAGCATCTGCCGCATACTGAAAAAGTATCCCAAAGCCAAGCTTTAAAAGATCCAAAATACAAAAGGCGCATGATCTCACGCCAAAGCAGTAACAAGTCAGACTTGAGAGAGCGAAGGAGTTGCTTCGCTTGATCGAAACATTGTGTTTTCTGACGAGACAATTTTTTAAATTGAGCAATTAGTAAACTCCCAAAGTGATAGGGTTTAGTTGACCGACCGTTCATACGAGAATTTGAGTCCAATCGTTTTCCTCGAGCCCGGTGTTAAGGTAAATGCGAAATATTATCGGGAAAGTATTCTTGAGGTTGCTTTGAAGCCGTGATCAGACAAACATTTCGGTGGCAGACCATGGACGTTTCAACAGGACTCGACACCGAGTCCACCAAAAATTGCTGTAGTATTTGTAAATAAAGTTTATGCAGTATCCAAGTTTACATATATAAAGCTCGTTTGGGGCTTCCTTCTATAATTTTTAGTCCATACGAACGACAGCATTTCGGGTCGTAGTTATTCCAGGAGGCATTTAATAATTAAATATTGAAAGGTAAGTTTTTTTTCGCATTTAATTTTTTTCTTCGTTGCTAAAGTTGTGCACAAATAACTACAAACTCGAATTTTTTGATATGGAAGAAAAAGCTTAGCAACGTCAACCGTTATTGGGAGTCCGCGTCTTCGTGAACAATTTAGTTTGAAAAATAAATAATATAGTAAAATCGTCTCCGGTTGAATATAATAGTTTTTCTGGCATCTTTGTGGAACTAGATTAACTTTAGTTATCTGCAATGTGATACAATCGACCACATCCCTTATCACTAATGTGCCATGCTTTCTGAAAGTTGAGCGAGTCGAGCTTATAAGCGCATACTCGTATTATGTGGATCAGAATTGTTTGAATAATACTACCCGAACTATTTTTAAAACACAAAGTTGAGATTTCCGACCTTTCAGTTTAGAACGTAGTTTAAGCAGAGTAAATTTATATTTATTTTCATCCCTAAATAAGTTTTCGTATATTTGCAAATTTTTTCTATCTTTAGTTTGAGTTAAAGAAACTGCTTTGCATTGAAAGAGTTAGCAAATGGGCCCTATCTTTACTTTGAATAAAGCTGGACTTCCAAATAAACGTATTTAAACTTCAAAGTTACTTTAAATAACCCATATTTTGATATATAAAAATGATAGGAAACGTACCTTGGTATAAATTTACCGATACTTTCCAAATCGGCCTTCCATTGTATAGAACCTCGGCGCTGCTTTTCCAGTGATTCAAGCTCCAAAAATTTTTCCCATTTATCAGGATCTCTTTGTGACAAAAGCAGACAGCGCACCGTACCCATGCATTGATATAAAGGATGAGGATTTGTAAATTGTTTTACTGAAACCTATAGAATAGGGCAATTTACATAAATTTCGTTATATTATTTTAGTATTAGCCAAAAAAAGAAGTGTGAGCAACGAATATGTCGCATCTTTGATAATATAGAAATAGATAATTGAATAATAATATATAAATAGAAGTAAATCAAAATTTAGGTTTTCTATTATTTCTGAGAATTAACCAACTGAGTGAAAAGATAGCGTTTAGTATAAGAGAATCGACACAAAACGGCGGACGCCTATGCAAATATTTTATATAAAAATGTGTTAATAAATTGATACCTTCTAATAAAGTGAACAACATCACATCCATTTGTGGAACAACATCAAGATGCACGCCACAAATAGAGGAGGAGCTTAGTCAAACACCCAAAAAGGATGTACGCGCCAATTAAAACAATGCAAGAGTTTTACTATATACAATTTAAGCTAATTCATACGCATATACTGTGAACCTCACTGCAGGTGAATATTTCATAGAAGCAGATATTTTTAAAGTCAAACTACAAGATCTAATAGAGCTACTTCGGTAGCCTAGCGTAAGTGCGGCCTCGGTAGTGCTCAACCATCTGTGCGATCCTTCTGCCAGAAAAATGGGAAACACAGATGGCGCTCTAAGCGGTAAGAAGACGTTGTTTCTAAGCAACGACAGGTGGGCATTTCCACTATTTAGGACTGGTAGCGGCAGGCTAATCACCTACCCTCTCAGCAATCAAAATAGATTAACGAAACCAACGCAAGACTGAGTTTTGTTGAGGCCCTATGCTCCGGAGAGGAATGAAGAAAGAAAAAAAATAGAGCTTGATCCGCAGTTTTGAGCTTTTAGATCTAAGCTTCATGTTGTCGTTCCCCATTCAGTTACGGAGGATGCTGCTGAAGTGACAATCCTTGACCAGATACGGTTGCATAGAACCGACTGTTGCGTGAACGGTCATATTTTGGTTTGGTTTGGTTTGGTTCACAAACAGAAAATACAAGATTCCTTCCTTTGCAATAAATTTTATAAAAAATTGAAAACGTCAAATAATACATGGCATTTTGAAAGTTATAAGTGCTGTTCTTCTGAGTCTTACTCGTATTAATAGAACACTCCGAAATAATTACAAGTATGTTTATTAAAAACTTCAAAGGCAATATTAAAGAGAACCAAAAAGCATTTAGCAAATCTTTAAATCTAAAAAAGCGAAGTCGAATATACCAACATCAATGTTTTATAAAAATAAGCATGTGGATTCAGTGGCAGATTTCGCTAATCTTATCTCTTTGTATAGTGTCAATTATGTTATTAACTAGAAGTAAATATGCCAGCGTCTGATTTATTTCAATCTTTTGACTCGTTGCCTTATCTGAGTTGGATGTTGAAAAGGGTACTGCATCACTTAAATCTTCTGTACAAACAACTATCGATGGTTTATCTGCAGTTATTTGTAAAATACTGTCATGCTCCCTCCTTTAATGTGAATGTTCAAGTAATTGATTTTATCAGGAACAGTTACTAATTATTGGAAACAGACAAATATTTCTTCAATTTTCAAAAGTAGGTTAGGTTAGGTAGTGCTGGCGGGTCTGTAAAAAGATCTCACTTAAGCCCCTAGGGTCCATTGTGTTGCCAGTTCTATGTATCTGGAGTCGAAGATATCATCTTATATAATTTGTATTATGAATACAATCTTCGCGGGTTTTAACAAGCCGTTCAGGCTTTTGTCAGCAATATCCTTCAAGGATGAAAAATATGTTGAGTCCTACAAAGAGGAGGACCGCTTCAAAGTAGGTGTTCCAAAGTACCCCTAGCACTCATCACTTATCCCATTTTGGCTGCGGGATGTGGGGTGAGACAGTTCCCGTCAGTAATCCAACCAATATTTAGCCGTCTTTCCTAGATAATGATAAAATAAATTTTCAAAAGTAGAATCAAAAATGATGTTGCGAATTATAGGCGCATTGCTAAATTGTCAACTTTTCCTAAGTTGTTTACATAAAATTGTTAAGCAGAAAATTGCGTTCGTCGTTCGAAATTTCATATCCCCGAATCAGCATGGCTTCATCGTAGGGATATTCACCGTGTCTAATCTTGCCAATTTTACAGCGGACTGTTTTGCAAGTTTTGCGACTGGATATCAAATTGGTGCAGTTTAGACTGGTTTTGCTTTTATTTTACTTAGGTAGTGGCTAATCGGAGTAAATATCGGGATTTAGCGCGTCTATGGTTTTGAAGCCCAAGTATGTTGCACTAATTGTTACTGCTTTTCTTATCAAATTTTTTTTTGGCAAATTCGTTTACGCATTGCTGTATATTTCATTATCCATTTTTAACGCTTTTTGTGTGAAAGCAGCATAGAATACAAAATTTGGCCATCCGAAGCAAATTGTGTGAGTAACTTCGGTCGCCACGTCATCGGGGATTCGGTAGTGGAATTCTGCCCACTTATTTCACACGTATTCACACATTCGTCCAATCAGATGTTGTTCAGACGGCACGAAGTAACATTAGCGTAGACTGCCCTGATATTTTTCTTATCTCACCAACATAATTTTAGTTTCGTCGTAAACAAACTCGGTTCACATCCTGGGTTAAGTCAGCAAATCAGCTGATTATTTCAAAATAACGGTCAAATGTTGGCCACACCTCTGCATTCAGTACATCTTGTATATACGTACATCCATTCGTGTTGCCAATAGGAATGAAAACAATAAAACAATTAAAAAATTTATTCTTACACATCTGTTAGGTGTTTGGCCGAGCTCCTCCTCCTGTTTGTGGTGTGCGTGTTGATGTTGTTCCACAAATGGAGGAACCGACAATTTTAAGCCGTTCGGATAATTGTCTTTATGAGGAGCTTTTTCATGGCAGAAATACACTCGGAGATTTGCCACTGCCTGCCCATTGGGGCTATTAGAAAATACTTTTACTTACAAATTCCCATTAAGCTTATTCTTAATATAATGTTTTCCTTTTGTGGTTATTTTATTTCTATTTTTATTTTTTTTTTTTGTTGGTAGGAAACCCCCGTTTTGTGAAACCACCAAAAACTTGTTTAAGAAGGGGTAGTGTCAGCGTAACAGAAAGAAAACAAACTCCCAACTTTAAATTTATCCACTACAATTTATATATTACAACAGGCGACAGTAAAAATTATCCAGAAAAATTTCTTTTGCACGTCAAACTAACGACTTTACTAAGTAGAGTAAAGTACTCAGTTTTTAGTTTCTCGTCAAATTAGTTTTTTTAAGTACTTTAAAGTTTCAAATACCTTAATTTGAAATAAATAGTTTTAATTACTTATAAGCACTCTATAATATGAATATCAAACGAAAGAGCTATGAAAAAATTTATTTTATATTTTTCAACTTCGTTTTTCTTGCTGTTTTATAAAAGCGTAAAAAACGTTGCTGAACATTACTCCAATGAAACAAAGTATACACAATGATGGATACTATAAAAAATCCATAATTGTTCTGCCCAAAAGTAAACTAAATTTTTTTTCTAGTTGGATTTATCCTCCTTCGTTTGATATCCATATAATTCTCATGGAGTGTCGATAAGTGCTTACTTTTCTTAATTTAGTCCTTTGAAACTTCAACGTCTTATAAAAAATTAAATTGATGAGAAAATGAGAAACTGAGAGTGAGCATTACAAATATAACAACAAAAATTTGTGTAACTAAATTCAAATGTTCTGTTGCATTCACATACATAGCTCTAACAGCTTAGTTGACTACAGGTATATGTATTTCTAGGAAACTACTTGGGGGGTACAAATTTAGTTCACATCGTGCTGTATTTTATTTAATTTTAAACATAGGCTTTAAACATATTTATGAGACTTCTAAAAACGTTTTAAACTCACTCACTTTCGAACCTCTTTTCACAGTGAATTCACATTCAGCTTGGTGCTCTGCCTTGCTCTTGCACTCGATGCCACAGAGTGGCCAGCCGCACTTATCGCATTCAATATAGTCCGAAGGCTCGATACCGTTCAAACATCCTAGGCACACCGGGCTGGTTACTTGGGATGGCGTACATATTAAAGGCGCTTCTTTGAGAATTATTTCGAAAGCCTTTATGCTACGGGTAGCCACCAAATATCTTCCCAATTCATCACTGTGTTCCACCTTCAAGTACGAATTGTATTTTGAATGTTAATGTAGGCGGTCGATTATGAGTATTTACAAGCTATATTTATACGTATGTATGCATCTGTATAATTACTTTAATTGCACGTGCATTTTGATAATTATTTTTGTAATATTTTGAATTCACTTAACCGTAATCGTCAACATACTTTGAATGGTCTGCAATTAATTTTATGCACCTTCCAATGCTTTTTCTGGTGCTCCTCGGAGCAATAAAAACTTTGATTACAATTTGAGCATTTGTTTTTAGTTGGTTCACCACATACAGCACAAGAAGACATGCCGGTTTTCTAAACTGTTCCTAATAGAAATGCAAACTGAAATTGAAAATCGGTGAGCTGATTAAATGTGTAGATTTTACTAAAACACCGCAGAAAAGCATGAACCGCGCACAAAATCTCACAATGTGTATTACTAAAATAAATTCAGCCAAAAATAGATATTTAAAGGTTCTTGCTTCAACAAGAAACATATAAAGGGTGCCTAACGAACCCTGCAGTAAAAAAACTGAGAGAGTCTTCTGAAGTGGTAGTCGCATGTTAAATATTTCGTCATTACATTCGAAATAATATAAAATGTACGATGCAGAATGAAAATAACGAGTTCGATTTTGAGTTTGAAGTGCCGTCGTTTACTTGTGTATGTCAAAGCTAAGAAATAAAGGCAAAAAATGTCCCTTCTGACACGTGCCAACAGTGGATTCGTTATTGTTACGTTACTTTTAAGCTTTAATAAATGTATAAATTCATTATTTTAAAGGCATTAATGGTAAATAATCATAGTAAAACACAAATTTTTAGGGGAAAAATATAATAGAAGTAGTTAAAAAATATTCTCCGTTGGCATAGAACAAAATGTCTGGAATGCCACCCTAATTGCGACTGCGAAATTAGCGCGCGCTAAGTGATTTGCCTACATTTCAGAAAGCATTCAAACTTCTGCAGTGTATAATAATTTGTACTAGGTGGAACACCGTCGCACAAAAGTAGACCGTTAGGTATTATTATTGTTATTATTATTATTTATTAGAGTAATATGAAGTATTACGTTGCTAGTTAGATATTAGATAGAACGCGTGACCAGTACTGTCTTCTAATCAGCTATTTATACTCTAGTTCTAAATTTTCTGGAGTGCAGTGATTGTGTTCATAACTGTGTGTTCTTCGTGTGTATGTATGTATGTGAATAAGCTTGCTCATACGTACATATGCACATGAATACAGTAGTACCTCGATTCTTGCACATAATGAAAACAGAGCTTGGTGCAAAAATTGAGGATGTCGCAAGTAGCGAGTATTTTTTTTTGTATGAAATTAAAGGCAATTTTATGAAAGAATTTGGTTGGAAAATAAGTTTATTATTTTTAATATGTATTTTAATTCAATACGCTTAAGTTTAATTCGTTCATATACATAAATATAGAAAGACTCACATACTTTATGGTGAACTAAAAAAATGTGAAATTTTTTTTTGTTTTGTGCAAGCTCGGTTGTTCAGTACTACGCCGCTTCTAAGTCTCTGGAGCGTCATAATATCGTCTAAAGAGGAATTAATTTGATCAGCCCATTCTAAGCAAATATTGTATGCTGATATAGTCTTCTCCTGTGTAACTTTCTTCGTATTTACTACCACGTTGTTTGTTTCTTCACCACCAGTAAGGTCACAATTGATACAGGGATCTTCATTTTCTTCAAAAGACTCCAAAATAGGTTCAGCAATCCATTGCTCAATTTCAGAATCGGATATTTGCTGCAATGGTTCTATTTCTTGAAGCAAATTTGAAATTGCTTGAATATTGGATGTATCTTCAACAAGCTGTAAGCGTAACTCTGAAAGAGGGATGACATCTTCACTATCCCATTCGGATGTTACCTCAAACAGTTTTTGAAATGATGACTGAATAGAGGTCACATTAACAGCATTCCATTCATTAGCTAAAAAGTATATTGCGTGTTTTAAGTTAATGTTTCGCAGAGATTCGTCTATTCAGATATTTGACCATCACTACTCATTAACTCGCCGTCCTTGGGATGGCATGGAGCATTATCAATAAGCAATAGAGCCTTTTCGGGAAGATTCTCGGCACGAAGGAACCCTTTTACCTGCAATTTTAGGAAATTTAAATTAATAAACGAAATTTTTTACAAGCAAAGATGACCAGATGTACCTCTGGAACAAATGTTTTGTGAAACCATTCCTCAAACAAAGCCAAGGTCGTCCAAGCACTTTTATTTCCTTTGTAGACAACTGGAATATCCGTAAAATTGTTAAGTTATCGTGGGTTTAATGATTTCCCAATAACCATAAGTTTTACTCTGTGATTTCCAGATGCATTTTTGGAAGCCAGAAAAGTTATTCTTTCCTTACTGATTTTATGTTCTGGAGCGGACATCCCCGAATTTTATTGAATCTAAGGAACCGTTACCAAAAGCAACAAGGCAATGTCGCAAGTATCGAGTTCAAATTTTTTGGATGTCACAAGTACTGAGTACGTAATGGAAAAATTTTTTATGTTGCAAGAATCGAGGTGTGCAAGAACCGAGTATGTGCAAGAATCGAGGTACTACAGTACATGCCTTAGCAAAGTATGCCATATGTTGTTTCGAATTAATTTGTTTAGTTTCTTTTCTATATTACACTACTTGCACTTAATAGACAGCTTTGTGCTAAATGAAACAATAGAGCTTTGACTACGGAAAATTAAACTACTTTAGCCCCGCATTTTAACGAGTTTTGCCTCACAGAATCCACGCTTCAAACTTTATATAAAAATTAGAAAAATTCCAAAAACTCATTATAATTTCACGGTTTTTGATTAAAATTTCTAGAAAAATGTTTGATATGTTGTTTTATAGTAATTTATCAAAATTTTTGTGGAAATTAATGCAAGTTGAATTTTTAATAGTTAATTATAATATTTATATTTTTATTATTAATTTAATTTATTAAAAATATTTATATAAAATACTGTTTCAGTAATTTTTAGTGAAAAAATAAGGTTAATAATTTTTTAGTATGTATTTGGAAAGAATATTGAGATGTTTTGAAATTTTTTTATTTTAAAAGAAAATTTTATGAATTGTACCTGGTATATCAGGGTTGGTTAAATAATTAATTATTAGGTATGGGAATAAGTTTCCGTTCTTCCTTAGCCAAAGTTGCAAATTATTTAAACAATTAAATAATAGATAATATTATGTGAAGTATGTGCCATTGGAAGCTACAACTTTACTCCATATTTCAGGCAGCATACGGATTCCTCTGACGAAAAATTCAAGTTCTTTTGACATGATGCAATAAGGGCTGACTGCATTGATCGGAACAGATGGTAATCCGAAGGTGCAATGTCTGGGCAATACGGCGGGTGCGGCAAGATTTCCCAATTCAGTCCCTTTAAATATTTCTGGAATAATTTAGAAACGTGTGGCCTGGCGTTGCCATGCAGCAAAATCAGTTTGTCCTGTCCAGCGTCCCATTCCAGCCGCTTTTCTTTGAGAGCTCGGTTCAAACGCATTAGCTGCAGTTGTTAACTATCGCCAGTGATGGCATCAGATGGTTTAAGGAGTTTATAATAGAGGACACCCTTCTGATCCCACCAGATGCACAACATAACCTTTGCAGCATGAATATTGTTGTTTCGCTGTCGATGGTCCTGGTTCACCTGGCAGGCTCCAACATTTTCGACGCTTGGGGTTATCATAACATATCCATTTTTCATCGCCAGTGGCGATGCGATGCAGAAAACCTTTTCTTTGCTGCCGTTCAAAAAGCATCTCACACGTCACCAAACGTCTCTCGATATCCCTCTCCATCAATTGATGTGGCACCCAGTTATCTGCTTTTTGGACCATTCCACCGCGTGCAAACGTTTACTGACGGTTGATTTATCAACATCCAACTCTTTAGACATTTAGACATATCATCAAGGGTTCGACATGAGTCTTCATCTAATAATCGAATTTTTTCGGTGCTCCTTCGGGGTCTTTATCATTCACATCGAAATTGCCACTTTGGAAGGGTCGAAACGACTCTTTACAAGTTGTATTTGATGGAGTGTGGTTACCGTAAATATTGATCAATATACGACACGTTTCAGCTGCACTTTTCTTTAAAAGATAATAATGAGGCATGACTTCCCGCAAATGCTGTTTTTTTCGGGACAAATGTAGACATTTTTGACATCAGATAAAAAAGAATCTTTACGTTTCAAACGAATGTCAACTACTGCGATCGAGACCTCACATATACTCCTTCGAATCACCAGTATATTACTAGAGTGAATATAAAAATATGTCAGCAGCACCTCTTTTACGGGGGCGAAAACTTATTCCCATACCCAATAGTATTTATTAATCTCGATTTTATAAGAGTTAATAATTTATTAAAATTAACTTGTCAAACTTGTTTTAAATAATTTATTAGCAATGGAATGTTATTCGTTTATAAAGGTTTGGTTAGAAATAAATTTAATTTACAAACTTTTAAATTTCTTCATGTATGTGAAATATTATTAATTTTAATATTTTATATAATCTTGTAAGTTTGAAGTTATTAAATTCAGCCAAATCCCTTACTTAAATTCCCCCTGATGGAATGGTGAATTTTCGTTTGTGATTTATAGAGTACTAGTGAAATGCTTCCAGCAAATACCTTCTTAAGTATTGATTGATCTTGTTTAAATTAATTGCTCTCCAAATTAACGTGGTGGCAATTTAGACCTGATATTCGTAAGCAAAACCTTAAATTTTACTGTACTTGGAAGTATATTAGTAAACTAATGAGCATTAGGTACTTCTAGTTATCGATCTTGAGTTTGATAATATTAATTCAAATTTATCTCTACTCTCTACCAATACACTATTACATATTTATTAAGTCCTACCAGAAAATCGATATTGCAGGTGGCGTACTCCAAGAGATTCTTATGGGCTCCACCCTATGCTAAACAACCGGAGGAAAAAGAAACAATCTTCCATTTCCTCTGTGAATGCCCTGCCCTATGGAAGGACAGAATGTTAACCCTGGGCAAACCGCTGTTCGAGAGTCTCGAGCAACTGTCTGGCGTAGACGTCAACAACCTAATAAGGTTCCTAAACCGCACAGACTGGATATAGTCCTGCTGCAAATAACTGTTAAACAATTTGGTAACGAGGATGTGGCAACAAAATGGTGCGGAAGAGTGGCGCATTAAGCCAAACGTGACAGAATCTTTTCAAGTCACTTTAACGCTAAGTCGAAAAACTTGCCCACCCGTTAAGCTCAATAATATAGTCATCCCCAAACTAAGGTCACAAAATATCTCGACATGCATATTGATACCAAATTTTCATTTAAAACTCATAGGAATAAAACTCAGAAGCCTAAATTAGTTAATACATCGAAATTCTCATTTGTTTTCTCCAAAGTAACTTTACTCCGATATGGACATATAGCGATCAACTTTGTGGCGCTGCAGCTAATTCCAACATAGAAATACTTCAAAGAAACCCTTCAGGGTGATCTCGAACGCCCCTTATTATATTACAAATGCACAAATTCATTGTGATCTTAAAGTACCCACAAAAATATCATAGAAGAAATAAGAAAATATGCCATATCACACAATACACGACTCCAATCGCACTCAAACACTCTTGTCACAGAAATAATTGCAAGTCCCTTAACCTTCACCAGAAACAAGTGAAAGTCATCAAAAGACCTCATATCATAGTAAATTAGTCTACATTATTATTTATTATAAAATTAGTATATGGTTGCACCACCCTGTGTATTCCATGAATGAATTATAAATATATATGTACATATGTATATTCTTTCAAATGAATTAAAACGCTTTGATATGAGCAATATTTTTAGTTTATTTAAAAAAAAAAATTTTATTTTAAACCTGTACAGTTTTTTGAAAAGTAATTTAATGCCTCCCTCAATTTTGCTCTGATTGCCCGAAACTTTGACACATTCTCTTCCAGTTAAAGTGCTACAACTCGCTCGGCTTTGCTCTGATTGGTTTGAAATTTCGACACGTAATCGCAGAAGCGTCAGCCTGTCTAAATATGCAAAAATCGTGAAAATTGGTTGTCAAACAACAAAACCGTCAAATGTCCTCGGAAACAGAACTGTAACTCCCTCAATTTTGCTCTGATTGGCCTGAAACTTTGACATTTGCGAAATAAGAAAATCGGATGTATTTTGCTTCTTAAATCGGACGCAACTACGTCTAACAGCATGAACGACTGTATCACACAACTATCATACGCTATATGCACTACAATATTTTTTGAAGAAATTGGAATCCATAAAGGCATTAAATAAAAGGCTGCTGTAAAAACGCTACGAACTTAGTCCCAACCAATTTTTTTTTAATTTTTTTTTTTGCATGCGATATCATATAAACTACATGTTCGGAAGTTTTGTATATGCAAAAAATTTATTTTTGATAATTGTTTTTATTTAAAAAATGGCAAAATGACGCTACAAATCAAATTATTAGTTGTAATAAGAAAAGTTACTGCATGTCATTTTCTTATAGGTAAATTAACAATTATAATTAAATTGACATTAAACGCCATTTTGCGGTGCTTTCAAAGTACATATGTACATATGTGCATTTATAATATAAGTAAGCGCACACACATGTATGTAGCATCATTGCTTCCGTTACAATTCGCCTACACGTCAATCGGTCATCAGCTTTTCGTTTGATATCAGATATGCCCATAGCTCCAAGGTCGCCTTCAATGCCAGCTCTCTGTCGTTTTCTTGGCCTGACTTTGTTTCGAAGATCTTAAATCTTTTTTATAGCTCTTTCGTTGCTCATTCGCAGAATGTGACCGTACCATCGAATTCTTTGCGCTTTGATGTACCTGATTACATTTGCAGCCCTGATAAGTGTGTCTAATTCGTCGTTGTACCGTTTTCAAAGGTGATTGGGTGATTAATATTGCGCCATCTGTACATATGGATTTTTTTATAAATAAGTGAAAAAATCGTTTCGACTTAGTATTATATTTACTTCATTTTTGTTTGCAGCGTAACCAATTTCCTGTTTGACAAACAGTTCTGACCTCGGTTCTGTTCACGTCGTTTTTCAGTAGAATTAGTCAGGCACTAAATTTCTGATAAGCTATCAGTATTTCCTCTCAAATAGATAACTATCAAAAAGGTAAAATAACACAAAATTTGCAATACTTATGAGTGTGTTTTTTTTTTTTTTTCTTATTGTAGTTGCTTAAACTCCTACATGTCAGGAATTAACAAGAATAACAACAATTAATATATGTATTTCCCCCTCATTTTACATTAATAAAATAATATACAAATATTGAATCATTGCATACAATAGCCTCTACCTAATCGACACATTCTTTATTGAAGTACATATCTACATACAGTGACAAATTTACATAAATATAAAACACTTACGAATATAAAAATACATGCACAGATAGCCCAACAGAAATAAATCAACTAAAATTGCAACGACTGCTTCGAAAGTCGAAAGTCGGATTATCTTAAATATCAGTTTCGGTGGACTCGCTGGATTCTGGCAATTGAACAAATTTCTGAAGGGTGACTAAGTCTTTGCTTTTTGATCTATTTTTTGCATGCCCCGCATGAACAGCCACTATTTCTTCAGAATATGATGCTACGCTTTCGGCATAGTTTTGTTTCGAGTTAGATTTTCTAGACTTTTTATCGATTGGGAATGATTGCTTTTGATTTACACTAAATGCACTTTGTTGTACGTCAGATTCGGTATCTAATGTGTGTGTGGAATGTGTGTGCACCTTCTCCTCAGGAACATTTTCTATACAGTCGAAGCTTTTTCGAAAATTGTAGTTACCTATTTAGAATAAGGAATTTTAAGCAAAAGAGGTGATTTGAATAGTAATTTCTTACCCGTAGGCCCAAAAGCACTTTTGATTGCATTTCGTCCTCTGACTGTTTTTTTCCGAAGACTATTTCTAAGTAATGGGGGCCGTAGTTTTTTCCCATTTCCCGAAAAATGTTTTGCATGCCTGCTTTCCTTGTGATTTCCATAAGGAACTCGTATTGTAGGCGAAGGTGTATTATTCTCTGAGCTTCTATTATCCGAAATACAATTTTCGTGCATAGATTCTGTCAAAGATTCGTTCAAGTCAAAACAATTAGTATTTCCAATATTGCTCTCTGTATCCGAAAGATCTAATTTGTCCACCAGCTGGTCACCATCGTATTGTTCGTCCTGGTCAATTATTTCGATCTAAACAAAAATAGAAATGAATCAATTAAATCGGACTTTTTTCATCGCATACTTTCTACAAACCTCTTCCGTAACCGACCCCCGAAGCATAATTTCTGGCCCACCTCCGTAAATGCCATAGAAAAATCTCCATAGAGGGGCATTCACCTGTGCATAATCCGATCCTGGGCGTACTTGTCGCAAAGGTGATGACTGAGCGGCATCTGTGATGAGGGCGATATTGGCATTAGAAATAGGACCAGGTTCCTTATGGGTAGCGCCACGGGCAAATTGCTGCCATTTTCGCAGCCACGGCATTGATATAGCATATATTGCGCCACAATCAAGTTCTACATCCATGCTAGTGAATTTTGTGAAAATGCATAGTTCGTAGATCTGGCGTCTTTTTAAAGCTTCAGCTTGCCTTTTGCAGATTTCACATTCAAACAACATATTTATGGCAGGACCACCCCCAAATGTGCAATATAGAAAATCCCATAACGGCTGGGATATTGGTACAGCGATTTGATCCAGCAGAGCCATCTTTGACTGCAAAAGGCCACCGTGAGAACACAGTATTGTCCAGTTATTGATTGGTCCGGGTTCCGCAAATGTACTAAATCTAGTTAACCATTCACGTGCTACGAAAAATCGTATTTCTGCGGTATGTACAGGATTCAGTGCAGAAATTTCACTTGCCTTCGCTCGTATTAATTCCATTTGAGGATGGTGCTTTCTGTAAAAGATAACATACGCTTGACAGTTCTGCACAGCGCTTGGTGGTACTTCTGTGACGTGCTGATCATCATATTGATACCAACGATCTGTAACGGGGTTCCGGGCAAAGCAGGTATAGTGACCACCACCAACCGTACCATGGTGGCAAATCACAGAAACCAAGTTGTAAGATGTGACTGTCGATTTGCAATCTTTATGCAAATATGGTTTCATATCGAAACCTTCAAGCGGGAAATGAACTGGCGAGGATATTTTTGAGCTATATGACAGATCGTGGCGGAACCGCTTCAAATGGATGCATAACACTTCGGGTAATTCCAAAATTTGTGAATATTTAATTCCAGTTCTTAGTTTATTGCACTTCTCACAACTATTAAAAATGTATATTATTAATTAACACAAAAATGGGGCATTAGCATCGACACCTACCTATACATATTGTCACCTTTGAGCTCGTCTGCACTGAAGAAGCTCGACATACAATCATATAACGTTACGGAAGGTCCCCATAGCCAAGAACGAAAAAGCTTCCAAAACCAGGAAAACCAACCATCTGTATTATTGGGTGCCAAAGTGTCTATTGAATTAAGACTTTGAGCACTTAAGCTATGGGTTTGATGGAGCATATTTAAATAGTCTCGATTTGGAATGGGTAGCGAAAGATCTTGAAAAGTTTCTTCTCGTGTGGAAATCCGATCACATGTGAGACATTGTACCGAGGAAAGCAATTTCCCATCAAATATATCACTTATAATTGAATGCACAACTGCTTGTGGCTGGGATGCGCTTGTATGTGTTTTCCGCGGTCTTCTACTGCGCTCTGTGCTACCTGAGTGTAACTGTCCCTTGAGTTGATTCGAATGTTGTGAAAGACTGCTATCACATGTCTCATACTCAGAGTCCGACACTGAACTAGACTGAGACACAGAGTCGGTGTCAAACGGCTCTTCCGAAGCATGCATCTCAGCTAGTGCTACCTCAGCACTCGTTATTATCGGCAATGTAGGACTATTTTCCTTTAACTCCTCATGCAATTGATCCATAAAACAGCGCAAGAATTCTTGTGTATCATGTTGCTGAAAGCCGCGAAACATTGGGTGAACACTTCGAATTCCATATAATATTCCCCGAGGCGCAATGTAATCTTGAATTATATTTAAAAAAATTACAAATACTAAGGACTAACAATTCGCTTCGATACATACCTTTACCAACACCATTCATGCACCATATGTCATTCATTAAACGCTGGTAACTTTTAGCCAAACCAACTTTATTGCGAATAGAGCTTTGTTCGACAATATGATCCACTAAGTCATTGCAATTGAGGAAGTAATGTGTCATAGGTTGGACATTACTTAGCGCTTGTAAAGCTGCATTCATGTAACAAGTGTTAGCGATATTTTGTAACCCAACCAACCCCGTAGAAATATTTGACATCTCTTGATTATCTTCTCCCTCCTCATTGTTTCCATCACTGTTATCATTCTCATCCCTGGGCAAAGCAACCGCCGACCTAATTGCTGTTATGAAGGGATCTTCTATCAATGTTGGTTTGACATCAATGAAGATTTCACGTTCACATAAGTAGCACCAAAGCCTCTGAGATGACATGTTCATATGGAGACAGTGGCAGTTATTAAGCTGAAAATGCTCTGTGCTATGGTCATTAGCTTGCTCGGAGCATCCCACGCGTAAACAGTTTTTTTGCAGACATATCCATAGATTAGGACCAGAATAATCGCAATCCGCACACGTCTTCACCTGCTCCAAGTACCAAATATTTTGGGACCGTTAAAAGAAAGAATGATACTGCGAAAAGAGCTCACTTCTTTTTTACCTTTTCAAGCTTTTTTATCTCCAGCACGTGATGACTGCCAATATGAGGGCACATCCTGCTCCTTTTGTGTGCCATAGTTTAGAATAACAACTTGCCAATTTCCGTACGATACATGAAACCCAAGGCAAAATTCCTGGTGATTTTCGGAAATCTTCCTGCATGCAAGTGAACGTCCAATCAGAACAATGATGCCACATTTTATAATTAATCGTCATTGCTTCCAGAGTTTCTAAGTCTTCACATTTAAGGCCATTCTTTATCACACGTTAAATATATATTATGGGTATTCATCTAACCTCTTTAATACTTTGTAAAAGCCACGTAAACTTACGTTCTACAATTGGTTTAGCTTAAGCGCCTGCGAATCACTGTTCCTATCAAACATGTATATGTGATTGTCTTTTTAGGATATTTTGTACACGTAACCAGGCGTTTATTCTAAAATACTAAAGAGTAACATGACTGGTCATAACAGGTCCACAAAAATGCATTTATGGGTTACATATTCATGTGTAATACAACGTTTTTCAATCTTCCTCTTGGCTAGCAAACAAATTCACCTCATAGGTGTCAAAAATTTACATTCTAGAGTACTTTTCTATCAATTGGAATATGCCTTATATGTAAAATGCTTGTGCAGCAACACTGCTTTCGATGCTATTGTTGGAAAAATTTGCATACAAAGCGAAACGTTATAAAACATGACAAAATATCAGTCAAAAGCAACCATTTTCAAAAATTGAAGTGAACTTTTTTCTAGAATTAGTAGAATTAAACAGACCGAATGCAAAAGACGATGAATTGACTTTTTTGCACAGCCGGCGAGAGAGCAAACAGCGTTCCGTCGACAGTCAGTCCAACATTAAAAGAACGACCCAAATTTAAATGTGGCCAAGGATTATTAATTCTTCAGCATTCCCCAACAATTTTTGGAGAATGTTTTATGAATTTACAACAACAAGACAGAAAACAGCTGAACATTAAACCTGAGATTAAATTACATTCAAAATGTACTGAACAGTTGCGTGCTGAGGTGAAACTTGGTTTAAACGACAAACGACAAATATTTTGCAATCTTAGTAGGCACTTTATTCTGATTTCTGGCATTTTTTACAACTGGCGTTTAATTGTAGTTGTTGTTGTTGTAGCAGCATAAACATTCACCATACTTACATACGGGGAATGCTGCTGGAGAGATAGTCCTTGGCCAGATATAAATCCGGGTTGTTTCGGTAACGTAGAACCGACTGTCGTGGAAACGTAGTAGTAGTATTAACGACCAGTTCCCCAAAGCACAAATATCTATTTTTTCCAAGCAAACTAAGTTTAAGCTAAACTAGGAACGAAAAACTGGCCCTAACCAAATCTTTACCTTTCTTCATATTATTTATCAATACTCAATGTCAACTAAGCAACATGAATCTCCGAGCAGAAAATGTATACAAATTTGGCTACTAATTTTATTAATTTTACGTATGACTGTGTAAACGGGTAGATTAATTATTGCAATCTGATTTGACAACTTCGTATATGTGATAGCGGTAAGAAAATCAGGTTTGCCATATCTTCGATTTTATAATTCTTATTAATAAATAAATGTAGTTTTTTTTTAATAACTTTATTCGTTGTGGCATTATAGAACAGATATGACAGAAGATACAAAAACAAAACATTGAAGTGTTATGTAATCATTCATATTTTCTTAAGTTGAGTCAAGTTATGTCTATACTAACTGAGTTTTAACTCATAGCAGGTTGCTAGTTTGGAAAATCTACAAAGTGTAGACTTTGCTTTATTTATCCGGTCTGGCATCTTCAATAGCAAATGCATTTGGCACAGCCAGAGCCCATCGCATACAGATATTAGATCCAGTGAAGAATTCAGGAAACATTTCGATATTAATAAATAACATTCACTGAAGTGTGAATTGGCTCTATGAGTTTATATGGGGAAAACGACGATAAGTGTTTAGTTCCGTCAGAAAGTCCAGTTTTTTACTGGGCCACCACAGACGTATACATAAGTTACAGTTGCGCATCCTCGAATTTGTTTGCTTTATTGCCGTTGATCCGCTATCGCATGAGTTAAAAAAACTCTAATAAACTACAGTTCTCGCGATATATTGGTTAATTAATTGGACAAGGATCAGAATCGTAAGATAAAAACAGGGCCTTTGTAACATGCCTAGTTTTTGCATTTAATCCAAATGAGGTAAGCATTTCGTGCTGGCTGTGTGCCTGCGCCCGTTTTGCTACGTCTATTGTGCCTAAATAACACGCCAGCTGCGATAAAGATTGTTGAGTTAATTTGCGGATGCATTTTGACGAAAGTATGGCGTTTGGAGCATCAACAACATCAATTCAATCCATGAGCATTGGTGGCGGTAGTTCCTACGATGGGAAAATAGCTGGATTGTATGATTTGGAAGAAACATTGGGTTCTGGGCACTTTGCTGTAGTAAAATTGGCTCGACATGTATTTACAGGTGCTAAAGTAGCTGTTAAAGTAGTGGACAAGACAAAATTGGATGACGTTTCTAAAGCTCATTTATTTCAAGAAGTGCGGTAATAAATCTTAAATATTAATTTGTAATTATAGAAATAATAAGATAATCATCCATTTGTATCTTTTTATAGGTGCATGAAACTGGTGCAGCATCCAAATGTAGTACGACTATATGAGGTCATTGACACACCAACAAAACTCTACTTGGTGTTAGAATTAGGTGATGGTGGCGATCTATATGATTACATAATGAAACATGAAGGAGGCCTGAGCGAAGAATTTGCTCGAAAATACTTTAAACAAATATTAAGGGCTATCACCTATTGTCATCAACTGCATGTTGTTCACAGGTGAGCAATTCTATTTTATCTAAATCTGAAGGCATCACACCGTGCATACATATGAGTCTATGATCGACCAAAATGAAGTTACAATTTGTTGCACTGAATACAAGTTTATGAATCTTTGCATAGATTAATTGCATTTGTTTCTCGTTTTACCTTCTAAAATAGTTTATACTCTCTTTGCAGAGACCTGAAACCAGAAAACGTAGTGTTTTTTGAAAAAATTGGTGTAGTTAAGTTGACTGACTTTGGATTTAGCAACAAGTTTTCTCCGGGTCAGAAGCTGGAAACTTTTTGCGGTAGTTTGGCTTATTCTGCACCAGAAATACTGTTAGGGGATTCTTATGATGCACCAGCAGTTGGTGAGTACTAAAAAGGAAATAGACAGACCCAAAGACTTTTATTCATATGACCTAAATTGTTTGTGTTTTTTAACAGATATATGGTCGTTGGGCGTAATTCTATACATGCTAGTTTGTGGCCAACCACCTTTTGAAAAAGCGAATGATTCAGAGACGCTAACCATGATTATGGACTGCAAATATACGGTACCACCACAAATATCTCAGAACTGCAAACAGTTAATTAGCTCAATGCTAGTGCGTGACCCAAAAAATCGAGCTACGTTGGAACAGATTGCGGCGCACCCCTGGATAAATGAAATATCTGAGTTTGATGCAACTGATAGTTTTCCATTGATAAGCCGACAGCAGCTCAGTGATGAAGATCATGCCTTCATTATACAGAAAATGATTAATGGAAATATCGCCTCAAAAGAAGAGATTTTGCAGTAAGTACGAGGGGATCTGTCCAGTTATTTTAACATTAAACTATCTACAATTCAATACAGGGCGTTAGATAAAAACAAGTACAATCACATCACGGCGACATATTTCCTTTTGGCAGAGCTAAAACTTCGGAAGCGTCGCGAAGAACAATATCCCAAAAAACACGCACCTATTCTCTTACCAGATGTGGTTACGACGAAGTATTACATAAAAAAGCATACCTATAAAATTTTCACGAAATATTGATTATCCGATTTTTCAGGTCTAACCTATCAGATATAAAGCGCTGGCAGATACCAGATATCAAGATAAAATCTACAGATTCGAATAAAATCATATTGCCCATAAATATGGTAACCCGACCTGCAACCGAATCTAAAACGGTTAGTTCAATGTTTATGGTTTTTTTTAATTAAAAGCTAAAAAACTGCATATTTTTATGTAAATCTTTAATATAGGATAAACGTAGTAGAAAGTGTAGTATTGTTCGAGAAGAGGACGAAGACGAGTCGGGTTATGAGAACACAAATGATACCAATGAGTTACGTATAGCTGTTACACGGCGTGAATCAATATCAGATGGTCGTTTGAATTGTGTTGTGCAAGAGCGAACAAAATCAAACACAATAACGCAAATAGATGATCGTGAAAAAATGACTGCATCGGTTGATGCTACTTTAGTCCATAAGCTTAACCAAATCGAAAATCATGCCGTCTGTGATACAAATGTGACAAAAGGCGCAGTAAATCATAGCACCGGTAAATTAGTAACAGTGGATGACGCAGTGAGGGGAATGAAAGACCTCGAAATAGGGAAATTAAATCCCTTGCCAATGAGTAACAAAAACCCGGTACTGACTCATAGACGTAGCAAACTAAGCAAAATTCGAACACCATCATGCAGTAGCTCCGAGGCATCAGACGATGATACTAAGGCGCGCAGCAAGAAAAAAATGAATAAATTTGTTGGTGACACTCCAACAAGATTTCGCATGCATCGGCGAGATTCTCACGATGATTCAAGTGATTCGCAAGATCAGTCTTGTCCTCCATCTGGATCCCAAATACCACCGGGGCATTTAGTTGCCGGCAGTAACTCTAACGGGAGCGGCAAAAAAGAAAACCAAAAACACAGTAAAGAGGTAAATTAGCATATTTAAATGGCATTTTGTGGAAAAAATTATAAGGGATCATATAATTTGTATTTCATTCTTACCAAAGTAGCATAAATATAATACTAAGTTTAAATTTTAGCAACATAAAACCGATGACACGCGGAAAAATTGCAATTCGCATACTGAACGGCACAAGAAACAGCAAAAAGATGACAAGGAGAAAAATACTCGCATCGGTAATAGTTTAAAATCGGAATCGCTAATGTGCGGTACAGGGCGCCGTCGTGTTCGAGAGAGCCAGTCGCTGGATCGCATAACCGAGGCACAAGAATATGAATTTCGTCAAAAGTGTCTTACATCTGATCTGCAAATCGATCTAAGGAATTCGTTATTTAATCTTAATTCATTTACGGTTGCAGAAACTAAGGAAGAATATGACGAGGAAGCCGTTTCTATTGAATCAGACAAATTGAAAAACAATTGCATTTTCGCAGCAGACAACTCAATTCATATAAAACGTGGAAGCATTTGTGAATTGAATTCAATAGAAGATATTGACCTAATTCTAGAAGAAAAAAGTCTAACAAAAGCAATGCAAATTACTGGCTCAAAATGTTTTGTTACGATGAAGAAGATTCGTAAGCTAGGCAAATACTTTCCCGTAGTAAATTTTTCTTAATACCATATGTGTCAACAGAACAACTACTCACACAGAGGCAGAATTCATGAAAAATATAAATAGATATTTTAATTAAATTAATTCAAACCTTAAATTATAATCTAATATTCAATGCAATATTCTTAGTAATTATAAATAAATCGCAACAAAGTCACATGCATTAAGCACGTTCTAAACGTACTACAATAACTTGTCTCATTTTGTACTTATAAATTACATGAGTTTTGGAATAGCTTTGCTTTTCGATTCTCAGGAGATTGCGTTAATGCTTAAGAGTGAGTTCTTCAGTATAAGTTTAAGTGGCCGGTATTTTTAAGTAAAGTTTAAGCATTTACACTTAACTCAGATGGAAAGCGCCGAAAAACTGGCATTTTATCACACAGCTATGCAACTCAATAAACATCAGTTTCTCAATTCAAATTTAAAGTAAGCTTAAATATGATATATACCACAGTCATTGTACAGATACACAAGTAAAACCTCCTAACTGGTCGTTAAAAAATGCTCAACAGCTGAGATCGCCTGATTCCAAAACAAAATTTCTCAATAAAAAGCATTGTTATAGCTAAGAAATATATTAAAAATATTTTTTCTTGTAAAATTTTCAAGATAAAGATTTTATTTTGTATTATTTTTTAGGGATATTTTATTGTTCTTAATGTTAGCATAAAAATTCTTGGCATAGCAGCCCCGCGCATACGCTCACGCACAAAGGCCAAGCACTCACTCTATTACACACCTAGAGTACCTGTTAAAACAAATATGAAGAAGAAGAGTGTTTTAACCTGTAATTCTGTACAATGACCATAGTTGAACTCGTACTGAAAAACTAAAAAAAATATTCAAATGTTTAGGACATCTGTAAGTATTTAAAGATAAACTCATAAAAATAAAAAATTATTTAATTTTACCTTTTTGGCAAAAGAACCTCACTAAATAAATTGATTGAACGGCGTTTAGGACCACCCTGAAATACTCTGAACTAGATTGGACATTCAAATAACAGTTTGGGCCCGGTTAACAAATCGGCATTCCACCAACTTTCCTCAAAAATGTATGGGAAATGTTTAATGTTAACACAGCCAAGTTTTGAACAATTGATACTAACTTATCGTACCTAAGCAAGAACTTATCTATCTTATTCCTCCTACATTTACATTTCAGAGTGCAATAGGCACTAAATAAGGAAAATATTCAATACAACAATTTTGCAAAGACGAGATTCCACCATCCAGATTTGCTTTTTCGTTTAAGATAAGCTAAAAACCGGGGCACGCCACAACAATCCTTACTACAAAAATTATCCGATTCTTCGTTACCTGAACTACGCGGATTTAAGACCCATCGAGGGATATAACTTCAAGTACCTTTCAAATTTTTTAGGGAATGTGTAACGTTGTTACAATAATAAAGTACATGGGATGCTAACAGTCACACATGTATGAATATATAATATAATAAAGTACTTAAACATGTTCAATAAGTAGAAGAGTACTAAATTCCATCCGGACCGAACTTCATATACTCGCGCACATTCTAGTATAGCTTAATTTGAACTATCAGTTAATTTTTGAATGAAACAAACTCATTGACATTGGGAGGTATGGCTTGTAACATCAGAGGGACGGACGGAAATTTAGTCTTAACACATAAAAAGTGAGGATGGTTTCCGATCACGATAATATTTAAATCGATTTTAAAATTTACTTACGTCGTTTGAAGCCAGTCACTTATAGTTTATATATATATATACTTATATATATATATATATATATACTTATATATATATATATATATATATACTTATATATATATATATATAACGCGCGTACACCCTTTTTGGGGGCACACCAAAAAAAGGAGGAGAACCTCGGACAATATATATATATTATAAATGTATATATAGTAGATGGTTGTCAGTTTACCAGTTTTCCAGGTTATGAAAAAGTTTCACGTTCCTATTATAAAAGTCTAGAACTTAAATAACGAATTGATTTTGAAGAATAAGTTTATATTTAGTGTTTTTTTTAGATACGATTCATTATAATGGTAGCTGACATGCTAAGTTTATGAAAAAACACTGTTCTTGTTGTAGCAGCAATAACATTCCCATAATTGTACGGGGAGTGCTGCTGAAGTGACAGTCGTTGCCCGTATATATAGTAAATCCGGGTCATTCTGGTAACGAAAGGACACTGTAGTAGGCAATATTGAAGTAAACAAACTATATTTTCTATAGTTCATATAACTCTGCACTATCTTGAGTTTTGTACCTGTGCCCATTCTCTTTTTACAGTTGCTCTTAAATAAGTAGTGCACACATATGTATATACATATATTACCATTTGAGATAGCTGATTTCGGCGTGTCCACTGCGGTCTCCACTAATCAACAAAATTCTTCGTAAACAAACAATGTTTTAATATAAGTTCTGCATTCCTTAATAATTTCACTATTATTCAACTCAAAGTCAATCAACGCACTACACCACAAATCATTTCGAGCCTTTTTTAAATTATTTCCTCGTTATAAATTAGCCGGTGTGCTCAAAGTGGTACCTATTTTCGAGATTTTGTACTAATGTTCTTTGACAAATATCAGGGTTGATCTGCAATGTACTGTTCTACACTTTTATGCACTTAACGAACACAGCTACAATAAATAGTCTGGTAACATAAATAGCTATATGTCAAATTTAGAGCAACACAATCGAGTGAAAAATAAAAGTTATATTTTCACGGTCTGCGAAAATAATTATTTTTTCAACTAATTTGTTGTCCGTAGCGCGTATTTCACGCGTATAAGGATCGGCTCAAAGATACTACTAGCAAATATGTTACGAGTATATTTAAGGAAGTCACATCGGTAAGAAAAGAGTACAGGGGAGATTATGAAACAGGCATCTGATATTTAGTGTGAATGTCGTCATCGTGTATTAATTTTTTATAATTCTTACTATGTCCTCAGGGAAACCGCCCAACGTGCCACATACCTCTGCACAAAAGTCATATGCTCCAATCATTCCACGCTATGTAACAAAGCTGTACGTCGACCGCCGTACGACGAATATGGTCGACAAGCACAAGGTCAACAACGTGCTCCTGTTGACTTTCTTAGCCCTCAACAGTACGGTAGATATGGTTGGTATGTCCCGCCGTCGCGCAAGTACGGCATGTTAGTGGTCCGCATTTTACGAGGAGCTTTAAAACTTCGATACATTGTACTTGGTGGAGCTATCGGTGGAGGGGTGTCACTGAGTAAAGTTAGTATAAAGGAACAAAAATTATTACACTTTATATGCTTAAATATGTTTATTTTTATTTATTATAGAAATATGAAGAATGGAAAGATGGTCTGCCAGATATGAAGTGGTTGGAAGATGTCTTACCGCAAGGTGATAGGTGGAGTAATTTTTCAAAAAAGTTGATAGAAGTTGGCAGTGTAATGAAGGATGTTGTTCAAATAGGTAAGAAGTGCAAAGAGGTGCGGCTTAGATTTTCTCTCACTTTAAGGGCTTGGGAGGGTAATAAAATATTCCATTAGCCGTTATTTAAATTTTTGACATATTCGATTGAGCATAACTAACTAATTTCCACATTCTATTGAACCTGATGTGCATTACTAAAAGTAATGATTTTCATAAGTAATTTATGTGGGTTTGTCTTCGTATTTAGATCCTAAACTAAAGGAACTCGGGGAAGAGAAGATATCAGAATGGAAAGTGTGGTTCGATAATCGTCTGGATGATGCAATAGAAGCCGCGGATTATCAAGGCAGCAATGCTAGTATCACTGAATGTAGGTCCATTTTCAAAAATTATATATTAAAGTGAGAGAATTTCAAAAGCATCACAACTATATAAAGACACATATTTTTCCAAAGTTAAGTAATTTCTTTTCACATTATTTCTCTTAATTAGCTAAAGATGATATTAAATCCAAATCAACTGTATCGGCCTTGGGTCTATCGAAAGACGAAAGCCGTAAAAAGTATGGTGAGTGCGAAACTTTCACATCTATTATCATTATCTTGATCTTGAATTGTTACTTAGTCAAATATTTGTTTCAGAAAATTTGCAAACCCAAGTAGAATCACTGCAAACTGAGATTATGAACGTGCAAATTAAATACCAGAAAGAATTGGAAAAAATGGAGCGGGAAAATCGAGAATTGAGACAACAGTACTTAATACTCAAAGCCAATAAAAAAACAACAGCTAAAAAAATCAAAAAGTCGCTTATAGATATGTATTCAGAGGTCCTTGATGAACTTTCAGGCTACGACACAAGTTACTCAATGGCGGATCATTTGCCACGCGTTGTTGTTGTTGGCGATCAAAGTAGTGGCAAAACATCTGTATTGGAATCCATTGCGAAAGCACGCATATTTCCGCGAGGCAGCGGAGAAATGATGACGCGCGCACCAGTAAAAGTAACACTCGCAGAAGGGCCATATCACGTAGCCCAATTTCGTGACTCTGATCGTGAATATGAATTGAATAAGGAATCTGACCTATCAGAGCTACGGCGAGAAGTTGAATTACGAATGCGTGCTTCTGTCCGTGGTGGGAAAACCGTCAGCAATGAAGTAATTTCGATGACAGTTAAAGGTCCTGGTTTGCAAAGAATGGTTTTGGTAGATTTGCCTGGAATAATTTCGGTATGTTATAAATAAAAATTGCTAAAAACAAAACAACAACAATTAAAAATATACATCTATTTCTAATGTTTGTTTTTGCATAGACAATGACTGTTGACATGGCGGCTGATACAAAGGATTCAATTCATCAAATGACCAAACATTACATGAGCAATCCGAATGCAATTATACTATGTATTCAAGACGGTTCAGTAGATGCCGAACGAAGTAATGTGACAGATCTGGTAATGCAGTGTGATCCACTAGGACGACGCACGATTTTTGTGCTAACCAAAGTTGATTTGGCGGAAGAGCTTGCTGATCCTGACAGGGTAAGTAACTTACTGTGATGGCTGCAACACCTTATAATTATATTACGGGAACATTCTTAAATAGATTCGAAAGATTCTTTCGGGCAAATTATTCCCTATGAAAGCACTAGGCTACTACGCGGTTGTGACTGGGCGCGGTCGCAAAGATGACAGCATTGAAGCCATCAGGCAATACGAAGAAGACTTTTTAAAAACTCGAAACTTTTCCAGTAAGTAAATACTTTTAACACAGTTTCTCACAAATTTTTATGGATATTTTTTTAGCCGGCGAGGTGTAATAATGCCGCATCAAGTGACTAGCCGAAATCTAAGTTTGGCTGTATCCGATCGATTTTGGAAAATGGTGCGCGAGACAATAGAACAACAAGCCGATGCATTTAAAGCTACCAGATTTAATTTGGAAACTGAATGGAAAAATAATTTCCCTCGGTAAACGAAATCCTATTTATTTGTTGAAAATTGCTAATTTAAATATCAAATTAATACACGCAGACTTCGAGAATCGGGAAGAGATGAATTGTTCGACAAGGCTAAGGGCGAAATCTTGGATGAAGTAATCACGCTTTCACAAATATCAGCTAAAAAATGGGAAGAGGCCCTGACGGAAAAACTGTGGGACAAGCTATCTAACTACGTTTTTGAGAATATTTACCTGCCGGCCGCACAGTCAGGTTCTCAAAGTAATATTATGTAAATATAAAGTAGAAATTATTGTAGCCGAGCTCGCCACTCTCTTTTCCATTGCTATGCATTTTAACAAATTGTCTAGAAGAAAGAGTAATTAATTATTGTTATTAAATAGGCATTCAAACGGGCGCGTATAAGTTTGGATCGTTCTGCATACTAGTAAATAACATACAGAAATACACCTCACTTGCATACTTAACTATTTTGTACATTTTACAAAGTGATTAACTGCATTAAGTGTTGAAATATGCTTGAAGATATTGAAATATTCATAAATTTTTTGTTCTTCATATGTTTCATTTTATTATATTGACGATACATTTTTTACAGACTCCTTCAATACGATGGTGGATATAAAGCTGCGGCAATGGGCAGAGCAAGCTTTGCCAGCCAAATCGGTGGAAGCAGGTACGTTGTATAAACAATTCAAAAGTACGTGTCTTATAATAGTTTTTTGTTATCATAGGCTGGGAGGCTCTTCAAAATGAATTCATAAATTTGATGGAAAAGGCGAAAAAGTCACCGGACCATGACGACATATTTGATAACCTCAAAGGAGCAGTGGTAGACGAAGCCACCCGTCGACACTCATGGGAAGATAAGGCCATCGATATGCTACGAGTTATACAGCTTAACACATTGGAAGATAGGTTCGTTCATGATAAAACTGAGTGGGACCAAGCTGTAAAATTCCTAGAAACTTCTGTAAAGGCTAAACTTGCACAGACTGAAGAGACCTTGAATGAAATGCTGGGTCCGGGACAATTTACGCGCATGACGCACTGGAAATCGCTAACAGAAGATCAATCTAAACGTCGTTATGTTAAAACTGAGCTGGACAAAGTACTGAGAAATGACGATGTTAGTTTTCATATGCATTTTATGACATACAAGGAATTTTTATACCTACCATTTTTTTTGATTTTAAATTATAGAAACACTTACCCACTTTGTCCTATGACGAATTAACAACAGTTCGGAAAAACTTGCAGCGTGATGGCGTTGAAGTCGATACCGATTATATTCGGCAAACGTGGTTTCCCATTTATAGGAGGTATAATTCGTACAAGAAAAGCATTTTGTTATATAGAATAAGTGAATTGAATTTTCTTACCATTTTTTTTTTTTAAACTATTTTGCGATTCTCTTAAACTTACAGACACTTCCTCAAACAGGCACTTCATCGTGCAAACGACTGTCGTAAGGCTTACTATCTATACAGTCAGCAGGGTGCAGAATGTGAGGTAAGAATTACAGAGATGTATAACTTTCAGGCCGATAGCCTTTGCTGCTAGTTTGCCTTGGTTCTTATATTTCATGCAAATAAATAGGTAAAATACAATTTTATTCGTTGTTCTTGTTTTTTTTTTCAGATAAGTTGTAGCGATGTTGTGCTTTTCTGGCGCATTCAACAAGTGATTAAAGTTACTTCGAATGCATTAAGACAGCAAGTCATCAACCGCGAGGCGCGTCGCTTAGACAAAGAAATTAAAGAAGTCTTAGACGAGTTTAGTGATGATGAAGAGAAAAAGGCGCAGTTATTAACTGGAAAGCGTGTCACACTCGCAGAGGAATTAAGTACGTTCTTTAAATTGAAATCGCATTTATAAATGTTTATTACAATTACGCTAAACTTTTCTATTTTTCTATTTCAAGTTAAAGTCCGGCATATACAAGAGAAATTAGAGGAGTTCATCAACTCTCTTAATCAAGAAAAGTAACAATTCATCGCAGTCGTAGATCTCTAGTCGTAAATTCGAACTCATTGAAATAACTCCAGGATTCTGACGAAAAAATTTCAGTTAATATTGATTCGTTCACCATTGTGATTTATTTATTTATAATTCCGCTTGATTGTTAAAGCGTGAGAGAAATGAGTAAGTGTGTGTTGGTAAGCTTCAAAAAATATAATTTGATGCCTTAACTGATGTTGAAAATAAAAAGAAAAGTATGACAAACACTTTAATTTTGTTTACCATTCAGTGCCTCTTTTCTTGCCGTAATGTAGTACATTTTGAAATGTAGCAAAAGTATGCTCTGTAATCTTACGAGATATGCAGGCCTATTCTGCATTCTGATTCGTTTTGAAAAGCATAGCGAAACTCATTCTGACACGTTTTCGTGGCCTAAGTGAGCTCGAAAATTTCGAAATCATTTTATTTTAAATTTGATTTGAATTCGATAATCAGTTGAAACAGCTGTTGTAAGTTAATTATGTTTCAAGAAAATAAAATTTAAATTTAAAAATGCCAGTACTAATGATTTTTGGTTATGTCGAGGTAAAGATTCATGTGGGTATATTACGATAGTTGTACTTGAAGCAAGTTCAGACTTCAACGTTTATAACGTTTATTAAATTTTAGGTTGATAGAGTCTTAGGATAAAATTTGTCTGGCTATAGATTAGATTAAGATTTATTGGAGATTTGCACTTCGACCTCATGGTTTATTGTGCCCTCTAGACATCACAGTGCCTCAGCCAGACCCAGTTCCCTTATTAAACTTAAGATAGAGCTGGGTTGGACTGAGCGTATGGACCTTTCTTCCGGCTGCAAATGGCCGAGATGCCTTAACTTTCTCCGCGCTATAGCGCTGCATTCGAGGAAAGTGTGCATTGGAGTCTGTGGACCATATCCCGATCATGTGCAGATGTCTGCAATGACCTATGAAAATGCCCGTGAGCATTCTCAGTTAATCCTTGGGGAGGGTTATGAGTTTTTAAACCTCTTTTAGTTGTGTGGACCTTCTTCTGTTTACTAAAAGCTGCCCAATCAATTCCGAAATAAAAATACGAAAATGGAATTGAATTGGATTTGGCAAAATGACTTTTAGCTTTGTGTGCATTTAAATAAATAAAAAACCACCAGAAATGAAAAAGAGCAATTCTCGTCCAACGCTTTTGTCATTGTTTGGTTTTGATTAAAATCTTGTTACAATTAGCAGCTATACACCAAAAAAGAATATAGTGGTTAATTTACTTTCCGCCGTTCATTATACCAAAGATTGTGAAGGCGAAGCAAAAAACATCGTCCATTATTTATTATAAAGCACACAAAGCTGGCGTCGATTGCATGTGTTAAATGGTCACAAACTTCACATCAAAATGGCCAAGAAGTCGATGGACCTTTGCTTTCTTTTGCAACATGTTGGATGTCATGGCATTGGAAACGTTTTGTATTTGCAAGGAAGTTGATGGGCTGCGAGACGAAATTTTTTTACTATTTACTTTATCGAACACATTGGTCCTTGCAAACATCGAAAATCGTATGAATAATCCAGCCGTGGTTTCTCAATGCACTACTCGTTTGGCTATGGAATCATTTTTCAACAAACCAAATACTACCCCAAACAATTTTCTAATAGCAGAGTATTCTTGCCATGAAAAACCTCCTCATAAAAAGTATCTGCTGTTCGGAGCCGGCTTAAAACTATAGGTCCCTCCATTTGTGGGACAACAACAGGACGCACGCCACAAATTGGAGGAGAAGCTCGGCCAAACCCCTAAAAAGTGCGTAAGCGCCAATTATACTATATATAAATATACATAATTAATATCCCTGGGAATATTGTAGTCAACCAACCAATCGGAGCCGATACACTCAGCAGCAAACAAAAATTCTTTATACATGCTTTGCTTGCCTCCCCCAATCTATAAATAAATATAATTTCATATTTTACAATAAATTTCATTGTAACAACTTTTTTCCTTCAACCTTCTTCGAAATGAGTCAACATAAAGAACGATACGAACAAATCCTTTTTTCACAAAACAAAATATTTTCAGTGATTCATTTTGCTTCTATAGTTAGCTCAATGCATGCCAAAATTAGTGAAAAAGGTAAGAAATTAAAAGTATACCAGTATACCTGCGATACTTAAAAATGAACTAAAAATGTTGCGCATTTGCCACATATTCCCATAAATTCAAATAAAACAATCATCATCATCATTCCTTCGTCTCCCTTGCGGAGCATTTGTGTCATTCCCGGATATATTTTTCACTTGTTGCCAGGTCCTTGTTTTGTCCACGGCTGTGTATTCCTCTTCAAAGCAGCGACGCCAAGAGCCCCTAGGTCTGCCTCTTCTGCGCTGTCCTTGGGGGTTCCAGTTCAGCGTTTGTCATCTTATTTCAGTGCCACCTTTCCGTAGTGTATGGCCAAGCGATCTTCATTGACGTTATCTTATTTCAGTTGCGATTGGTTTTTGATGGCTTCGTCTATGCAATTCGGTGTTAGATATCCAGTTGTCTGGCCACCGGATACGTAGAATGCGTCTCAAGCAGCGGTTCACGAAAATATAACAATGCACGTAAGTAAATATTATACATAGGAATCCAGCCAGATCCGAGGTGGTCAACCGTAGGTGTAACTTTTTAAATTCTCTATCGTCCTGTTCGAGGATTCTTTTTTAAAGGTTATATCCATAAATCGATAGAAAATTAAGTTTTAGGAAGTTACTTGGAAGCTCAAGCTAGAAATATGTTTAATTCACGTCCAAGATCAAAAAAAGTCTGGCCTGGGTGCCCAACAGAGGATTAAATAGTGTTTTATTTTCAATTGAGAATGTCATCTGCATTTATAATTTATCAAGGAATAAAGAAAAATTGCCACTTGCAAAAATTAGAAATAACTACTGCAGATTTTTCTGTTAGCGAACGCAACCATTGCTTTAACGCTTGTTTTGAATATCTTTTCTTCAGATTCGCTCTTCTTGGTGGCATACATTTGATTTGGTTATTCGCTTTGCGATATTATTATGTATGTACATTTATTTAGCTTTTTATTGCAATATAAATTAAGCTATATTTGTCCTTTGGTAAGATTAAACAAACTATTTTCATTGTCTAAACAGCCGCAAATATATGCCAGTTTTAAACACAGAATGTATTAAATATCAATTTTTTTTATTATGTAGTTTAATTGCTCATTCATATTTAACAAATTAATAAATTATAAATGTATAATGTTACTCTGTTCGTTACGTTAAAATTAGTGTACTCGTTGCTATTAAAATATAATAAATTTGTTTCACTTATGCAAATACACTTCTTAGAAAATATTTAATTACACTCTCGTATCTTCACAATATTACTTATTTATTTAAGCTATTTGCCTGACTTCTGGTAGGAAGCTTTAGTTTCGTCTCGGTCATTCATACGACAATATGTACATACCTACATATATATTATATATGTGTGTGTAGGCATGTATAAATGTATGCTTATAAAAATACATACATACATACTTTTACACATTTGAAAATTTAAGTCTTAAGTTTTACGCTTTTATTGTTTATATTCATTTAGTTGTAGATAAACTTTTATGAAGTTAGGCTCTAGGCGGAGCTTGGGCCTCCTTTCTTTCATTACGCGTCTTTTCCCAGTTGGCAATGTATGGCAACGGGTAACAAAGGAAAGCCGAAACTAATATTAGTCCGCCAGAGAAATAAAAGGCAATATTGTAGTCTTTGGTCATCCCATAAAGTGCGCCTGAAAAGGAAGAGAAAAAAGTCATCAATTTATTGTATTGAATGCCGATCAATTCAAATCATAAAATTTAAATTAATAGCAAATATTATACGTATGTAAATGAAAATATTTGGCTTTGACTTAATTAAAATATATACATACATACATTTTTATCTATTCTATGTAAATATAGGCGTATATGAGATTTTGTTGTAAAAAGAAAATAAAAAACAAAACATTCCAAATACATAGTGTTGCGTATGTACGTATAATTAATATTTTTATAAAACGTAAGCCTATATGCAAATCTGGTGTAGGTACCTACATAACGGGTTATACGAGTAAGTAAAAATCTGCACTGCTTTGAATTGTTTGTAGTTTTCACATGCCTTGGCTCTATTACGCGTGCATTGCGTAACTGAATAATTTATTGCATTATCTCTTTTCCATATGAAAATGACGTCAAAGCAGCAACATCTCCGCGGGGGTATTGTACGCTTTTATCAGCAGAACTTAGAGGGAGTTAAAAATTTTACATGTGCGCATTGGAAAGCGTAGAGCGTGACAAAAGGGTTTATTTAATCTATTCTAGACTAGACAGACGGCGGCGTTAATCGGGATTACCGGCGCAGTTAATTCTGATTAATATTATAGTGTGGTTGTTACGCGGATTAGTGGACAGTTGATTGGCTTTTTAGATAGTTTTGTCAGTAAAAGATGGACCGCAGTCAAAAAATACAGGTATTAACTACTCCAATACTAAGAAATAATTATTTACTTAAAAAAATCTCAAAATTTTGCAATTTCTCAAACTGCTCCGAACCATCAAAACAATTAAAGTAATTTCGAAAGGGTTAGTGCGAACTAGCATTGCATCCAGTCTCTCTTGTTCTCTCTTTAAAAGTTTTATTATTTTTCATTCACAATAGATATGAACCGTAATTTTTCGGCAATGTTGCCATCGAAAATTTCCCTCATCCGATTACATTATGAGAATTAAGTCTAGTTGCCAATCCGGAGATAATTCCGAATTACGTCGTTAATCTCTATTACCGCCACCGTCTGCCTGGGCTATTATAAGTTGTTTATAAATAGAAAGGCAACCCGGTTTTATAAAAAAAGCTTTTATATGGCCGAGCGCTTCTACCTATTTGTGGCGTGCGTCTTGATGTTGTTCCACAAATGGAGGGACCTATAGTTTTAAGCCGATTCCGAATGGCAAATGGTTTATTATAAGGAGCCTTTTCATGGCAGAAATACACTCGAAGGCGCGACCGCTATTAGAAAAAAATTTTCTATCATTTTGCTGCTTCATGTACGGAGATTCGAATTTGTGCACTTCCGACACTCATCAACCCATTCGGCTATGGCGACCGCCATATTATGAACAGATAAGCCAAAAAATACGCTTAAATCTGTCGAATACCAACGCCTGAAGCTGGAGAATATAAATCTATTAGAGCAACCGGTTCTGTTGGAAAATCTGGCGCCATGGTGAAAATCAGCAGCTGAGGAAACAATTGCTTTAACAAAGTCACTGCGAAAACCATGGGTTCAGGATGTTAAATGGGATCTTGTACAGAATAGAATAGCGACGAAGGCCAAGCTACTAAATGCTAAAGAAAATTGTGAGAAACGTACATATGTTACAACAACGGCGCAATACAACTGAAATAAAACGTCAAGAAATCAGTGAAAGAGAGATTTTGCGAATAAAATCGCAATGGCAGCGCAAAATGCTGCAAACCACCACGATTTACGGGACTCTACTCAGCCATCAACACACTTGCCAATTCAAGACAAAATATATCCTTTGGTTGATGATAACAACAGGGTACCGAGTATAACCAGAAACAGCTAGCGAGACCGAAGAACCATTTGGAACGAAGAACCATTTTGATACACCACTTGTAGAATCACTGCTTTTTTTATTAGTCGAACCATCTTGACATTCGTTTGAAGCGTAAAGAGCCTTTTTTATCTGACGTCGAAAAGGTCTGCGTTCGTCCCGAAGATACAGCATTTGCGGGAAGTGATCCCTCATTATTACCTTTTAAAGAAAAGTGCATCTGAAACGTGTCGTATATTGATCAATATTTACGGTAACCACACTCCATCAAATACAATTTGTAAAGAGTCGTTTCGACCCTTCCAAAGTGGCAATTTCGACGTGAGTGATAAAGATCGCGAAGGGGCACAGAAAAATTTCGAAGATACTCAACTACAAAAATTATTGGATGAAGACGCTAAATCGAGCCAGAAATATATAGAGGGACTGAATCGGGGAATCTTGCCCCACCCACCGTATTCCCCAGACATTGCACCTTCGGATTACCATCTGTTCCGATCAATGCAGTCAGCCCTTATTGGATCAAGTAAAAAGAACTCGAATTTTTCGTCAGAGGAATCCGTATGCTGCCTGAAAGATCGAGTAAAGTTGTACCTTCCAATGGCGTAAGATCTGTGGTCCTGTGCGCGTTGGCGAAGACTATCGTTCAAGAATTAACCACGAGCTGTATGAGCTCTACGCCGACATTGACGTAGTTCAACGCATCGCCATCCAGCGCCTGCGTTGGCTAGGGCATGTCGTGCGTATGGATGAAGAAGTTCCAGCAAAGAAGGTGTTCGAGGGCGAAGTCCAAGGGAGCCGCCGCAGAGGAAGACCATTGCTCCGGTGAAAAGACCAGGTCGAGGAAACCCTATGCTTGTTTGGTGTACAGAATTGGAGAAGGCGCGCGCGGAGCAGAGGCGCCTAGAGAGAGCTAGTGAGGTCGTCCGTAACTCGGTAACGGGTTGTTATGGCTACCTAAGTAAGTAAGTAAGTAATGGCACATACTTCACATAATATATAATCTATTATTTAATTGTCTATATAATCTATTACTTAATTGTTTAAATAATTCGTAACTTTGGCTAAGAAAAGACGGAAACTTATTCCCATACCCAATAATATTGGTCAGTAAGAAAAATTGTAGTTTAACTTATTTTTTTTTATATGTCATACTTTTTTAGTAAGTAGTCAGTGAGAACAATTGTTTATTGATTTCAGAATAAATAAATAAATAAATCCGGGTCGTTACGGTTGCGTAGAACCAACTGTTGGGGGAACGCCGCTATCGCTGTCTAAACTCTTACTTTTTTGAACCAGAATTGCTTGGCTGCCAGACTTAGAATTGGCAGGCGTCCACAGTATTTCGTCGTTTATCCGAGAGACGATGTGGTTTCACCACGTTAGAAAATAGAGAAGTAACTTGAGCCCAAACTAAGTAGGCCTAAGTGGGGCCTTCTATATCCTTATGGAAGAGTGACAATCACCCTGACCTAATCTACTTTTTTCCGTCACTTTTTAATATTTTAAACTTAAATTTCGCGTCTGACCATCAAATACCAATTGTCAAACAGCTGATTGTTATTTTTCCAACTACAAATCATTATGCCAATATGCAATATTTCGTTTCCTGGCGCTTAGACGGTTTCCTTGAACTCACAAAAACAAAATATTCGTAAAACTGCCGAGTAATGAAGCAACGAGCTCCGTCTGAAGACGCCTATCGTATTATGGGTAAAATTATAGAATTATTATAAAAAGGTGGGGATCATATGACACTTAGGATGTACCACATAAGCAAATATTTTCATATAATTTCATACTTATTAGCACCAGCTTCATTTAGTTAATATTATCTAAGTAAGACCTTTGGAAAATTTCGCTAGCTAGACGACCAAACCACACTAACGTCAGACCGGATAAATTTGATAAGTGCTATCATCCTAATATTGCGGATCCTAGGTCGACTGCTGCCTTTGTTGCGTTAATGTGAGATAACGTTTTGTTTATCAAACGATTTCAGTAGTCAGCTGTTAATTTGCTTAATGTGAAAAACAGATTAGTTAGGTAAGGCATATTTGTTTTAATTTACTGCTTAGATACAGAGTAAGCAAGTGAAAATAAAAGTTATGTTTGAAACTTTGTTAGGCACTTTGCATGTGTGCGAGAATTGCCTTGTAGATTAGGCAACAAAAAACACTAAGTACTAAATTTAGGCTATTTGTTTTCTATTCGGATACTCGTTATTTGCTCTGTTCGTACTGTGAATTTACATAGCATTATTTATGTACATTTGTGTGTATGTTTGAACTCCGTCTGATATTCGGAAAGATTGTTGCGGCATCCCATCATCTCGATTGTATTTACTTGCATGGCTTTATCTTCAAGTAGTCCCTTAAGTTTTACAAATACAAGTGGGCTACTAAACAAATATAATGCATAATCTGTAGGCCAGATTTGCAGTGGTAAATAAATTTAAATAAAAATGTTTGTTAAAGAACTGAAAATATTCGTGTGTATGTTCATGCAGGCCATAATTATTATTGAAGACTGGGCATAAAGATAATAAAGTTCTTTATCGGAATTATTTATTGGTTTAATGGAACTCAGACGTGTTTTACTAATGCGAATAATTAGAAACATTTCGAACTGCCAGCACTTAAATCCTCACAATCTCTTATACGTCTACCAATGTATTTGAAATATTACTGTATGCAGGAAGCAATAAAAAAATAAATACATAAAAGAAATCTAATTTATGTAAATGATAATTCGACGTAACCAAAAATATATGCTTTCACTCACCTGCAATAGGAGTGCCGAATGTCGCCGCAATTCCTTGAAACAACATGAGGAATCCGAAGGCATTGGTTAGTTTCTCCAAACCAATCATTTCTACGGCGATAAGCGAACGCAAAGCCGAAAAGCAGGCAATGCAAACACCAAAGAACACAGCAAATACCCACTGGCTTAGCACAGTTATTTTCACTCCACTAAAGATAGTCGCCAGGCCGCCTGCGGTGATGGCTACATTATTCAACCATAGTGGCTTTACGCTGGGAATCGAACTGACCATGCCACATATTAACCTAGCAATGGTGTTCACTAAACCAATGCCCGCTACAACAGCCGTTGCTGAGGCCTCGTCCATTCCACTTTCCTTAGCGCGTGCTTGTAAATACTTGAAAGGTACAAAGAAGCCCATCATAGTTAGGAAACCACTCACTGCCAAGCACATGAAGGACGGCGACTTGAGCAGGGAGGTGTCTAACATAGTCGACAAAGTGCGGCGCACAGCTTCGGGACAGAGGTGGCATCCTTTCTGGCGATCTTCAAGCATATCCTGTTTGGTGGGCAGACGTGTCACCGACATATGGTAGGCGAGTGAAGTTTGTGATTGGTATTGTGGGATGCGCGCCAAAGAGCCCGTAAAGAAAATATCGTCACGATACATTGGCCTTGTGTGAATATTGTGTACGGTATCTTGAGATCCGACTGCACTTTTTTTACCAACAATATCGTTTGGCCTACGCCCAGATACGGTGTGACGACGTGCCTGTATTACCACTGCCTTTGACTCGGTTTCGATCAAGTTCTCATTCTCGGTTTCTTCTTCATTTTCTCCAACTGTTGTTAGTTCTTTATTAATATTGAAATGAAGTTGTGGTTGAGGGTGCGGCTCGCCGTTTGGAGTGGTAGGTTGCGACTTGCGCAGCGCCTTCAATTCAGTGCCTTTGCCCGATGAATTTGAAAGACGACGTTCAATATTAGCACCACGGAAGACTTCGGCAGCTGTGGGATAGTGATGCTTGGGTGATGCACCCATATATGTGTTATGAGCTGAGTTTGGCATTGAGTAGGCGAAACGCCCTTCAGGCAGTGGTTTCGTGAAAGCTGCTTGGTGGAGTTGGGGCTTAGGCGCCACAGTATTACCATGCCCATTGCGCTTCTCATTCTCAATTTTGTCCTCGTCAGAGTCTTCATTGACAGCTAATGTAATGGGTTGAATTGGTCTAAATGCGCATGCAAACAAGGCACAAAAGGCTATGAAGCATCCCTGCACTGCGATTGTTCCCCTCCAGCCCGACTTGGCAAGCAAGTATTCAGTCAACGGGGCAAATATAATAGTGCCCACACCAGATCCACACATAGCAACACCGGTTGCAAGTGCGCGCCACTTTTCAAAATAGAAGCCTATAATAACAACAGCCGGTATGTAGACCATGGAAAATCCAACACCAGCAAGTATGCCGTACGTGATGAATAATAACTCGATGCTTTTAACAAAATAGGAGATACCAAAACAAGCGGCCGCAAACAGGGCACCAGCTATTGCTACTGGTCGGAAACCGAAGCGATTGGCCATGGCACTTACAAATGGTCCAGCGATTAAATAGAAGCCGCTGAGCAGTGAAGGCACAAATGCTGCATAACCATCGCTCACTGAAAATTCCTTCATTAAATGCCCTGTAATAAAACTGGAACAAAAAACGATTCCATCCAGAACTGTGCAGCACAGAAACGATGCACACATCACAACCCATGCCCATCCGCTGTCAGGTGGTACAACCACCGCTGCCGTCGATTCGTCGATTTCGTAATCTTCATCTTTACTATTCAATGGCTCAGCAACAGCTTTGGCCTCGTCATGTGCTCTGGAACTCTGTGTTGCCATTTATTCTAAAAGCAAAAGAGAATGAAAGTAAAGTCAAGTATTATGTAGAAAAGGCTATAATCTTGTTTTTTCTATCGCAAAATTAGATTATGTTTGGTCATATATCACTGGTCCGATAAGGATAAGGTGTGTTATGTAAGCAGGAAATTTTTGTAATCAGGTGAGACCGAAAGATTGTTTTCTGACATTTAATTGTGGTTTGTGTACTTATAAGTGGTATTTATTAGTGGCGTGTGTCAAGTACACAGGTGTACGTATGTATGAATATGTAATTTAATTTTAACTGATTTATCTACCTGCTGCTGCTATACTTACGAGCACCTACTGTACCCTTAAAGTATTAAGAGGGCACTCTAATCATTTGATAACTGAGCATGCACATACGTACACACATACTCCATTTTTTTAATTGTAATCTGTCGACTTGACTTCCTGATGTTATACCTGCCATGTTCTGAATATGAGTTTTTATTTCTTAATTTTTGATTCTTATTGTAGGTGAGTCGATATTATAAACAATTTTTTGTTTTTGTCGGCACTCAGACACTATTATGTCCATTACACTACACTCGGGTTCCCTTTTTAATTTTTTTTGTAGTCTACCCGACCTCCGAAGAAATCTGAGTAGATCTTGTGGGTGGTGCCAAAGGGCGAACGTGGTTGCTACACAGCAGTGCCAAAGGCCTCCAGCCTGATTCGAGCGAAGTTCGGGCAGAGGCACAGAAAGTGGTCCGTCGTCTCATCCTCCTCTCCATATGAAGGGCAGAGTGCAGTGCCTGAGAAGACTACCCATTCCATGTGCTTCGCTCATAGAAAGTGGCCCGTCATCTGTCCAACCAGCTGTCCACAGTCCCTTTTGCTTAATGACAGGATGATCTGCGACAATCGATCGGACGTGACAGGTAACATCAGTTTTGACCATATGCAGCCTCCCTCAGCCTGCCAAACTCGCTTATAGGTTGAAGTAACCCGTTTGCTAACCGTGGCTTTGGTAGCTGCAGAAGGGAGTGGCAGAACGGGCTCCGGGTCAAAGAAGTTGGCGTCAGAGCCCAGGGTCAGAGGTCTCGTTACCCGCGATACCCACGTGCCCCGCGATCCATGTTATCATCAGCATATTGTGTCTACCAACATGGTTCAGTCTGGATTTACAGGAATCAATTTACATCGAAGGCCGTCAGCTCAGCTTACTGTCTCTGCAGACACGTATAGATCTGCCTCTCCACCTCTTTTCCACAACAAAGTTCATTGCAACAGCATACACCTCCGCTTGAAACCCAGATGCGTACAATCCAAAAGCAAAGTGCAGTTTTGTCCCGTCGAGTTCCACATAGGCACCAGAGCCGGAACGGTGCCACCCGTAAAAATGCGAAAACAATTATAAATTATAAACAAATACAAGGAACTATACGCACACTTCTATATCTTCATAGCATGTGCGCTGATCACCTGATTCGAAAATTAACTCGAAGCGAAACTATTCTTCTATTTGCACCAATCAGGTAACAGCTGACGCCCGTCTATTTTTCTACACTGCGAAAGGGTAAACACTGTCATGAAAAATATTTGTACGCAGAATAATAACATATTTCACTAAAAAGGGAAAGTGCGGCTTCAAACGTCTTCTCCAGTAGCCTTCTCCGACGTAGTCTCAAATTCGCAACGAATATCTCTACATAAATGGCTAATCGCTAACAGTGGTGTATTGATATGGCATTTATTTGCATCATAGACCTTCGGCCCGTTAACTGAGGTCTAGAACTGTCAAAGGCATTGAGGGGTACAATGTAACAGGAGGGGTTCCCCAAGGATCAGTTCTAGGTCTACTAGAACCTACTGGAACCTTATGTACGACGGTGTACTTAGACTATATATACCTCCTAGAACGAAAACCATTGGATTCGCGGATGATATCATAATGGTAATAGTGGCAAAACACATCCAAATTGAGGGGATCGCCAGCGAACCAGAAAGTAGGATCAAGGCTTGGCTGTCGTCCATAAACTTGGAACTAGCTAAGCACAAAACTGATGTGGTTCTAATAAGAAGCGGAAGACAGTGGAATCTAGGAAGGTAAAAGTCGGGACAGTAACTATCAATTCAAAACCCGCCATTCAATACTTAGGAGTGATGATTGATTGTCGTCTAAACTTTAAAACGCATCTAGAATACACTGTAAAGAAGGCATCGATCGTGCAATTCTGTCTGGCACAAATAATGCCGTTATGGGGCATAACTGGTCCCAGTCATAGCAAAAGAATATTATATAGTAGGGTTGCCAGCTCGGTCCCTTTGCACACGGCATCGATCTGGGCTGATGCAGCGCACATCAATAGCTACGCAAAAAAAACTAATAGTCGTCTATCGCCAGAGCGCTTTGTGGACTATCTGTGGTTTTCGCACAATTTCTAATGACGCATCGTTCGTCATTGTAGGACTAATGCCAGTTGACGCTAAAGAAATGAAAGTATTATTTATAAGGATATACGAACTCGAAGATAGATCGATGCGTAAAGAAATCGCTGAAGTAGAAAGGCGTCGTTCTATCGTCCACTGCACGGACTGGTGAAACCGGTCACGTAAGGTTAGATGGACGGATGAGCAAATACCCATCCGTACAACGTGGTTAGAAAGGAACCATAGGGAACAAGCTTTCACCCAACTCAATTTCTTTCAGGGGAGGGGTGTTTAGAAAATATCGCCATAGATTTGGGCATGACAGTTCACCAAACTGCCCAAACTGCATGGAGTGGGAAGAAAATGTTGAACACGTCTAGTTCGAATGCCCACGCTATGCTCTCGAAACCTGGATTGTATGCTGAAATCAGCTAATAACTGAAGATAATCTGCGTGCTGGTAACACACATTCATAATAATCTAAGATTCCCAGAGCTTAGCTGGCGTCAACAACAATTAGGACCTTTTGAGCTAACCAGCCACGTGTGAGAAAGGGGAACAGGGGAACAGGTGCTTAGTACGTACATAGGTGTAGCTGTGAGCCCACGAGTAACATCCAAACATTTACAAAGCACCCTTTGGGGATCTTGCTAGCGATAAGAAAATGCATGGATATTTTCAAATATTTATGACTTTTCGTAAATGAATTTTTAAAATGGAATATGCCCGAAAAAAACCGTGGACCCTTAAAAAAAATCACAAAATTGACAAAAAAGCCAATTTTAGGACATTTTAGCTAGAATTATTCAAAATTCCGGTGTGATGCTTCATTTTAGAGGGCATAGCTCTGAGTGTTCTTGTAACTAAAAGCATGTAAATTTTTGCAGCCCTTTGTTATTGATATAAATGTACTAACCTAGTGTATATACAAATATACATAGATACGTATATGTACATATACATTATTACTAAACTGAATTACAAATCTATAAAAATGTTGGTGCTAATTAGTTAGCTAGTGTTGAGGGCTTACGAGAGCGCTTATTATTTCATTCGCTTAGCACATCGCTAACACAACTAATTATGAAATAATATTAATAAATAAATGGACATTATTCGCACCATCTGATTCAGTGTTATTAGCTTACGATTATTTTGGTTTATGGAAGAAATGAGAAACTTGGATCTCAGTGAGTGTAAACTTGAATGAATGAAAAGGAGGTTTACATTTCAAGACCTTTTGTGCTCTTCGTGTAGACTTAACTCACTTAACGACTTTCATTTTTCAGACGGAGGTCCACGCTTTAGAGCTATGTGTCAGAGACTGTCTCACCATCAACATTCTCTCTGAAAATCAAGCAGCTCTAAAATCGCTAGATAGCTTCTCATTACAATCAAGGCTGGTCTGGGAATGTTTTAAATGAGTGGCACGAAGGGAATAAAATTGCAGACACTTTAGCGAAAAAGGGTGCAAACACGCCCTTAATAGGTCCTGAACTTTTCTGCGAGGTAAATAAAAGCTTTAAAAATGCCTTTCTATATGAGCGAGAACAACGAGGCTTAATTGAGTACTGGGGAGCTCAAACGGGCATGCGGAAACCAAAAAGACTCACTAATCCAGAACGTATAAAGGTAGGGAGGTATCCTAAACCTCAGCAGAAAATACATAAAACTTTACACTGAACTACTAACAGGACATAGTAAACTTAATTGCCACATGAAAAAAAATTGGTGTGGTAGAAACTGATTCTTGTAGACTCTGTAAAGAGGCACCAGAAAGAACAGCACATGTTTTATGCGACTGCTCAGCAGTGGCACGTCGCATACTACATTACCTGAGAAGAGGGGTTATAGATCCAAACCACTTGGTAGAAAGTAGGATTGTAGGTTTTAGATTTTATTAATAGCCTAAAACTGCTTGAATGGGATACATGGCTGCATAATACATATATTCAGGTCGCAGTGCACAATAAGCCATTTATAATATATAATAATAATAATAACTCAACTTAATTTAGCTTATGAAATTGGCAGGGATTACTTAACACGTCAATTTTCTTTTTGTGTCTCTATTACATCTGTTTAACAGCTTCCCTTCAATAATGCCTTATTAAATAAATTACGTATTTTCAAAAATAGTTTCTACAAACATTTATTTTAAAGAATTATAAAATCGAAGATATGGTAAATATCTTTCAATGTCCCCTGCTTACATAAGGCCAAATATGATGTACTTAAACCTACAAGTTCTTAAGTTTCTTAATTTTAATTAATCCGTTTTAGTTTTAATTAACCGCTAATAGCCTAGAGAGACAGACAGTGACGTTAATCGGAAATTATCTCAGGAATTCGGACTTATCTCCAGAATTAAGTGCAACTAATGCGGACTTACAATTAGACTTAATTGTCATAATTTAAGCGGATTAGGAAAATGTTCGTTGGCAACATTGCCGAAAAATGACAGTTTATATCTATTGTGAATGAAGAATAATGACACTTTTAAAGAGAAAAACAAGGCAGACTGGATGCAATGCTAGTTTTCACCAACACCTTCGAAATTACATGAATGTTTTGATGTTTCGTAGCAGTTTGAGGAATTGCATTTTAAGATTATTTAAATAAATAATATCTTTTTAGTATCAGGGTAGCTAATGCCTGTATTTTTGACTGACTTTTACTCACAAAACTAACCAATCAAATCAACTAATCCGCGTAACAGTTTGTCACACTTAAATTTTAATTAGAGTTAAATGCGCCGGTAATCGCGATTAACGCAGTCGTCCGTCTAGACTAACTTTCGATATAACAGGTTGAGAAAAATATTAAGTTAAATTAAATTAAGTAAACTAAATTACACTTAATAGATAATTACAAATAATAACTGAGCTCTTCGAAGGCGTTTAAACCATATGTGCATAAACTCAAGCCAGAGGTCTACTTGATAGTGAGCATAGCATCAACTCAGCAGCAAGACTAAGGCTTCGAGATAAAAAAAATACAATATATTTCTCATCGCTCGTTACATTAAGGGGTGGTCTAGAGCTTGAAAACTTTGGGTATTTTCAGGAATTTTTTTTTTACAATAAAAAAATTAAAAACGATATTTAAATTTTGTAAGATTTATATTTAACTTCTTTTACATACAAAAATGAACAACAAAAAAATTAATTTTAATAATTTAAAAAAAGGTGCCAAAGTTAGCCCTCTCGAAAAATTGGACCTGGACGGTGTTGTCCATTTTAGCTCTTCTATTTATCTGAAACGCAAACACCAAAAAAAAAATTATTAATCAGTATAGATGTGGCTATGTCCCATACTAGAATAAAAACAAAATTTACAAAATTGCGCGGTTTTGAATTTGACACCTAAAAATCGGTTTTTTTCAGTTTTTTAATAAAAAAAATACAAAATAATGAAAATAATAATATGATTCTAGCACGGGCGATAGCCATTGATGTTGTGAACAACATATTAAAATTTCAGACGATTCGTTTGAATAATTTTTTTTTTTTTACAAAAAGTCGTTTCGAGATAAATGAGTTTGTAGAAGTTATAATATTGGGAATTTCCGCAAGCAAATTTCACAGTATATTCTTAGGATACTATACTTTCGAAATATCGGAAAACCAAAAAATCGATTTTTTGAAATTTCTAGACCATCGGGTCCCCTTAATACCAACTAACCCAAAACTTATATATATTACATTTTGATTACATTATCATCACACTTATGAGTATTTGGGCGACTATAAAAACAGCGCATCAGCCCATTTCAGTACTGAATTTTTTTCATATGAGATGAATCTCAAACTGTGACACATTAATACGAATTGATATAATAATTGTGTGCACGTGAACGGGAGACGATGGTTAAGTGCATCCATACGACTACATCAGTGCGTATGTTTGTATGTATGTTGTTGGTGTCATCTACTGTCGCAAGCAAATCAATATAGTAGCGATATAAAAATAAACTATAAGAACGGCACAGATGGTTCTTATTTGAATGAAGCGATGCACATAAACACATATATGACTCGTTTAAGCCCTGAACACCAACTAATTTATTTATTTAGTTTATTTATTTCATTTTAATAATCTACAGTACAAAGTACATTATAACAGGTCCACATATAACTAGATTGCCTACTTTTTCGAGCTTAACTCCCAATCCATAATTAAATGGCGAGATTAACCATACAAAATTTTTCTACCGAGATCCGAGATTAAAAGAGTATCTCAGATTAAGATATCCTTTTTGCTGTACGACCCTGTGTTTTCTTCACTTCTAAATGGTTGCGGGCAAAGAAAAGAGGTTTGTAATCATAATTATAATATAGGGGCAGCTCCTCCAACACTTTCAAACTTGCCATTTCTATGTAAAGTACTTTTCAAATTTTAAACGCGTTTTTCTCAAAATGGTGTTTTCAAAGTCGGTGACCAACATTACTCGAAAACGTCTAAACCGTTTAGTCTCATATTTTAACACGTAATTTATTTATTTTTTAGTAATTAATCGATGTCCGATCGACTGTCGCAAACCCTTCTGTCATTAGGCAGAGGGGAGTGTAGACGGCTGGTTGGACTGATGACGGGCCACTTTCTGTGGGCAAAGCATATGGAAAGGTTGGGCATCTCCGACAGTGTACTCTGCCCAGCTTGTGAAGAGGAGGATGAGACGGCGGACCACTTCCTGTGTGTCTGCCCCGCCTTCGCTCGAATCAGGTTTGAGGTCTTTGGCACTGATGTGTTAAGAAGCGACCATCTTGGCACCACAAGATCTACTCAGATTTCTTCGGAGATCGGGTAGATTTAAAGAAAATTAAAAGGGAATCCAAGTGTAGTACAATGGACTCAATTCATGTCTGAGTGCTGCACTTGCTAGTTGTCCCGACGAAAAAAAAAAAAATCGATGATTTTTTCTCACCGATAGGTATTTTTTTTTTATAAACAATTTAAGGCCGAAATTTTGGTCAAAAAACGATTTTTGTTTTTTGAGAAACCGCCATTTTGTCAAAAAAATTTATTTTGCTTATTCCTTCTATTAATTACTAGGGCGGCCGCCATAGCCGAATGGGTTGGTGCGTGACTCCATTCGGAATTCACAGAATTCCTCCATTTGTGGAACAACATCAAGACGCACACCACAAATGCGAGGAGGAGTTCGGCCAAAACCCCAAAAAGGGTGTACGCGCCAAATATACATATATTTATATATAATTACTAGATTTAACATTACTTTAACGAAATTTATTTTGTTTTTTAATTTTTATGGATTCAGTTCAGAGATATAGTGGTCACCGCAAAACGTCGTTTTTGAGAGGAGCTCCGGAGATCAGCTGTATAACTCAAAAAGTAATCAAGATATCAACATAAAATTTTACAGGATTATTCTTTAACATATTGGCCTCAAATTTTCCATTAATTATCACTCAAAATATTATTATACCAAATTTTTTTTTTTTTTTTCGTTAAAAATAGGTAAGAGCAAAGCGGAATAACTTATTTTAATGAACAATTTTGTCTGCTTGATTTCAGTTGATTACAAAAGGCTGCACGTTTCACGGTGCAAATTAAAGGAACCACGTTTGAGTACCTGTAGCGCCGCCATTTATTTATTTCTTTTTTCAAACAAATTTTTGTATATTCATTTAAGCATGAATATTACTATGTAATTTATTTTAAGATAATAAATACTCTCAGTTTTACGCAAAAAAATTGAAAAATTCGTTATCTGGAGGAGCTGCCGCCCTTAATTATGCATTCATATTACAGAAAACAAGGGTGTGTCTGTAGACGCTTTGGCCTGTTGTTGCTTATTATAAAATGTAATATCGCATTTCGAATGCGTATTGCTGCCATAATTTTTTGCAACCTCAGTAGAGCTCGTTTACGGATTTCCTGCAACTGTCTATCACTAGCAGCGAATTCCGCAATTAAATTTACTATTGCTTCTCTTTGCCATTATTTATATCGTTAGTAATAATTAAGTAAACCAAAAACATTAAAATATTCCACCAAACCAATTTCTGTGAAAAAAAACCTTTCAAAAGAGTCTTGACAGCTGATTGTTAAATTGCAGCTGCATATGTATGTGAACGTACTTTTATTGTTTTCACATATTATATAAGCATATTTAACGATATATATATATATTTGTATGCATGTAGGTATACACTGCGTTAAATAACCATGGCACTAGGGCTTATAGGCAAGTTTTGGCAAATTATTTGTCTACCAAATTTTAATTATATTTTTTTAGGAAATACAATTTATTCTTCTACAAAAAACGATATAAATTCAATTTCCAAACGGTGGACAAATTAAAAAAAATCCACAAAATTTTGTCAAAAATGTGAGTTTTTTAATCAAAATTTTTAGAAAATTTTCGATTATGCAGTTTTATAGCCCATTAAATGGTATAATAAAGTGTAATTTGAAGTGGCTCAAAAATCGCATTGATTTTTGAACATTTTTCCTACAGGCGGTGTTGGATGTTTTCCCCCATATAAAAAAGTATTCAGCATTCGTTAAATGCGGAAAATACACAACTAAATTATTAAAAATTAAAAAAATTATGTATTAAAATTCAATAAGAAACATAAAAATCGTCAACACTTGTCAATACGTTCTGGTACCATATTTATTTAAATCACTGTATCTACGTATTTTTTGTATTAAAAACAATTAAATTGAATAAAAAGCAAAAGCACTCAACATAAAAAAGCGTATAAGGTACAAAATCTAGTCCATAATCGTGCGTTTCGTTATGAATATCGAACTGGGAAATATTTCGTTTTATTTCCACTTTCGACAATATTTGTGTTGTGAGTATAAATATTTGTCGAGCCCCTAAATGTGATCTACATTAATATATGTATATGTAGGTATATACGTAGGTAAATACGAGTACGTATGCATGTGACTATTTGCACATACATGTCTGTATGTACCTGTGCATATGTATATGCACAAGTGTGCCAATGTCGTCAATGTTGTTTACCGGGTATTCTGTTTTTTGTTAATTTTTTGATTATTCCTGTTTTTTTAAAGGAAATACATGGTTCTCAAACGTTCTTAATATAAAACATTCTTAAATACTCTCACACGCGTACGCCCACAGCTTTTCTACATACAATACATGTATCTATTTACAAATACATATGGGCGTAAACATATATAAATGAATATCGTAAAAAAAACATTGGATTTGTACTCATCCAGTGAGAAATAAGTATGTACACACACTTATATATATGTATGTGTTTACTCTTCGGTTTGCCGAATCTGACACTCATTTATGACCTCCTTATGAAGAGATTTTAAGTGTTGTTAAACAATATAAACGCAACGCTACCTTTAATTTCCGTTATCTTTTGGTGAAAAAAATCAAAATTTGCATGAGTTTATTATACCGCCGCATGTGTGTGGAATATTAACGTATAAAAAGTTTGCAAGTAGATTTTGCACAAAAAGCCTTTGTTTTTGCACTCACCTACTTAAGGAGATACCATAAACGAGAATTTGAGAAATGTTTTATGGAAGTTTTATTTTGATATTACCTCGTTTTAGTTTCAAGATTATCGAATGCGACGAAATGTGGGAACATGTACAAACAAACATACATAAAATGTGGCGCAAAATTAATCACTCTATGGGAGGATTTATAATTTTTACAAATGGCCTCGTACGTCAATCATATTTGATGTGGTGAACTAGACAGCAGCAGTACACAAACTGACAAGCAATGGAGCGCGTAAAGGTCGCATTAAACGTTTCCATCACTCAAAATCATTTGTTTTTTGTTTAGTAAAAAAGTTATTCAAAAACAAAATCAGATATTTAACTTTTAGATGATCAATTTTGCGCCATAAATGGACGCTTTGCACTACCAGTAAAATTCCATTATAAATAATTTTTATTGATTTAATATGCCTTCCTAGCAAAATCTTACTAATTATTAAAAAAAATATCAATACATAATCAGTCAGATTTTAATCAATACAATTTTTACTGATAATGAAATTTAATTCGTATTACCAGTGAATTGTTATTGGCTACTTAAAGTTGCTACTGGTACTACAAATCGCAATTTTTAACGATTTATTTAATTTAGTGGTTATGAGTTGATTTTTAACTAGCAGAAGCTATTTTCAGTAATCAGTAAGATTTTACAAGATTTACTGCTATTTTATGTTTGTATGTAAAGGGTGATCAGATTGGACGTACTTTTTCCAATATGGTTTTTTTTGACAGATCACGCGAACTAATTTTTTCAGTATTCAGTGACATTTCATCATGGAAGGATATACGCCTCAACAACGTTTAAAAGATTCTGTTACGAAAATTTACGCTCTGTGAAGTGCTCATAACGCGCTCAGGCCAACTTATGATGTTCAATGATGAGGCCCATTTTTGGCTTAACGGGAAACCCAACCTTAAGAGAAACCCAAAGACATTCAAGAACAGCCAATACATCCATTAAAAGCAACCGTTTGGGGCTGCCTATGGGCTGGAGGAATCATCGGCCCATATTTCTTCAAGGACAAGGCTGGCACCAATGTAACAGTGAATGGCGAACACTATAAACGACTTTTCGATGCCGGATATTGAAGCCCGTGATCTCCACAACATTTGATTTCAACAAAATGGCGCTACTTAACATACAGCCCGTGAAACAATAGATTTACTGCGTCGTCGTTTCGACTAACAATATATCTTTCGTCTCGGACCAGTGGATTCACCACCAAGATCGTGTGATATCATACCTTTGGACTTTTATTTGTCGGGGTATGTAATATCTAAATGCTTTGTGGATAAACCAGCTTCGATTGAGGCATTGAAAAGCAACATTATTTGAGCTATTCTCGAGATACCGATCGAAGTCCATCAGCGAGTCATTCAAAATTGGTAATCACAATCAATTTAAATTTTCGTTGTTTTATTTCAATTTAAAATCCGACACCTCTAAATTGGTCACTCTTTATATATTCATCATAATAGGTTTTCTTAAAATACCGGGGGGAAATAAATCCATTATTTTCTCCGTAGATCTCCGATATCTCTTAAAGTATTGATCAAATAATTTAAAGTTTATGCCCGTTGTCAAGGTGAGATTTCACACTAAATAAATTCGCTTGCTGTTTTTTGTTTTAATTCCATTCACTTGTGAGTTACAGGGTGTTAACCATGGAAGTCAACAAAGAGAAAATTTGGTACATTTTACTGTTTTTCTTTGATAAAGTCGAAAAATCAAGACAGGTCGCTGAAATTGTGAATGGTGTTTATGGTGCCTATACTACAACAGCTAATAAAGAGCAATTTTGGTTTCGTCGATTCCGTTCCGGCATTTCTGAAGTTAATTAAATAAAATGTCGAAAATGTCGATAAAATCACAGAAATAATCGAAGTTTACCGGTATGTTAGTAGTCGTAGCATCGCCCAGGAGTTAGAGATCAACCATAAAACAGTTTTAAGCCATTTTTGCAAAGCAAGATTCAAAAGGCTGCTCGAAGTTCGGGTGCCACACCAAATAACACCATAAAACATGATGGATCGAATTTCCATCTGCGAAGCCTTGGCCAAATGGAATAAAAGCGACCCATTTCTTAAACGACTGGTGACTGGGATGAGAAATGCGTCACATACGACAATATTGTGCGAAAACGATCGTGGTTAAGGCGTGATGAAGCCGCTCAAACGGTGGCCAAACCAGGACTAACGGCCAGAAAGATACTACTGCGTATTTGGTAGAACTTGAAAGGAATAACTTATTATGAGTTGCTTCCATATGGGCGAATACTAAAGTCAGATGTCTACTCTCAGCAACTGGACCGTTTGAAGCTACCGATTGACCAGAAACGGCCAGAATTGGCCAACAGTAGAAGTGTTGTGTTCTATCAGCACAATGCAAGGATACACACGGCTGTAGTGACAGGCCAAAAACTCCGAAAGCTTGATTGAAAGTTTTAATGCATCCACCATATAGTCCGTACCTGGTATCAAGCGATTACCACCTTTTTCTCTCATTCCAAGACTTCCTGAGTGATAAGAAAAAGGTATCAAGAGAAGATTTACAATTACTACAGTTTTCCGCCAATAAGTACCAAGACTTCTATGAGAGAGGCATTATGAAGATACCTTTAAAATGACAACAAATTATACAACAAAACGGTGTCTATTGGACTCAAATCGGACAATCCAAAGCATCTTAAATAAAGTTTTGAATTTTTCGCAAAAGTAATGGAGTTATTAATTTATTTAGTGAAATTTATAACGATTTATCTTTTCCCTAAATGAAAATTGGGTGTTGGAAATTCTAACAATAATTGGCTGTTACATTTGTATTATCTGTTTTGCTATAAAAAATAGCTGAGTTATAAATATGGGCTGAATCCAATGAAAAGTGCTGTAAAACTATCAAACGCATTAAACAAAAAGCATCAAATCATATTCACATTTGAGTTCTGTACAATTATCCACTTGTATGTATGTATGTATATGACACAAACTTAAAACAAATTAATAAAACTATATAAAAATGTATAATAGAATTTTTTAAGTAGACGATCGCCGCCAACGATTTGCAACCAAACAGATTACAAAAGTCTAATGACCCAGCGATGGAATGTAAATGAACTTTGAGTGCAGCCTTATAATTTTGCACCAAAACACTACTTTCCGATTTCTGATAAGAGGGAGGAGGCCCATGCAATGTGGAGCCACTCTGTTATGATATGTTAATATGTCTCTGCTTTAATACATGAATGTAAGTACGCACGTAGATATAGTATGTATGTACATACATACATACATACAACTTATAAATAAATGAGAAATGTGAATGCGTCAAGAAAGAAAAACAATTACGAAATATAATTATACGCCGCATACTCGTATAAATTAATTTAAAAGTAATTATGTAGCGTGTTTTTTTACAGTTACTTATCATTTATTACGTACAATCGAAGATTTATTTTTCTACTTTCTTCTACTTTTCTGTCTTTTCTTTTTATAAAATAGGGGTATTTCTAGAAATAATGAAGAATTTATGACATATGTATCTCTACTTAGGTTTAATTTATCACTATGGCAGCAGAAAAGAGGGCAGAAAACTCTTCGTAAGAATAGTACACCCCACGAATGGTTTCAACACCGTGGTCTTTTCCTGCAGAGACGAAAAGAGAGTCCTGGTAACGAACGTCTAGAGCATGCCGATGATATGGACTCCTCCTTCACTTCCTCCTTCACACTTCTCAAAACTACTAAATGGTAATGACGTGAACACCCCCACCAATGGAGAAGTTGATCCGAGTAGTGCAGTTTCTGTGACGGTGTCGACTTACCACCGCCCGACTATGACGAGGTCTTGAGAGCTATTGCTCGGCATAAGAACAACAAAGCTGCGGGTGCGGATGGCCTGCCGGCAGAGCTCTTCTTGAGAAGACTCAAAAGCAGCAGATCGATACCCACCACCTTTTCTTCTATTACAAAGTCGCATTCCACAGTGCGATAAGGCATCACCTGTATGTATGAATTTGGTATTCCCGCAAAGCTCATGACTCTGGGAAGTGACAAAGATCTTTCTGAGCCATTTGAAACGAAGCGGGGCTTCAGGCAAGACGATTCCTTATCATGCGATTTATTTTAATTCGATGATGGAGAAAATTATTTGTGCCACCAACATCGACATCTCCGGCACTATTTTCTATAAAAGTGTCGTGCTGCTCACTTACGCTGATGATATCGACGTTGTTGGCACTAGTCAGCGGGTTGTCAGTGCAACTTTCTCAAGTCTTGAAAAAGAATCCCGTCGAGTGGGTCTTGTGGTAAACGGGCACAAGAAAAAGTACCTTGTGTCAACAACTCAAAAGTCTACGCATATTGGACAGCAGCTTGCGATTGTCAATTACGAGTTCGGCTTGTCAAGAATTTTGTCTACCTAGGATCCGGAATTAACACCAACAGCACGTCAACCAAGAAATACATCAAAGAATACCACCAACAAGTGCTACTTTGTGCTGGGTAGGCAATCGAAAAGCAGAACTCTCTCTAGACGCTCGAAAAAAACGCTCTATCAATCACTCATCCTCCCGGTCTCACTGTATGGTGCTGAGTCCTGGACATTGACGACCACGGATGGGCGGTTATTAGGAATTTTCAGGAGAGAAATTCTTCGCAAGATCTATGGTACAATTTGCGTGAATAATGAATACCGAATAAGATGGAATCACGAGCTGTACTCCGACATCGACGTAGTGAAGCGCATCAAAATTCAGCGGCTGTGTTGGCTAGGTCACGTTGAACAAATGGACAATAACGCTCCAGCAAAGAAGGAGCTCCTTTCGAAATGCATTGGTAGAACTCGCAAAAAGGGCATCCTCATCTACTTTGGAAAGACCAAGTCGACGTCGACCTGACCGCCCTTGGTGTTTCTAACTGGCGTCAACGCGCGCAATGCACTAGCGGCGATTGGCGCAACATTTTGCTAGCGGCAAAGACCGACCATCAGTTGTAGTTGCCCGCTAAGTCAGAAAGTACAATAATATTTTATATACTATACATATAACATTATAATTTTTATAAGTATGTAAATCAAACTAAAATTTAGAAAAAAAACTAAAAATAATTACATTTTACAATATTTAAAGATTTAATTTTTTCCATTTTCTAATCATACATTTTTAAACAATTAACAACGCATTTACATACAATTATTTTGGTTTCAGCCCCTCTTTACTTTCAAACCGAGATGTCTGTTTCCTACTTTCAATCTTCATAGCCATGACGTGTTCTCCAGATACCAGATGCTTTTGAAATTTGGAAGGTTCGAAATTGACTTTAGCGCTACAATCCAGTGGCATTCTTTCATAGAATTTTATGCAGAATACGAATCTCCTAGAAACAATGTCGAACAAAATTAACCCGCCCTAGTTAATACACATACATACATATACGATATTATACAAGGTGAAGTCTAAAATATACAAGACTGAGCTAGAATAGAAACTATAGGAGCTTTGTTATGGTAACTTCGAATTTATTTATTGAAAATAGTTCCCTCAGGCCTCGATACACTGTTTTGCGCGATCTAAAAGCTTTTTAAAAGAGTGTCATTGACCAAAATGTCCTTCAGGATGTCGGCACAAGCCTTTTGGATGGCCTCTACGGGCGCAAAAAGTTTTCCTTTCATGGCCAAATGCAATTTTCCGAATAGGTAGAAGTCGCAGGGAACCATATCAGGCGAATATGGTGAACGATTTATGGTTAAAATGCGATTTCTAGTCAAAAAATCAGTCACAAGAGTGGATCGATGAGATGATGCGTAATCATGCAATAAGCGCCAGCTTCCTCCTTCGCGGTATTCAAGGCGAGTTCGACGAATGCGATGCAACAAACGCTTCAAAACGCCAAGATAGAAAATTGCATTGATGGTTTGGCCCGTTGGCACGAACTCCCTTGAAATCGTAAAAACAAATAAGCATCAACTTGATTTTTGACTTCTCCAAACGCGGTTCTTTGGGTTGTGGCTCGTCTGGGGTCTTCCATTCGGCTCTTTGACGCTTAGTTTCAGGTTCGTGTTGGAAACACCACGTTTCATCATCAGCTACAATGTTGTAAAGGAAGTTCTCGTCTTTTCTTGCCTCTTTAATGAGGTCTTTCGAATGTTGAATTCTGAGCATTTTTTCGTCTTCGGTTAACTTGTGCTGAATGAAACGTGCACAGACCTTTCGCAAGCCCAAATGATCAGTTAAAATGCGAATAATCGATGGTTTGGAGATATTCAACTCCGATTCCATGAGTTTTAACGATGATTTCGGTTCCTTTTTGATGCATTTATGATCAATTTCGATGGAGTTTTCGGTGATTACTGATTTTGGGCGGCCCGTATGTTCATTGTCATTTATGTCCTTAAAACTAAATTTGATATTAACACTTTGTTCGAAACTCATTTTTATACCGATGACACAAACATACTGACACTTTAGGAACAATAACTTCGCTTCCACTGAACCGAATACCACCAAGCTTTTAACTGGAAGTCAGCTAGGGATGTAACTTTCAACGCACTAACTCATTAAAAAGTCTTGTTTATTTTGGACTTCTCCTTGTATACTTCTCCTCGTATTATTATGTTAGTATGGGGAAAAAGAAATCCATTCGTTTTGCATACAATTGTTGCCCAAATGGTATATAATTTTCTCTTTGTTGACTTCCATCACTAACACCCTGTAACTCACAACTGAACGGAACAAATAAAAAACAAGAAAAGATTTTTTAGTGTGAAATGTCACCGTGACAACGAGCATAAACTTTAAATTGTTTGATCGATATTTTACGAGACATCGAATACTGCAGCCAACTACCGAGAAAATACATAATTTTCCCCAAACTAATATGTATTTATTTAAAATAAGCCGTGTGTCATGCATCTATTGCAGTTTTTGTACGCATCTTAATATAATACTAACCCACAAAAGGAGGCACCTATAAATTTCTATATGTACATATACACACACTACTTAGATGACACAACGTCTCCTCCAATTTGTCTATCTTACATTTGTGCATCACTGCCTTCTACGAATAGGAGATGGCTTTTATGAGTAGCATTTTTGTGCTAGATATGCATATGTATGTATGTATGTATGTATGTATGTATGTTCTCGTAAGCTATTTTTTTCATTTGTATGCACGCACTCGGTGGTTTGCCAATGCCTGTTGGGGGGCAACCGCTATTAGTAAAATCTTGCGCCATAAAGCTATTTATCCATAAAAATAAAATATAAATGTAAGCGCATATGTATATTAAATAAAATTACAGATATCGGCAGAATTGTTTTTATTTTAATATATAGTACATCTGTACCTATAACGAAAAGGTCCAATAGGTTATCTGGGTAAACTGGCACTATCAGCGTTTAAAATGCATATAAATATGTGTGTATATACATACATGTCTAGAATTGTATATATATATATATATTATATATATATTTGTTTATACAATATATTATATGAATACACATACATACGTTTTTTTTTTTGTAACTAGAACAATTTAGAATTATCCCTTACAAGTCATCCTTGTACTAGAACTACGTTAAGGGCTGCTCCGCTACAGCATTCAAAGCAACGACAGCTATTCTAGCGCATCTTTGTATGTACATACATATGTATGTATGATACAAAAAACGTTTCTACAACAAAATTACTAAATTTTAAGACGCCATAAATCAATTCACAATTTTTGAAATATGTTTATTTACATGTCAACGTACGCAAAAAGTTGAGAGCGGGCCAAAGTTCTGTGAGTATTCATTTCGCAATCAGTTGGCAGAGCAAAGCGAAGAGAACCCAAATGCGACGCAAACGTCCGTTTATGAGGTAGTATAAATATGTCTGAATTCATTTCCGAAAATGACTTGTTGATGTTGATAAGAACTTCTGTACTAAGAATTTTTGAAAGCAAATTATTTTCTGAAAGTACTTCACTTGCTACGTTTGACTGCGGCTTTACAAATTTTCTGTCTGATTATAACGCAATGAATCTGTATGAATGCAACTGCATGTATAAGTATGAAGAAAATAAAAAATGTTATAGATACATGTCAAAGTGAACTCCAATTGATTAAAAACAGATATGTAATGGACAACCCTAGTAAGTTGATTATATAACCTGCCATTTACTAGGCGTGAATATTGACGATATATCGTTGAACTTCAGCAGCATTCCCCACAAACTTATGAGAAACATTTGAAGTTGTTACAACAACAACAGCTTACAACACAAACAATCATTTTTTTGCAAGCGAAATTCCCGGGCTGAATAATTTCATGATATTCTACAGCAATTCGGACGCCAAGTTCGACGATTGTTGAATTGCATTGTTGATTGATCGATTTTTTTCTTTGTTTTTTGATATTTCGAAAGTAAAGGCTTTTAAGAATAAACTGTCAAATTTTTGGAAAGATATTCTCAGGATTTTCGATTCTGCGGCCGTTTTAGCAGATAGAATAAGAATCGTCACGCGGCGGCTTCAATGGTCGCACTATCCACTCTGCAAACTTTAAACTCAATTATCTTAATACTACTTTTTCCGGCCTAGGGTTGTCAAAAAAACAAAAAACTATTCAACCGAATCCTCTGAATGGCTATCGGCCGTACTAGAATCATATTATTATTTAAATTATTTCGTATTTTTTTTATTAAAAAACTAAAAAACCCGATTTTTAGAGTGTCAAATTCAAAACTGCGCCATTTTAGCTACAGTCATACGGATTAATAATTTTTTGGTTTTTGTGGTTCAGATAAATAGATGAGCCAAAATAGACAACACCGTCCAGGTCCTATTTTTCGGGAGGGCCAACTTCAGCGCCATTTTTAAAATTATTAAAATTAAAAAAACAATTTTTTTTTCGTTTTTGTAAGTAAAAGAACTTATATAAAAAGCCTAAAGAATTTAAATACCGTTTTTCATTTTTTTAATGTAAAAAAAAATTCTGATAATATCCTAAATTTTCGAGCACTTGAAATGTTGACAGTGGCATGCGGTGAGAGTACTCTGAGTCAGAAAAATGTTTACAATCGGTAAAAGCTTTCCACAGAAAGTCGAGAAGATGTGAATGACGACGCTCGCTTTGGACGCCCCAGCACATCAACAACCGATGAAAATGTTGAAAAAGTGAAGAAAATTGTTATGGAGAATCGTCGAATCACAATTAAAGAAGTTGATGAAGATGTCGGCATATCGGTTGGATCATGCCATGCAATCTTTTCGGAAATTTTGGGCATGCAGCCACAAAAGTTTGTTCCAAAATTGCGGAATTTTGACCACAAACAACGTCGGATGAGCATCGCGTAGGAATTGTTGAACGACGCCAACGATGATCCAGATTTGCTTAAAAGGATCATAACTGGTGACGAATGGTTGTGACATCGAAAACAAATCCCAATCGTCCCATTGGCAGAGTCAAGGAGAGCCAAGACCAAAAAAAGCACGTCAAGTTCGATTAAATGTCAAGGTTTTTCTCACTGTTTTCTTTGATTACCATAGCGTAATGCATCAGGAGTTCTTATCACAAGGTCGTACGATGAAAAATAAGTATTACATTGAAGTTATGAGTCGTTTGCGCGCAGCAATACGAAAAAACGCTCGGAATTGTGGAAAAAGATGCATGGCTTTTGCATCATGATAATGCACCTGCTCACTCAGTTTTGCTTGTGAGAGATTATTTGGCCAAAAGAAACACCGATATCATGCCTCAGCCACCTGCGACTTTTTCCTGTTCCGAAAATTGAAGAGACCCATGACAGGACGACGATTGAGGAGATAAAAATCGAATAGCTGAGAGAGCTCAAGGACATACCAAAGAGAGCATATCAGAACTGCTTCGAGGATTGGAAAAAACGCTGGCACAAGGGTATTATATCTGCGGAGGCACTACTTTGAAGGAGATAATGTAGAAATTCAGGAATAAATAAATAATATTTGAGAAAAATGAAAATTCGCTTTACACACCTCGTATACATTCAAGAAACAGATAATGAATTCTTATTCTAAATATGTTTTTCATTTGGTTTCAATTACCAGGCATGAGTTAATTAAAATATTAACAAAACGGCAAAATATTTCTTTTCTTATACATGGAATATATTAAAATAAGAATATATAAAACTTTTGTTTACAACGGATGCCTAAAAACCGAAAAATTCAGAAAGAAAATAACCGGTTTTTTCTTGTAACTTCAAGATACATTTCGTTCTGCTTTTTGCTGCTTAATAGTCCCACTCAAGGGCTACGACGTGAGTGCTAACTCAGGTTAGTGTCGTTCGAAACTTTCCCGTAAACGCAACCAAGCAAAAATGAGTGAGAAGTACGCGAAACGTTTCGAGGTGGTATTTTTATGCACGCATTCGAAAGGGCCGAAATTTGTTTACGCCGTGGCTGCAAAAGTGATTAAAAAATCAAAAAAAAAGTTTTTGTGATGTGGAATCAGCGGTATAAAGTGCACAAAACTGTTGATGACTTTTCCGAGCGCGGTTTGAAGCGAGTGACGACAAAATAGCAGGATAAAGTGATCGTCCAACTTTTTAAGCGGGACACTTCTTTGCGACTACGCCAAGAACGATCAGTTCTTGCTAAAAAGGGAATACATGTGAGTATCAACACCATTGAATGGCGACTGAGGAGGAGAACATATACTACCGTTCCACAACATCAAAGCCACTGCTCTCAGAAAAACACATTGAGAAACAACAAAACAAGAAAATGGCGTCACAGTAATGGATTGAGCTCCTCCTCCTATTTGTGGTGCGCGTCTTGATGTTGTTCCACAAATGGAGGGAGCTACAGTTTTAAGCCGACTCCGAATGGCAAATATTTTTATGAGTGGCTTTTTCATGGCAAAAATACCCGCAGCGGTTTGCCATTGCCTGCCGAGGTGGGCGCTGTTAGAAAAAACTTTTTCTTCATTTTGGTATTTCACGGAGATTCGAACCTACGCTCTCCGAATTTCGAATGGTAGTCACGCATCAATCCATCCAGTTACGGCGGCCGTCAAAATAATGGGTTAATTAGTAGGAAAAAGCGGTTAAGCCGTTCACGACGCTGTTATTTAGTAAATACTTTCAAAAAATTAATATACAGATTTATTTTCACAAGGACATCAAACAGCCTTAGTTCATTTTCCATCTACCAGTGCATGCATATTTACACACATACATACATATGCACTATATACCTGGCAGACATGCATTACTTGCGCACACTTTCGTTATGCAATAGACAGACGTACGCATGTCTTTTCAAGTTAAATGGAGCTACGCTAGCAGCAGGTTTTTCACAGCGTTCCTGAGTTCAGGTATTTACGCATGTCAACCATAATGGCATTGCAATAAATAATTATCGGGAAGGTCAAATTCCTCAAATATTTCGAGAGTAATAATCTGAAAGAAAATTGAGCAATACACACACTCACACACACACGCACAAACGTACACGAAGACACCACCTGAGTGTTGGTTGTTCACTCCATCGGGTTGAACGACTAAGCTGGGCTCTAAGCTACCGTGGGGGTCGGCAGGTTGCGGATAGCCGGAAGGCCTGTAGTAGCAGGTTAGTTGCGAAATAAGTTTAAGCGAATAAGCAATCCCCGACAATGAGCGGCCAGAAGCGGAGGATGCGGCTAAATGACAGCCCATCCGATGAGGCTTCCGGTGACAGAGGCCGAAAACAATGCCTCTGAAAAAATAGTTGTCCCCCCAAGGGCCCCCAAGGCCACGGGGAGCAAAACAAAGCAAAAAATCCAGGCGCGGCGGTTTCCATAATGGACGGCTTCCTGGTCAGCGTCTGTTCACCATGTTAGGTGCGGCTGCTAACTGACCGGTATATGCCGTGGCGCACTGGGAGTCTCTCATCACTTTAAGAACCATCTCAGTTGTTGAAGTGAGGGGAGTGATGTGAGCTTGCTCTGCCGAGGTGTTAGCCGCGGGGTGTATCAGTGACCAGCCCCTTCGGGCCCTAGTCAGGGAGTGTGTATTGGACGCAGAGGTAGTAGTATGCGTTGCTCCGGGCGAGCTCCGGTCCGTCCGTGTTTTCCGGGACCGGTAAAGCGAAGAACGGGCCTCAGGGAACTGGGGTAGGGGCATTGTCCCCAAGGGTATACCCGCTCCTGTTTATTTCGGCCCGCCCCCCTACACACGATGCGCTGGTAAACAAAAAAGAATGGAAAACAAAACGAGAAATACAAACACAACAAACAATAGCAGTAACATCTATGGAGCCATTATGGGCAGTGGAAGTGAAAGCCGGGAAGAGGCTAGCAGAAAGGAACCAGGTGCAAGTGGATCGAGTGATCTACTAGTGGACCTAACTGAGGAGTACAAGACCCCCAAAGGCCGTATAATCACGGGGGCTGATCCTTTTAAGCGCGCACCAAAGCTGAGACGGAGTCCTATCAAGACGCTCAGTGTAGAAAGGCCCGAGAGAGCAAAATCGTCGCCACCTGCGTTGCAAGAAAGCAATGAGAAAGCAGCAAAATCGGGTAAAGATACGTTAACGCTTCTTGGTGAGACGATTGGGAAGTTGACTGAAGCAATGCGTCTACCGCAACGCTCGATTAACAACCACATAAGGGAACTCCTCGAAACGATCACTAAGCTGCACTCGAGAGCTCAAGAAGAAGCTAAGAGCAAAGAAGCCAAGCGAAGTGTTCCTGGAAGTGTAATGGCTGAAGGAACCCCGAAAAGGCCACGCGACGATAAACAGCCGGGCAGAAAAACTCCACCCAAGAAAAGTAAAACCGAAGAAGACCACAAGGTGTCAGCAAGTGCAGACAAGAAAGTCAAAGGAGAGGGTAATGTCAAGAGGACAAACGGGGTTGTGGAAAATGGCTGGATTAGTGTCAAGCGCAAACCAGCCAAGAAGAAGGTGACAAATAAACCACCCCCGAGGCCGGATGCGATTGTCATTGCGCGTGCCGGAACAATGACTTACAGTGACATACTCAGGGTGGTTAAAAAAGATGATGCCCTGCAAGAACTCGGCGAAAACGTTACGCGCATCAGAAAGACGGCCAAAGGCGAAATCCTGCTCCAACTGAAAAAAGAGCAGATGGCCAATACAGGAGTATATCAGAAGAAGATTGGCAAGGTGCTAGGTGACCAGGCGCAAATCAAGGTCCTTACCCACGAGATGTTGGTTGAGATCCGTGACCTAGATGAAGTCACAACCAAAGAGGACATAGGTGAGGCTATACGAACGCAAGTTAACGAGCTTAACCTATTTAGTGAAAACGCCATAAAAAGCGTTAGAGCGGCGTATGCAGGCACGCAAACAGCAGTGATAAGCCTACCAGCACTGGATGCAAGGCGACTGCTTGAGAAGCAAAAACTGAAAATCGGCTGGGCAGTATGCCGAATAAGAGAAAAGCCTGACTTGAGGAGATGCTACAGATGCCTGGAGTATGGACACCTAGCGAGGGCATGCAAAAACGAAGACGACAGAAGCCAGAACTGTCTCAAATGTGGAGAAAAGGGACACCAAGCGAAAGTATGCGAGAAAAAGCCCTTCTGCGGAGCTTGTAAAAGAAATGGACGAGAAGACACAAGCCATCAGATTGGAAGCAGGAAATACCCCCTGTATCAAGCGGCGTATATTAAAACCAAAAAATGAGGATTGAGCAGATCAATCTAAACCATTGCGAGGCTGCACAAGAGCTCTTAAAACAAAGGGTACACGAAAATAAGCTGGACGTTGTGCTAGTCAGCGACCAGCATAAAAATCTAAACGCCGGAACGTGGGTCTCGGACAGGAAAGGTAAAGCTGCTATTTGGGCCTGTGGAGGAAATACCCTGCAGGACAAACCGCACACCCACAGTGATTACTATACCCGAGCAAAAATACGTGGCATATATTTCTACAGTTGCTACGCGCCACCGAAACTGACGCAAGCAGAGTTCGAAAACTTACTGGATGAACTTGTGCAAAACGCTCGTGGTACCACACCAAACGTGATTGCGGGTGATTTCAATGCGTGGGCCCTGGAATGGGGTAGCAGATATACCAATAAAAGGGGAGATGCCTTGATTAAGGCATTCTCACTGCTTGATGCGGTTCTGCTAAACACTGGGGGAAAAAACACCTTCGAAGTGAATGGTCGTGCATCAATAATCGACATCACCTACGCCAGCAGGGCTCTAATACGATCAGCAAGCTGGAAAGTGAATGATTTTTACACAGGCAGTGACCACCTTGCCATTACGGTGGACTTTTCGCATGGAAAAGAAACCGTACAGAAAAAACAGAATAAGGGTTGGAGGGTGGAGACACTTGATGAAGAAATATTCCAAATCATGCTAGAAAAGAACCCAACTAGCACCAACGATGTGGAACTACAGGCGGAACTGCTAGTAAAATATGTTAGCAGAGCTTGCGATGCCGCTATGAGCAGGAAAATGCAGAGCGCTCCTAGAAAGCCTGTATACTGGTGGAACGAGGAGATCAGCACCCTAAGAAGCGAATGCAAAAAAGCAAGGCGCCTTTCCCAAAGGAGCTATGGGTTGGCAGAACACTACAGGCTCCGCGAGAACTATAAAAAGAAGCGGAAACAATTAAAGAAAGCCATTAAAAGCAGCAAGGCAGCTAGCTTTAAAGAACTGTGCCAGAATGTGGACGAAAACCCGTGGGGTGATGGCTACAAACTCGTTATGGCCAAGGTCAAAGGAGGTAGAGGACAGGCGCCAACTTGCCCCATTCTTTTGGAAAAGATTGTACAGACACTCTTTCCAAAGCAAGACATGCAACCAAGCCAGACCCAGTGCCACGCAGCAGAAAATAGTGTCACAATCAGTGAAGCAGAGGTGATTTTGGCAACGGAAAGTTTCGGCAATGCTAAGGCTCCAGGACCTGACGGAATTCCGAACAAGGCGCTGAAGATCGCTATCAGGCGCAACACAAAGCCATTTGCAGAACACTTCACCAAGTGTATAAATGAAGGCACGTTTCCGAAAGTATGGAAGAAACAACAACTGGTCCTACTTCAGAAACCAAATAAGCCAGCGGGTGACCCAAGTTCTTATCGGCCACTCTGCATGATAGATACTATGGGTAAAATCTTGGAGAAACTAATCTGCATACGCCTGGAACAGCACCTGGAGAAAGTGCCGGCTGAACTATCCGAACATCAGTTTGGTTTCCGAAAAGGTCGTTCAACCATCGATGCCGTCAGGAGGGTGACAAACATTGCAAGTAAGGCTATTGAGGGTGACAGGTGGATGCATGGTGACAAAGAATACTGTGCGGTTGTCACTCTGGATGTCAAGAACGCCTTCAACTCGGCATACTGGCCACATATTATAAAGGCTCTTGAAGGAAAAAAAACCCCAGCATACTTAGTACGGGTTATAAACAGTTACCTGTCGGAAAGAGTACTTCTGTACAATACAGATGAAGGCCCTAAGAGATATGCAGTGACGGGCGGAGTACCGCAGGGATCTGTGCTGGGCCCGATCCTATGGAATGTACTATATGATGGGGTACTGCAACTCCCAATGCCGAGGGAAGTGCAAATAATAGGATACGCAGACGACATTGCGTTAACGATAGTCGCCAAAACAATCCCTCAGATTCAGAGTATCTGCAGCGAGGCCACAACGAAGGTCAAACAATGGCTAACGGCGGTTAAACTACAGCTAGCAGGGCAAAAAACAGAAGCAGTTCTCATTACGAGTAGAAAAAAGTTAGAAACGACCACACTAAACATTGATGGGTTTAACGTCACAACACAAGCGGCACTACGATATTTGGGTGTAATGATCGATGCGCGACTAAGCTACAAAGAGCACATCAAAAAAGCATGCGGAAAGGCAGCCATGGTGACGGCGGCACTGTCAAGAATTATGGCCAACATCGGTGGTCCCACTCAGAGTAGAAGAGCGCTCCTGGCTAAAGTTACCCAGTCTACACTCATGTATGCAGCACCCATATGGGGTAAAGCCCTGATACAGAAAACATACGCTAAGAAGGCGGAAATAGTTTTTAGACTTATTTCCCTCAGAGTTGTCTGTGCTTTCAGGACAGTGTCGTTTGAAGCAGTATGTGTCATATCGGGTATCATGCCACCAGATATAATGGCCTCTGAACTGGGTAGAGTGTACGACAAAGCCAAAAGCCTAAACAGGAGATTAACGGCGGAAGAGCGTAAAGAAGAAAGACTGGGGAGCATAACTGAGTGGCAAAATCGCTGGGACCTAGCGACAAAAGGAAGATGGACGCATAAGCTTATCAGAAGCGTACAGGCTTGGGTTGAGAGAGGACATGGTGACACAGATTACTACCTCACACAGTTCCTGACGGGACATGGATGCTATAGAGAGTATCTCCAAAGACTCGGCCACGAGGACGCAGCTGACTGCTCGCTCTGCGGCAACGGTAGTGAGAACGTGGAACATGTGTTCTTCTCCTGCCCGAGATACGCATCTGAAAGAATGTGCATCGAAGAAATCATAAAAGAAAAAATAACCCCAGGCAACATTGTAGATCACATGCTGCGGTCGAAGTTGGTGTGGGCCAAGATGAGAGAATGGTCCGCAAATGCGTTACAGGAACTGCGAAAAAAGGAATGGGAACGCAGTAAAGAAAGAAGACAAAGAAATAATGAAGGGTAGACGGAGAGAGAGATATAAGTGAAGAGCCATAATGGCTAGCTTGGCCCTGCGATGCAATGCTTAAACGGCGGTACCGCAGGGCAAACTAAAGCTACAGAAGTCGGAGTTAGGGTTTAGTACGTAGGTGTACTGTTTCGCAAGTCCAGTTTAGTAGTAATACTGACTGTGCGTGGTCCCGAATGAGGTGCACCTTTAGCGATCAGTATGAATCGTGCATGCCATCTATATTGACGGTATCTATGTAAGATTCCCCCTTCGGATAAAAAAAAAAAAAAAAAAAAAAAAAAAAAACATGTATATAATGTCAATATGTTCAACGGTTAGTTAAATAATAAAAAAGTTAATTCGTAGTATCAATAAATTAGGAAAAAATAAAATACACATCTACAAAAACGACATAAAAACACAATCTTTGAAATTTTGACTTTTCTCACAAAAACTTTGCACTGATATAAGTATACCGGCCCCTTTTGTTGCGTGTAGCTGATAATGAATTCATACTCGTCATACTTCTTGTACATTTGTGTGCATGTATGTATGTATATGTGTTTGTTGTAGGAATTTTAACAAGTTAGTATGTGAATAATTGCGATAAACTTTCGGCATGCCGCATTATGCCACCAACCAACTCGATTCCGCTCACTTGCTTTATGTTTTCTGATCGCTGCTTTGTGGCTACCTATGCGGTATATGCGCATTGCACATAGTGGCGGCATTAATAGAAACTACACACACACCTATACAGCCGTTCATATCCACACATCCATTCATATGTACATATGTATGTATGCACATAGGTATACGAGTATTATAATTTGTTGAAGATATTTAGATGTTGGATTTAAAAGCTTGAAAGTAGTGGAGGGTTCGCTGTCCGTGTTGCTAATGCTGGCTATGCTAGATATTGGCATTTGCCTACCAACAACACGTTTTAGTACGACGACATTTTGATCATTAGTTGGTTCGTTCTATTGTCGAACTTGATTTCGTTTTGGTGGAATAAGTGCAATCGTTAAGAAGAGCGCGGGATGAATGAATTTGAACAAATAAAAAAAGCCGACTGCATCGTGAGTTTAGGTACTCGTAGACAAATGAAGTTGTATCTGTTGGAGAAAATGTGCTACTCATATGTTAGGGTTTGCATTGCCAAAATATAAAAATATATAATACACACCTAAATATACATATTCATATATGTACATACATATATATCCCTGTATTCATATGTATGCCATTTTATAAGTGCACAAAAAGGCACGTCTACAAAGGTGTTCATGCATAAAGCAGACTCAAATAGGTATCCAAAAAATAGGTATGCACTGGATAAGTTAGTATGCTTTTTCTGAATATCACCTTCTGCTTTTTTCTTGCTTTATTTCTTAACACTTAACCGCTTCAACTGGAGAAACTACTTTTACACACTTCGCCTAGTCATTACCTAATAAGAGACTACCTAAGATGTCAAGAGCCCTGGTGCAACACGTACCACCGCCTTACCAATTATTGTCGTACTCAGACCGGTCTCCTCAACTGGGAGCGTTAACACCGGCAACGTCATGCACAATGCCAACAATATGGGCCTTAGTCAGAGCAGTAGTAGCAGCAGCACCACTACACCACCATCAACAGCAATCATGCCTTTGAGAATTTTACTCGTCATAGCAGCAAAAACAGCCGCGCGGTAATAGTCGCAAATGTTCGTGTAGCGTGCGCGAACTGCTTGCCGGCAACCGGTGCGAAAGCAAGCCCCAATGCGAGCGCCAACACGATCCGCTAAGTTTTTATGATCGTAATGGTCCGGCTGGGAGAACGTGTCTGGCGCATACACCTTCAAGTGGTGGTAGTGTCGCTGGTTTCATGCATGCATACATGCACATACTGTTGTTGCTGCCGATGCAATTGCGGCAGTGGTGGTGTGCGTGCAAAGTTTTCCACTGTAACAGTCAAAATCGAAAAATAATATTCACTCTCTATATATAACATATGTAAGTGCACGCATATACATACATATGTATATATTAATGTGTCGAATGTCATGGTAGCGGGGCAGACAAGAGCAGAGGAAATTGTAGTAGAACCAGGCTATTTGTGAGTCGCATGTTAGTGTCTCAAATCCCGTCCATAAGGCCACCAGTTTCTTGGTTGATTAGACTGCCAGTGCGAACGGAACGCTGTGAGCGATCGATCGGCAAGCGAATGGGCTGGCGTCACGTGCGTAAGTCTGTATGTATGAATGCTTATAAACTACGATAATAATTTCCATTTACCTGCAGTGTATTGAATAAATAAATAAATGAATACGACAAAGTTAATCGGTGCCGCTGATGCACAGTTCTTTTAATTGCCTTTGGTGGCGTTGCTGTCGTGTTTGTTATTATTATGGCTATTGGTGCTGTTGCTGTTATCGTCGCTGTTTTTATCGTTGTTTTTGTTTGGACGATAGTTGCTATCTTTGTTGGTTTTGTCGTCGAGTTGCCTCTAACGTTCCAGATGCCTAACGCAGATTCAACTGTTTACATGAACGGCCGCAGTGGAGGTTGTTTTAGTGAGTTTCGGGATGGTGGCAGTCGGTTGATCGTTGAGGAGTGCAGTAAACGTGTTAGCAATATGCGCCTAGCCGAAAATGCAGTAAGCGTTCTGCTGTTCAAATTGTAGACGGCACTTTCTTTTCGATTGTCACAGTGTACGATTGCATTCACATGCATATGTATATATATGTATAAACTCACACACAAACTTCTTTTTCAATGTATGGGGTAATTCGTGCACGCACGTCTTATTTAGTGTATAGCGCTTAGCGTAGGATATGTGGGCAAACACTCGGCGCAAATGCTGATTCTATCTTTTAATGGTAATATTTGATTTTTGTCTTTTTCACAAAACTTTAGATTAATTCGTTTTAAAAAATGCCTTTCTTTTCTTTAGCGCTACTATTTTCGAATTGTGTTTGATTTTGTTTTTACCATTTATTTGCTTATGGCAGTCACAGCTCGTTGCGATTTACTAAATTTAAATACTTTTCACTTTTTGCATTCCTTTTCAGTGTTCTTTTTCGTGCGCTACATATAATTGTAATTCTATTTTCTTAAAATATGCCCGTATGTATGTATATATTGCACAGCCAAGTGTGTATTTTTTCACAATGTTTGAAATAATGAAACAAAAATGCAAACTGACGAAACAAGAAACGAATATTGAAAAAAGCGATGCGTGGTTCACTGTTGCGCGATGCACTAACTGTGTGTGTACAAGTGCCAACACAAGTGACTGTGGACGTGAATGTTAAGCCGTGGTGGCATGAAGGCGAACACTAAACACTAAATAATAATCGACCTGGTGCCGATCAATTTTAAATAGACGATTGCTTATCATCCGGTGGCGATGAGACCACAACCGTTTCCTCAGACTACTTTCAGATAACTAAAGGAATTGAATTGTGCGCGGCTCACCGCTCTATCTACAGATATGAGTATGTAGGCGCACAGCACACAAAGCAGCACCATGGAGCGACAGTATGCGGCCAGGCTATTCCAACTTTTGTGGCTGCGTCAACAGCGCAAAATAGCGACAATAATATTCGCATAAGCGCCAACAACCAACAGCCAACAGTTGAAATCGAAAGGCGGCGAAGCCAAAAGAGCAAAAAGCCCCAAAGTCAAAGCGGCAAAGTAAAAGTAGCAAAGCAACAGACTAACAGCAAGCTATGCTAGTTACATATGTATGTATATATGAGTATGCATTCATATAAACGAGTTCACATGTATGTAGATACGTACATGCATACATACATGCACACATGTAGAGTACGACAACAAGTCAACAAGGGAGCAGCATGCATTGAACAAGTATACGAATACGAAGTGTGGGACACAAAAAAGCTTGTAGGTATATTGGCACTGAATGAAACTGCAAAGCACCCGATCAGTATTTGAATTGTGCTCAGTTGGATTGTGCAGCAATGTTGTTCTCAGAACACTCACATGTTGAACTTTGCCGATTGGTGTTAAAAGGCGAAGCGCGCCGCGTCAAGGTACTCGTGTTCAATAATGGGCAATGAATGGAAATGCGCATCACGAAGTGTTGTTGTTACTAGTATTGGCGCTTAAGCAAGTGGCGACATTGCCATTCCCATCTCCAATAACAATGCTAACTATCCGAACAACAGCACCAATATAAAAAAGCAAAAAAGCATCAACATCGGTAGAAGTGGTAGAAGCAGCAGCGTATGGGAGCTAGCGCCACACCAGAGTCCCAGTCATAAGTAATGACGCGAGTGCTCGTGTGTAGAATTTCGTCACATTATCACATTGGGGCTTGATAATTGCTCGTAACCACAGGTTCACGCACACAAGCGTGCTGGTTAGACTAGCTTTTATATACATATATATTTATTTGGGGTGTATTATTAAGACCGCCTTGAAAAGCGCGTCGGATCTCGTCTTACAATGCAGAAATCAATATTAGGCTACTAAAATATAACCTTCCTCTCAGACGAGCTCCAAAAAAAAAACAGGTCGAACAAAATATCGACATTTTGGAATCTTCTTCGCAAAGCGCTCGTTACTACGAGAATGGATGACACGAACACAAAACACAGATGTTAAGCCCCTACAAAAAGGCACTAAATTCAAAATAGGCGCTCTTAATGGGTCACCTATTAAATAAGTATGCGCTTGTGTAAGTATGTTTGCGCCAACTATGATACTTTGTGTAGCTACATATGTATGTATTTAATAATAGGCGCGGACGGATGGCCACTGCCATATCGACCGGTAGACGCAAAGCAAATAAATGAACGCAAAGAAACGAAAATCACTTACAAGTGAAAGAAATACCTCGCGACGCGTGCAATGTCTGCTGAAAGGGTAAGGTAACAACTGCTCATTTGAACAATACTACTTACATTAATGGTCAATAAGTGTAGAATTTACAAAAGCGGGCATACACATGTATTTATATACACCCTGTTGCATAATAATAAGTTGTGTTTTAGGGAAGATGCTTTTACATGCACTCTTTGCGACAAAAACAACATAATTTGTATGAGGCAAGAAGAGAGGGTAGAAATATAACTGTTGCAAAATTATAAAATCATAGTACGGTTATTAAGAAATGGAGAAATTTCAAGGTATTTCGCCATTTAATATCGAAATTCCGCGTAGTACACAAATTACAAAAATACAAAAAGGTAAAATTTTAGCTTTTGCTTCCGAAAAAAAGTAATTTCGGGAAATAAGCCGTCTAATAGGAAGAAGTGATTTTGTGAAATTTAAAAAAAGAAAAAAATTACGGGGCTACAAATAATCTACGTGGATGAGAACAAATTCTAAACACCCGTGAAGTGCGAAAGTTATTCGCGTGGCACGAAACAGTACAAAAAGCTTGCGAGATATCAAGGCTCAATGTGAATCGATGTTTCTCGGACTACGTTAAGTTGAGTATTGAAGCGTTCGGGGTTGTTGTTGTTGAAATGGTTGAGTATTTCTGTTGAAATAATCCTAATTAGCGACTAGCGCCGATTTACTGTTCTCGTGTGATGTCTTGTTTTTTTTTTTTTTTTAGTCAGGTTCATTTCGTGAGATCCAAGTATAGCACCAAACTTTGTATCTCTATGTCTAAGATTTCATTAATTTGCTATAAGAAAGACGTACCAAAAGATACGTAAGTAGTGAAAAATACTTCATTTCACCCCCTCCGCCTGACAGCTTCTGTACATGGGATTGAAAGGCAGGTTAAATCTGGTTGTATGATCCCCTATCTTCCAGTGACCTCTAAGGGTTACAGGGATACGTGAGATGCTTGGGCGAAAGCATCCTAACAAGTAATTCGTCGTGTGGATGTTGTACGACGGCCATGTTTTTCTTGTTGTGGTGCATGTAGTTAATTGCTTCCACCTTCTTTCGGCTAAAGGGATTAGTAGTGTGATGCAATGAATGTTTTTTTTATTGTGTTGAACGGGGTTGCAACTACCATTGCCTCAGTTATGTCTAGTGCCGAACCATTTCTTGCTAGCTTATCTGCTATCTCATTACCCTCTATATTCCTATGACCGGGAACCCATTCAGAGTAATTCGAAGCCAGTGACTAAACAGTTCTATAGGGTGGGCCATGTAAAATTTGCTGTTTGAATCGGCTATAAAAAAAAAGCTAATCAATATTTTTTCAAACTTTTTTTTATTTTGAAGATTGAATATTGTCATTGATGAATGAAAAATAATATCGTTCAAATGACTGCCACGACTGGCTTTACAGTAGGCCATTCGATCAACCCAATTTTTAAACACATTTTCGATTGTTTGGGCTCCAATTTCATGAATGGCAACTTCGATTTCGTGTTTTAAAGCATCAATTGTCTGGATGATTCGCATCCTTAACGGCTCCCCACAAAAAATAGTCCAACGGGCTTAAATCACAGCTCCGAGGCGGCCAATTGATATCGGAATTTCGGCTGATTATCGGTTTTCAAAAACCAAATGTCGTTCATGTCATCCTCTTCAATTTTTTGAAACAACTCGTTGAGCATGTCACGGTAACGCTCGCCATTTACTATAACCGCGGCTCCTCGCTCATTTTCGAAAAAAAAAATAGCCCGATGATGCCGCCAGACCAAAAACCGCACCAAACAGTGACTCGTTGTGGATGCATTTGCTTCTCTACAGTAACGTGTGGATTTTTTGAGCCCCAAATCCGACAATACGGCTTATTGACATAGCCACCGATGTGAAAATCAGAAAAGAAGAAGAAGACTCACCACTTTGGAAATAGGTTTTCAATATTTCCCAATTTTGTTCAAGCGTATAGCATCCCATTTCGTAAATGTCAAACGTTTATGTAAATTATGAACACATTTGACGTGTCATTTATGTTACCATTCTCAAAAAAATAGGTGGTTCAAAAAGCAAACGCTATATGGCCCACCCTGTAGTTTAAAATAAATGAAAAAGCTTTTCAAAAGTGTATAAGTTTTTAAAATTTTACCAATTTTTTTTTAAGTTGTCTTTTCTGATGAAAAGAAATTTGGCTTAGCTGGGCCAGATGGATTTAGTAAGTATTGGAGAGATTTGGGTTTAGAGCCAAGATATTTTTCAAAAAGAAATTTGTGTTGTGGTGTGAGGAGCTGTAGGTAGATCTGAAAAGATCAGCATCTACTTCCCATCAACTCACATTACGCAAAAAACCTGTAACTGAAAGCGCTTTGGTGTGAGTAATTTACTCTTTTTTTTAACAAAAACAGTGAGTGAAATTTTTAACATTAGAGAGCGATTTTGATATTTTAAGGTATGTATGTATGTGTGCATACCTCTAATTTTTTCATTCTAAATTCAATTCGCCAAGAAACACATTTCAGTTAACGAAGCCAGTTCTTGTGTTTGTTGTATTTGTATAATATTTTAAACCAGTTGTGGCCGTGATATTTTTATTTAATCAACAAACAATTACATGGAAATAGATAATATGTTGTTTATAAAATAAACAAAGTAGCTTAAAAATTTAAAAGGTGGCCGCGCGTTCGTAACTCTGCTAACTCAACGTTAATTCAACACTTTTCAGAAACCAGTAGTCCAGTAAGCGTAAAACGCTTTAAATGATTTCCGATAGATTTCATTATCCAGCATCTTCCTTTGTGCGTTAATAGCTGTGTTTTGCTAACGTTCTTATTATAACGGGTGTTTTTTTTTACCTGGATGAGAACTATCGATATCGATAACTGTGGTTTGATAGCTCAGACTGACAAATTGTGTTGACATTTCTATTCAGTTAATTTTGGCAAGTCGCCATGAACCGTTTAACGGCAAAGCAACGCTTCCAAATTGTGGAAATTTACTTTGAAAAAAATAAAAGTAAATCTGTTCGCGAAGTTCATAGAGTACTTCGCACATTTTGCGTGGGACTTGCACGCTGGTCCTTCTTTCGAAATGAAAAAGTAACTGCCATTACGATGAATGACATTTGACATTTGGTACCAACAAGATGGCACAACTTGCCCTACACCGGGCTTAGCAATCGATTTATTGCAATACGGATTGATTTATTGGAAAAACTTGTCGAAAATTGGACTCGTAGCCGTGGCCAATATACAGGAAAGGATAAATAGCTGCCTTTGCGAGGGGCCCATTTGAACAAATAATCTAAATTCGAAGGAAAAGAATCTAACAGGTGAAAAAAAGAAGGGGCTTTGGGTTAGAAGCTGACGACCAACAGTGGCTAATTACTTTCGTAGGAACCGCTTCAAGCTACCGATGAATTTCTCCAGCTGTGAGAAAAGTGAGAGCCCAGATGTCTAAATCTTTGCCCGACGACAGCAGGGCAGCTGAAGAAAAGGAGCAGAAATAGATAGCTTCTACAGAACGGACTTGAAGCAATCTCAAGACGCACTGCATGAGCACTTAAAGGAAAATGTCCGGTTAAGATGCTTTTATTAGCCTTAAAAGTTCTCTCGAACGCCCCGATCTACCCGTGACTAATATGGCCCACATAGACCGATTACCATATTAAAAAAATTTCATTAAAAAAAATATGTATGTATAATTGGCGCTTACACCCTTTGTGGGCGTTTGTCCGAGCTCCTCCTTCTATTTGTGGTGTGCCTCTTGCTATTGTTTCAGAAATGCAGGGGCCTACAGTTTCAAGCCGACTCCAAACGGCAGATATTTTTTATCAGAAGCTTTTTCATGGCAGAAATACACTCGGCGGTTTGCCATTACCTGCCGAGGCGGACCGCTATTCGAAAAAACTTCTTCTTCATTTTGGTGCTTCACGGAGATTCGAAGCTATGTTCTCCGAACGATGGTCACACCATGAAATTGCCATGAATAGCCGTGAAATCACCCACCTACCAGCATCAACATGTAATAATAAAATAAAAAATGTATTCCAACCATAACCATTTGTTTTGTCTTATCATTTTAAGTTTTCAAGCTCTTAAAAAATACCCGATATATAGAGAAATTTCTGCATAAATTAGAAGAATCAGAAACTCCCATGAAATTAATATATGTATGATCTAAGTACGAGTAGATACATTTAATCGAATTTCGATTTTTTGGTGGCGATATATTGGTACTCATGTCTCTCACTCATGCCGACGAGTTCGGCCATTTTGAATGTTCAGTTAATTGTTGACAGCTGCTTTGCTTGCACGAGTTTCGGCTCGTCTTCGATTTTTACCTTTTCAACAAGATGGATCAAAGAACCTGTATCAAATTTTGTGTGAAAAACGAAATTAAGTGCGCGGATGCATTCCGAATGCTGACTGTGTCATACGGAGAAGCTACTTTGGACCAAAGCAACGTTTATCGGTGGTACAAAATGTTCTCAGAAGGGCGAGAAGATATGAACTACGAAGAGCGTACCGGACGCCCGAGCACTTCAACAACAGACGAACAAATTGATGAAGTGAAGAAAATGGTATTGGCCAATCGTCGAATTACCGTTAGAGAAGTTGGTGAGGCCCTAGACATATCGATTGGATCGTGCCATTCGATTTTTTTCAATGATTTGGACATGAGACGGATCGCCGCAAAATTCGTACCGAAACTGCTCAATTTCGACCAAAAGCAGCATCGCATGAACATTGCTAATGAGATGTTAGACTCTGTCCGCGACGACCCAAATTTGCTTCAGAGGGTCATAACTGGGGACGAATCGTGGGTTTATGGTTATGACGTGGAAACCAAAGCTCAATTATCTCAATGGATGCTGCCGCACGAACCAAGACCGAAAAAAGCGCCAAGTTCGGTCGAATGTAATATTGCCATAACGCCCCTACTCACACATCGTTGCTTGTGCGCGACTTTATGGCCAAAAACAACACACTAATGATGCCACAGCCACCGTATTCCCCAGATCTGACCCCGTGTGAGTTTTTCATGAAAGGACGACCCTACGCTACGATTGACGAGATAAAGACGGCATCGAAGGAGGAGCTGAACAATATAAAAAAATGATTTTTTGAAGTGCTTCGAAGATTAGAAAAAACGTTGGCACAAGTGCATAATATCTCATGGGGATTACTTTGAAGGGGGCAATGTAGATATTAATGAATAAATAAATAATTTTTGAAAAACACAAAATTCGCGATACTTTTTGAACACACCTCGTATTTGATTTTAGTTTCAAAAATTCTCATTGATCGTAATTAACTTTAATATTGTTGCCGCTGTCAAGAGGGTTTCTTCTTGCCGCTAAAACTTGCTGGAATGCACCTCCCTACTATAGAAATTAAAAAAAGCAATTTAATTTTTTTTGAAAATATGCCCGAATTAAAAAGGATATACTTGAAAGATTTGTGTTGGTGCACCACGCACTCTGCTGTACAAGTGTCCGTTTCCGTGCGCACGACAACTCCAGCAAAAATTATGAAATTTCAATGAAACTTTGTCCAAGGTAGGTTGGTATTGAAAATGGGCGAAATTGGTCAACAACCTTGACCCTCTCCCATATAACGGTAATTTTCAAAAATGAAGAAAACCCATAATATCTCTGTTATATGTCGTGAAGTACATTACCGGTATTTTATACAAATGATGAACCCAAAAAAAGAAATACGACGCAAGTACAATTCTGAAAAATAGTCGGTGCCCCGTGTCGGGTGAATGCGTGTATTGCGACACCGGCTTAATAGAACTAGACCAAACTTAGTAGGTGTATTGCTCCCCACCTCATTTAGATTCGACATAAATATTAATCAGAACCACGTCCACTTTTTATATGTCAAGACTAAATTTCCATCCATCCGTCTAATGTTACTGTAGCCATATAGCCGAGTTTAGCGATTCAACAAGACGCTGCTATTAGCCAAAAATTTTTTTTTTTTTTTGTGACGTTGGTACACTCTTCATATGAACGTATGTGAATTTTCAATTCATTTTTTGATTACAAGCCATTTAGTATAGACGTGTCACTATTTTCTACAATGGAAAAATTTAAGTAACGTGCAGTGATTGAATTTTTATTTTTGGACGATTTAAAAGCAAAGGAAATTTATGAACGAATGTTGAAAGTGTATAAATACTTGTCGACTTTTTGCCATGAATTAGTACAGTAGAACGATCCACGTCAAGGTTCAAAAATAGCAACACCAAAAATCGTAGAAAAAATACAGGATATCGTATTGGAAAATCGTCGAGTGAAAGAGATTTTGTAGAAGCTGTAGGCATCTCATTAGGCAGTTTAAGCAACTTTTTGATTGAAGTATTGGATTTCAGAAGCTGTGTTCATAATGGATGCCGCATTCGCTAACGATGGATCAAAAAAACACATTCGAAAACGACTTTCTCAGCCACATTTAGAGCGTTTTCGAAAGGATAAAGTGGATTTTGAGAGCCGCTACATCTCTATGCATGAGCCGTGTGTCCATCACCATGATCCTAAATCAAAACAAGGGGCTAAATAGTGATGTGAATCTGGTAGTTTGGGTCCGAAATGAATTCGTGTCCACAAATCGGCAAAAAGTTGTTAACATCAGTTTTTTTGGGCTACGAGAAGTTCTGTTTGTGGCTTACTTGCAAACTGTTAAAACAATAAATTCTTAATATTATTGTATTCTTTTGGACCAGCTGAAGGAAAAAATTCGTGAAAAATACCCAGTTTGTAAAAGAATGTATTATTGTTTGTAAAAGAATGATGTATTTTTCATCAGGACAATGCACCGTGTCGTGTCACAAGAACATTTTGACAGTGGCTAAAATCCATGAATTAAAGTTCGAATTATTATAGGTTCCATCGTATTGGCCCCTAGCGACTTCTGACTGTATCCAGACCTAAAAAAAATGCATGCGTGCAAAGCGTTTTTCATCAAATAATGAGGTCATAACAGCTGTGGAAGCGTATTTTGCAGCCCTTCCAGATGTGCGCTTCAGAGATAGAATTCATAAATTAGAATCTCGTTGGAACAAGTATTGTTGTGATATTCTGGGAGCCTATACCGAATAATGAAGGGTATTTCAAACCATAAAATAGTGTTTTTCTTACCGAATCGCAAAACTTATTGAACAATCTAGTACACAAGGTGTAGATCACTACAGCAGCCGATTTCTTCTTTTTCCTGCGATTTGGCGGTTCCAATGTCAAAGTGTACCGCTTTTGACTAAATTGCGAAAACAAAATACATGTACAAATATATATACATGTTGTTATTGTTCTCGTGACTTCATCTTATAGGAATACGCCTTGCGTGTTATTCTGTCTTCAACTGTCGTTGTCATCGCTGTGTAGCAACTATTCTTGTTACATTTAATCTTATGTTTGTCTGATTTCCTTAATCCTCGTCGCCAAATTATATTGTGACCATATCACGCCTTTTATTTATTTAATAAGATTATTTAATTAACAAACAAGTAGACAATGCGTTGCTTAATAAATTCAGAAAGTGTTTACATAGCTTAAAATTTTACAAAACGAGCGAGCGGTCGTAACTCTTGAAAGATCAACAACCAACTCAACGTTAAATGACTTTCGATAGACTCAAATGTCGGAACGACCTAGTAACCAGGCTGTGTGTATATGTATATGTATGCATATACTTACATAGAAGTGCCTCCTTCGACCATCCACACCACCTGTCTCCTACGCTGACGATTTTTCGATAATGACGTGCGGCAATGACGTTGATGACTTGTGCTCCTTCTTTGCAAGGAATCTCCAGCTTTCCCCCACTAAATCCACGGCGACTCTCTTTACCACCTGGATGAAGGAGGTTAAACTGCAGTTACAGGTGAAAGTCGATAGCACACCAAAACCGAGCGTTAACAACCGAAAAATGTTGGGTGTCAGCTTCGACAATTTGCTCTCCTTCTCGGCGCTAACAACCGCAATGGCTTCTAAGTTCCAAAACCGCAACAAGGTCCTCAAATCGCTAGCCGGCAGCATTTGGATCAAAGACAAAGAAATGTTGCTGGCGATATTTAAAGTACTTGACCTAGAACCAAATTACGCTGTGCCCATCTGGTTGCCTAGTACTAGTGATTTGTAGTGGTCAAAGCTTCATACCTGCCAGAATACTGCTATCAGAACAGCCACGAGATGCCTCCTGATGTCTCCCCTACAACAGATTTACAACGAGGCTTTATGATCCCAGTTAAAGACCTCAGTAAGATGCTCAGCAGGCAATTCGAGTCAGGTGACATCTGTTCGACTACACCGACGGGATGCAGGACCAAACACGACTAGAACTACTGGATCGGACAGTGTACAGACAGTCATTAAACGACATTCACTAGGAGTCTCTTACCACTTTTCTAAACTCCCGATCGCAGAATGCTGTTATCGGAGTCCAGCCACCACACATAACCTATGAAGAACTTCAGTTAACTCGTGAGATCTGCGTAATTTTGCTCAAGCAGGTTAAATAAACTCTTACTTATCCAGAAGAGGTCCCGACATACTTAGTATATGTCCGATATATGAAGGTACCCCGCACGATACTAAGCATCTATTCACATACCCTGTTAAACCCACTCACATAACACCCCTCTTCATCCTGGCCCAACACGTTAAGGCAGCATGTTTCCTGGATCTACCGTTAGATGAGTTAGACGATGGTGATCAGTGACTACACCGCACTGACAGGACTTAATGAACTGCTACAACAACAACAACCATCCATGCCACCCTGTAAATGAACTTTGATCATGACTGTCAATCTCAAATAATTTTTGATTGGCTACAAGCTACTTTGAGATTTCTAAATGTTTCTAGTTGTTGTAAGAGTTTCAGCTCGCACCGATTTGTGCTTTGGCAGTGATTTCGACGGTTTGACAGAATTATGACTAAAATAACTTAAGAGCGCAAAAAAATCTTTGAAAATATTAATTTAAATTTTTTAAATGGTTTAGAAACTGAATTCCTTGTTCTGCACGAGAATACTGGTACGGCAACTGATTCCGACGAATGCATTGAAGTGAAGAAATATAGGGACAGAGAAAATAAGTGCAAGAAATGATTCTTAAATTGGCGCGTACACTTCTGCTAAGTGTTTGGCCGAGCTCCTCCTCGTATTTGTGGTGTGCGTCTTGATGTTGTTCTACAAATGGAGGGACCTACAGTTTTAAGCCAACTCCAAACGGCAAATTGTTTTTATGAGGAGCTTTTTCATGGCAGAAATACACTCGGCGGTTTGCCATTGCGAGCCGAGGCATATTTGATTTTATAACAAGTAAGGATGTGCTATATTCAGTCCGGACAGACCTTAATACAGCCACGTAAATTTTATTAGAATTAAATTTTTTTTTATGAATTTTTGGAGTCATTAAATGAGAGTTATGTCTTGTAACAGCCGACGGACGGGCGGACGGAGGGAAATTTAGTGTTAACATGTGAAAACGTTTACCCAGTCTCAATAATATTTATGACAGTTCTAAATGAGATGATGAGCAATACGAGTTTCATCAAGTCGTTATCGAGATACACACATTTACCCAAAAATGGGCTTATCAATTTCACCGAATTTCAATAGTCCTCTTTATTTAGAATAGAGAATCAGGTTTTTTATTTCTTTTTCTTTTTAAAAATTACCGTTATATGAGAAATGATTTTTGTGATTCTTGACCGATTTCGTCCATTTTACCCTTGCAAAGTTTCGCAAAAATACCTAAAAAATTTTTTCCGGAGTTGTAGCTTGTAACATCAATCGGACTTGCGGAAATTTCATCTTATGGACGTGGGCCTCAATAATATTATATGTATGTTCGATCTAAACAGGGCGCGGAGCAACACATGCACCGAGATTGTGCGAGTTTTATTATGCCATTGTCGGAATACACACGTTTACCCAAAAGTGGGCGTGGCACCTATTTGTCGCTTTGCTTGACAGTTATTGCCCATACCAAAGCAAATTTGTGTGTGCGTGCATTTGCTGTCTTGTTGTGAGGAAATATGATATATTTGCTAAAAATCTTTTTACCATGGATATAAGCATTAGTCCCGACTTACACACAGAGATATCTGGAAGAGAAACACCGGAAATTCTCTTTTGATGTTTCATTTCCAGTCACATAGACAAAATATTTTTTGGCAACATTGGTTGCTTTTGAAGTTTAGATCTTTAAGTTTAGCAACACGAATAAGAATCACAAGGCGTGTCGCCAGTACCGGGAATAAAAACGTCTCTCTCTCCCCCGACCGTCCTTCTCCCACAAACAAATTTTTCCCCTTTCAAATGTTTCTCTGTAAAAATCAGGACTTAGTGAGATGATGTCAACCAATCCCATCAATCAATTCCTCAATATTCATGTTATCGCGCATGAATACACCGACCTGATTTGTTTGATGCCCTTTTGAAAATGAAATGTGAAATTGTTGCCTCAAGATAAAGTCAAAATAGAAATTTGCCAGATGTTAAGACACATTTAGTAGTTTTAGATTTTGATGTAGGGTTAAAAATTAAAAAAAAAAACTGCAAAACGTAAGAAAAAGCAAATCTGGAAAACCCTAAACTTTTATTTAAGCCGTTTTTAATGAAAAAGGGACTCCACGATTTGGAATCAAGTAAAACTCATAAATAAAATGGCGAAATATACAAATCCGCAAACTGAAGTTTCGCGCTCATTTCAATTATGTTGCAACTACAATCCTAATTCCGCTACTTTGGTATTGGCGAAATTGACAGCATTGGCTGTTTTGAGTGACGTCAGCAGAGAAAAGTTTTTGCTCGTGAATCAATCAGTAAATATTTAATTTTTAAATTAAATATAATAATAAAAATAAAGTGCCGCGTGTTAAGGGGTTAGGGGTAGTCAGAATTTTCAAAAAATCGATTTTGTTTTTTTTGCATTTTCTTAAAGTATAATGTTTTAAAAATATTGTGTAAAAATTTGAAGTGAATCCGACAAATACTTTTCAAGTTATTCAACAATTAACAAAGGGCGCTCGACCGCTCCGGAGCCGATAGCAAAACTTTAAATGCGTTTTTCTCAAAACTATGTTTTTCAAACTGGTGAACACTGTAACTTAAAAACCGCTACGTAGATTTCAATAAAATTTATACAGCTTTTGAAAAACATAAAAAACTGGTGCCTGATCGAAGGATTTTTTTTTTTTTTAAATTTCGATTTTTTTTAACAATTTTCTGAGGCCGCCATTTTGTTCATTTTGAAAAAAAAAGCTTCGATCAGGCACAAGATTATCTATTAATAAAACTAATTTTTCTTGTCCGATTGGTTTTAGATGAATCTGCAAGGACTTGTGATGTTCACCGCAAGGGACTTCTGGAGAAACGGGCTTCACACAAACAGCGATAACTTTTGCAATTATTAATTTTTTTTTTTAATTTTGGTGAAGTCAAGTTAAAACATGATGTTTTTATGCTATGTTTTTATTTTTGTTAAATAAATTAATTAAGTAGCAAAAAAAAATTCGTGAAAATCATCATTTTTTCGGGCCTCTGACTACCCCTAACCCCTTAAATTGTGAAGGTACAAAAGATAATAAAATCTCTGTATGCATATCTCCTTGTGTTCCACTTGCTTTCGCTTATTCTTCCTCTACATTTCGTTTATTTTGTTTTTGTGCTGACGTCACGCCGGAGGATGGCGCAATCTTGCACTCTATCATTCTTGTGTTGTTACGATGAGCATTTCGTCGAAATAAAAAATTGGCAGTTAAACTACCAAATTGGCAGTTCATGGCAGGCAATAATTATCAAGATATTTATCATGATATTCCAAAAGCTTGGTCTTTCCGGTAAGGTGGAGCCGAATGTTGGGGCAATGTTGAAGAAAAGGTGCTTACATTGGTTGAAATGTTTCTGTTTTTATCTAATTTAATAATTTGATTTTCTTTAAATTGAATTTTAATTTTTGATTTGAAAAAGTATAGGGATATTTTACAATAAAAAAAAATCGGTTTCCATGGCTATTATATGCACATTCGTAAACTCCCCTAAGCAATAAATCACGAAAGAAAAACCAATAATCAGCTGCTTTTACTAAGGCCTCACAAATTGAATTGTTAGCTGAACACGATAATTTAAATCATTCATTTCTTCCCACTTATGTACCGACATCTATTTTTATAAATCATTCTTAACGAAAGGTACATTTTCTCTTCAAATAGTTTAAAGCACAGGTATGGTGCACCATGGAGAAACTACTTTCCGAACACTCTCTGCTTGAACGATTATTGCTTGACAGCTTGATTAGTTGTTGTAGCTCAAATTTGAAAGATGTATACGATCCGAACAACAGCTCGTTCTTTTATTTCCGCCATTGCTTGAGAAAGTTTGGAAATTATGGGTGAGTTGCAGAATTAGTTTATTACTTTTGTTTTAAAGTATTTTCAAAGAATATTTGTTACTATTTTGAACTTCTATCGTGCGACGATAATTAATTTGTGAAAGTAAGTGAAATTTATTAGTCAAGCGTCAAAAAATCGTCGGTCGTATTTGTCTCAAGTCTGCGATTAGTGCGAGTATTTGTTCAAAATGTTAACTTTTTCATCGTTCAATATCATTGGAATCACTTTCTTACAATTTGAGTTAGTAAGTAAATCTTAAGCTGAAAAGATTATTTCGCTTGATAATATTTGCAAATTATACACATAATTTCGATTTGCTTGTAAATTTCGTGTTTAACCTCACCATGGGTTGGCGTACGCCGTACAATTTGCGGGACTTTTTTTCTTTGTCGAAGTTTGAATTATTTACTGATTGCATTCTTTTTTATTCTATTCCAGGCAAGCCAAGAGGTCTCCGCACAGCGAGAAAGCATGTGAACCATCGTCGTGATCAGCGTTGGGCTGACAAAGACTACAAAAAAGCCCATTTGGGAACCAGATGGAAGGCCAATCCTTTTGGAGGAGCGTCTCATGCTAAAGGCATCGTTCTTGAAAAAGTGTATGTAGACCTTCAAGTTATAGTTTTAAACAGTGAACTCAAGTGCGTGCTGATGGTTGTCTAAAACAATAACCTTATGTGACTTTTTTTTTTTTTGTTTGCCGCTAGTGACTGTGCAACCCGCAGTATATTTTTGTGTTTTGTATATGGAATTTATCATATCACAGGATTATACTGTGAGCTGCGCAGAGCTCTTCAACAACAACAGTGTTTTACTTTTTATTGACTAAAATTTAAATCTAAATTATTAAACTAAAACTGTTTGACGAACAATTTTTTCTTATTTCAGTGGCGTTGAGGCTAAGCAGCCTAATTCTGCTATCCGTAAGTGTGTAAGAGTGCAGCTCATCAAAAATGGCAAGAAAATCACCGCATTCGTCCCACGTGACGGTAGCTTGAACTACATTGAAGAAAACGATGAAGTCTTGGTCGCTGGTTTCGGTCGTAAAGGTCACGCCGTGGGTGATATTCCCGGTGTACGTTTCAAGGTAGTTAAGGTTGCGAACGTTTCATTGCTTGCCTTGTACAAGGAGAAGAAAGAACGCCCAAGGTCGTAAATGTTCACTTTAAAGAATGTAATATATTCGCTTATAGTTTCTATAAAAAACAAAATATAAATTCATACAAAAACACATACGTGAAGTTCTATTAATTTGATTGTATTTGTATACATTATTTTGAAGAGAAGTTTGGACTAGCCCACCTGCATGGGCTTTCGGGTTTTATAGTTTGTTACAATTACCACGTTTTGGTTTCCCATGGTAGACGAAATTAAGAGCACATTTTAGGAGAAGTTGCCAGTTTTTACTTGTAACAATTTGACATTCAGTGCGAAAACCATCACTTTCCATGCACGTCCTCATCGTTCCCACGACTGTCTGTTCTGCATCACTGGATTTATATCCATTCAAGGACTCACTTCAGCAGCATTCCGCATATATGTATGAATGTTTACGCTGCTACGACAACAAGCACGTACTCATCCCATAAACAAAAAGCTGAAGTTTGAAGAATTTAAACAAAAGAAAAAATGTGAAATTACACTTAATACGAAGTATAATTCGCTGTGTGTCAAGAAAATTGTCTGCTTTTTGTACTTGTTTGAATGCTGACAAATTTGCGAAATTTGGTTGCTGGATAATTTTTACTAGAAAACATGAACAGAGCTTCGTTACTTCCATATATGTATGTATAAATGTTGAACAAAGATTGTTGACTTTGAATGTGGTGATGGTCTTATCACATAAAGAGAAAAATTGCGAATCGGAGCATAACACATTACGGCTTAGAAGTAAAGACTGAAGCTTGACATCAAGGCATGTTGCAAAGAACTTTATTTTATTCAAATTTATGATGGACTGGTTACATACTTTTTTGTCATAAATAAAATATTGGTAGATTTTTCAATGTTTGCGGTTACTTGATCATTCTATTAGTTTAGTCTGGAAGATTTTGAAAATGTGCTAAGTAATAATAGATTGTTTTTGTACCAAATAATTTTTAGATTTCGGGAGTATAACCAGAGAACGTACATAAATATGTATGTATGTGTGTATGTTCATATACTTACTGTGTGATGAAGTAAGATTTTCATTACATTATTCAATTTGCTCAGATAAATCATATTAATATAAGGTATTAAGATGAAATTTTTTACAGTAGTGGAAAGAGCCCAAATCGCATGAAAAATATATATGAGCGAATGTTGGATGCATACATCTGCGCGCATCATAAGAGATAAAATATCAAAAAATAAAAAAAAATTGTGACTATTTCAGTACCAAAATTGTAATCATCGAAGACAAAATCGACATTTAAAAAGTTTATTCAAAAACGAGCACTCAAGTCACTTTTTAAAATAATTTTTTTTCTTTGAATGTCTCAAAAACAATTAAAAATTTTAGATTACTTTCATGAGAAGAAATATTAGACTTGATTTAAATTTTTTTACGCTTTTGCATCATTCTACGGAATAATCCGCAAACAAAAACTCCCTATCACCAAGAACGGAATAGTTCGCAATAAATTATTTTGTTTTATTTGTTAAAATTTGAGGAAAATGAATAATTTTGGTAATACTGTAACTTTTTTCTTAAAACAAGCATTTATATGTATATATTATATATATTTGCCGACGCAAATATATACATATGAGCGAATGTGCAATTGCAATTGCCGACACAAGACTTTTTGAGTACAACGCGCATTTCGAGCGGTGGTGCAAAAGAGTTAAAACGAGTAGTTTGAAACTTTTAGACAATCTTGAGATATTATTTTGGTTTGATAAGATGCCTAGGCCACTTTCGGAATTAAAGTAGTCATATCTGCATATGTATGCACCTTTTTGGGTACCGCGCCTTTTTTAGGTCCGCCCACGAACCGGAGATGCTTTGTTTGAGCAGCTTTTTTATGGCAAAAATGCACTTAGCAGTTTGCCATAACCTGCCGAGGGCGAACGCTCTTAGAAAAACCCTTTTTCTATCATTTGGTGTTCCAAACCCTGGGTTTCTAACCCGGGCACTACCAAATAGTAGTTACGCACCAATCTTTCGGCTACGGCGGCCGCTCATAATAAATACAAACTTACTAATTGGGTGTTGTTGCTGTAGTAACATAAATATTTGCCCATGAATGTTTGAGCATTGCCAGCGGCTAAAGCTGCAATTAGGGGTGCTGTATCTTAGCCATAACCGTAACCATAGATTGCTACATCAAACATATGGGCATCACTGTAAACGATTATAGGTGCCGCACCATAACGCCGTAACCATAACCGTAGCCGCATGTATCTATTGAATTTTGGTTTTTCCCCGTAACCGTAAGCAGTTGTGAAATACTTGACATTTGTTTTGATATTTGCGATAAAAATTTTAATATTAGAAATGAACGACAAAAATTAATTGACTTAGTGGAAAATTATACGTGATTTTTCGACAAAAGGCAAATGTTGTAATTAGTGCTACTTCAAAATCGGCTGTTTATGGTTACAGCATGACTAATCGACAAATGCTGTAATGTTGCAGCTGTAAAGTTATGGCTACGGCACCACTAGTCACAGCTTAAGATCGTCGTTTCGGTAACGCAGAACCGACTGTGGGCGTCGTGATTTCGGGTTTGTTGGTAAACGCACTATTTCCGCGCAACTCTGCTACAGAAACAACTGTGCGAGTGCTGTGCTTTAAAATTGTACTGCGAGAATTTGGTTAACATTTCCGTTCCCGTTATTTAACATGATTATCGTTAGTCAACAACTTCAGAGTATATCTTATTAAATTAAAACAGAAAAAAGCACGAGGTAAGTATGTGTAAGCTATTATGTAGGCTATAAACGTTGTGACCGTTGGTTCAATTTTATGAAGTTTGCTTGAGATTGCAAGGTTTCTGGGCTCGTTGAATGAAGTTGTGTCTTTGTTGTACGAAAAATAAACAATTTTTATTTTTGTTTTTTGCTAGTTGTACAGCTGGGTGGCAACGTGAATAACATCCGGTGCCATTATCTTTACTCAAAATGACTCTTTACAAAATAACACTTTACTCGAAATTGTACCGTTTGTGGGTAAGCATGCAACTGGATTACGAATCGCGTTCAATCCACGGTCGCAACATTTATGACTTGCATTGCATTTTAGCATCGGCTGTGCTCTTGTAACAGTCCATTTTAAATTTACTACCAGAGAACGTTGATTTCCATTTTATGAATGAAAGAACTTTGCTTCTACAAATTTGAGCTCGAACTTATGAATGAACTCGTTTTTGTTGTGCTTATTCAATACATGTTTGAAATGGTTCAGCGCCTTCGCGAGCTCGTCTACGAATGCATTTTGTTTTTGTAGTCGCTAGGCGTAGAATTGTAGCTTTGAACGCCATACGCATGTACATTGTACAAGCATAAAGTGAGTGCCTTGGGTGTTCGGTTATATGTACAGTGTACACACATATGTACGTACATTTGAGTATACTAATAAGCATAGTTTTGTAGGAAGTTTAGAATACAAGTGTGTATGTATGTATGTACACCTAATTCTCTTTTTACACGAATTTGAGTTAAAACGAACAAAAATTCTTTAACACGAATTGTTTTATTTTAATACGATTTTCAATATTTTATGTATTTTTCTTGAATCTCATAGAGCAAATAGACTAAGATTCTTCGACGCATGTACGAAGCATTTAAATTAGTCTCAGGGAAAATCTCTGAGACTCGGTAGATTTTGCTCTCGCCGTTTAATAATTTATTTTTTATAATATATTTAATGAATTAAAATGTGTAAGTACGACATAAATTCTCAAGTGAACTCTGAAAAGAATTTTTTAATATTGTTTTCGCCTCTTTTTACACGAATTTTTTGAGAACGTACATATCTATCGCTTAAAAAAGGAAGAATTAAGTGTATACAGGTTAGGGCAGCAAGTGTGCATACGTACATACATTTGCAGATGCGAATTGTTTTTGCATTTTTAAGCGGAATTCGATCATTTGAGTATTTACTCTTGAATGATTGTACGTAGATATGATAATACGATGCGTTGTGAGGTAGGTCGTGGTTGCTTCGGTACATATGTATGTACGTAACAATATATTATATGATGCATTAATTACGAATAAATTCGCAACATTAATCCACCCGTTCACATATGGCAGATTACCTAAGCTGTCAATACTGTTCTGAAAGGAAAAATGTTTTGTTCATAGAAATTATATTGGTGGATTATTTCGTTGTTTTTAGTTTGTTTCATTATTATTGATAGCTAATTTAGAAGGAGAAGGAATAGCTAATTTAATTGCGTAATTGACTGCTAATAATAAACAGTTGAAGGAACTTCGTAAAGGACGTTTACTGAGGTTTCAAAAAATTATGGCAGCAATACGAGTGCGAAATTCGATATTACATTTTATATTAAGCAATAAGAGGATACACGTTTATGGACACACGCTTTTTTTCTGTTATATGAATGCATAGTTAATAATACCAAACAAACAATTACCAGAATTATGTCTACATACCTGTTTTCTTTGCCGGTATCCATTTTTTTTTAGTTTTTACTTTGACGTTTTCCTTTACACTTGTAAAAATAATGATCTATTACACAGAAAACATAGGGTTGTGTTTCAAGAAGTATGGTTATTATCTAGAATTGTTTTATAATCTCAGTTTTTGAGAGAGAAATTTTGCATGGGGAATCTAGCTTTTTAATTACATGCGACATATGGTAAATTTGGCTCACAGTGGCTCACAAAAGTATTTTGCATAAGAAGACGAAATTCATTGCTACGCACGTTTTTTGTTGTATGCACCTAACGGTACAATTTTCGTGCATGCTGTGTAGCGTATCTAAGACAATGTTCAATAATACAACTAACGTATTTAAATTATTATGTTCGGGTACTTAGTGCATGCAAAATTTTAAATTTGTACATACAAGTAACCATGCAAAATACGTCTGTGATCCACTGTATGTTCAACAATTTTAAAAAATCATGTAAGAGGAAAAAACTGTAAATATTTTCCCGAAAAACTGTGCAAAATAAGTAATAATGAAATACATATTACATAAGTATTTATAAACAAAAAAAATTTGTTTGTATTACAAAAAAAAAAAATTTAAATTAGTGTACACCGAAAATTCCATCCATAAGTACAAAACATATAAAAATTCAAATTGAAATTAGGAATAAAATTTAATTTTGCAACTATTCATCGCTATTTGATAACAAGCGTGCATGTTTATTAGGTAGGTAGGTAGGTAAGATGGCAAGAGTACGCCAGGTACGCTACAAGTAGCACTTACGTGCCGTTTTGATACCATAGAGTGGACCACTACCTATGAAAGGATTAAGGGAGGAGATAAGACCGTCTACAGCCATCCAGTGCTGTTGATGTAGCGGAGGAGAGAAAAGGGATCTAGGCTGGAGAATTTCGTCAAGTCATCCCCAAAGGGAACGCTGAGGAATCTCAAGCGCCTAGCCGCCAAAGCCGGACATCTGCAGAGAAAGTGTACCACAGTCTCTTTCTCTGTAGGATCCCCACAGCTTCTGCAATGGGGGTTGTACGGAATTCCAAGCTTCTCCGCGTGAGTGCCGATCACCCAGTGGCCAGTGATCACCGCGATGAGTTTGGAAATTGAATGGCGGGGGGTTCCCATCACCTTAAGCGTTCTGTTTATGTCGTATTGAGGCCATAGTGCTTTTGAAATGGCACACGATGAGACAGACCTCCATCTGTCTTGCGCTTTTCTTAGAAAGAAGTTGTGTAGTTTCCCTTTAACGACGGCCAAGGGGATACCGATGTCTGAGAAGAGGGCAGCTGGGCTCGGTTCAGCCGCCCCCTTCCTGGCAAGCTCATCGGCAATTTCATTTCCCTCTATATTCCTGTGCCCAGGAACCCAGACGAGGGAGATGTTTCCTGCCCGTTCGAGGCGTTTAAGTTCCTCCTTGCAGGAGTTTACGAGGGACTGGACTAAAAATGCTCTCATCAGTAGATTCAGTCCGGCTCACTTGATTAGAGGCAATCTTTTTTATGAAAGAAAATGGTTGTTAAGGCAACCGTATTTGATCCATTAACTCAAGAGTTTCTGACAATTCAGTGAAGACTTTACTTTGCTCGAAAATAAACACGGATCAAAATATAACTTCATCTAACTGTATTACGCAGTGTAAAACTTCAGCACTTAAGCACAATACTGCACTTGATTTTTGGGTTCACTTGAATACGGGTGCTCAGTTAGCCTACATTATTTGTGCATTAAAGGGTGTGTGAAGGGATTGTTTTTTTTTAAACATTCATTGTTTTTGGTCTTTTTATTTCTAATAAAAAAAGATTTAGCAGATCGCGGAAAAGGACAAATCGATAACTTGATCTCGAGGCACTTTCAAATCGCCAAAAAGATTGGTTGAAGTCCAAACTTTGTGGATCTTTACGTAAAATAAGGTACCTCCAATGGTAAGAACTACAAAGGCTGAACTGCGATGGATTTAACATCGAAGGAAACACGTAAAATCCTGAGGATTGCATCAAAGTCCCTTCCAACAGCAAAAATTAAAGAAATGGAAAATTTTGCAGTCGGCAAATCCCCTGTTCTAACAGCGCCTCATCTGAAGCACAAAAAATACAAAAAAAATAACAAATAAAAAAAACAAAATACAAAAAACCTTTCAATAAATTTAAAAAATGTTTGCCTCTAATCAAGTATGTGACTGTATGTGAGATGCTATATCAAATATGCCCAGCCCAGCTGTCAGGTTTTATTCAATTATTAACTACTTTTGTTGTTTTTTTTTGTTGGCTGTTTTTTGCTTCTCGAGTTGTCTATACCAGGTGGCGCAAAATTTATCATCCTATCTGAAAATTTATAATTTTTGTAAATGTTTTCGTATATCAGCCATATTTCACACTTGTGGAGTAGAAAGCCAAATTTTTATTCAGTAAAAAAAATTTTCTCTTATCGCCAAGAGCGAAATAATCCGCAATAAGTTGTTTTGTTTTATTTGTTGAAGTTTGAGGAAAATAAATAATTTTGGCAATCCTGTAAGATTCTTTTTCATTGGAACAAACAGCAAAACGTATTTTGAGTACAACGCGCATTTCCACCGGTGATGCAAAATTTAATATAATTACTATGAATGTCATTTTTGTTTTTAATACAAACTTTTAGTTGCAGATTTTTTGTTACAAAAATTAATTTTTGATATAATTTTGTTTTTATTTAAAAAACCACAGATGATGCTACAAGGTAAATTATATTTGACTTTTTTAAATATTGTAATAGGAAAAGAGACTGTATGATATTCCCTTTATACATATGTTAATCAAACTCTTATAAAACTTGCAGAACAAAAATTTCGAATCATAAACTTTTTTTACAACTCCCAACGTATTTAAATTTATTTTTTACACGAGGTGTATTTTCTCTACTTTCTATCTTCGTAATCATAACTTTTTTCTATTTTCGTATTAAGAGCTTCCCTGCCCACATACAAAGCATTTTGTGAGCGATCCAAGCCCACTGTTTTTTCTTCAGATACGCTAAATAAACTCCATTTATGTCATAATATACAATTATCATTATTTTATTTTGGTTATAGTATAGAGAAATGAGCCAAATTTGACTCGTGAACTTATTTCAAAACGCTCTCGTCGTGAGCCACATATGGGTCATTGGACAGGGAACGTTTTAAAGACAGTTTCTTTTAAATTTTGGAGGACTCAAATTGACTTTAGAACTATGCTCTAATGAATTTCTTCCTTACAATTTTTTGTAGAAATCGAATTTGCTAGGGGCAATGTCGAAAAAAATTGCTCCATGTAAATTGTCCCGCTCTAATGTATAGATATGGGTTGGATCGAGCTGCAATCAAACCGATACCTTGCACGATTTTTTAAACTGTCACGTTCGATGTGAACTTCTGGCAACTTTAGCAAAAATATAGCGTTCTAACTGTTAAAATTTCGACCAATAAGTTTTTTTTTTAACAATTACTACATACATATATTTATATTATTCATTATAGAAATCTCCATTATTTTTATTTGCCTACACACTTTCATTTATCTATAGGCCTCTTCTTTTCACCAAACCTCAGCAAGTGGCGAGTAAATAAAGCAACTGGTATAAGGATATCTTGGCACCGCTGGAATAGAGCTGCCTAAAATTACATTTGTTTGTGAAACAGTACATTTGTACTGTAAAAAACGTTATGACCATATTTCTGTTTCTGTGAAAAAAATTGCTTCCGTATCCTTTTACGACTTGCTTAGGTTTAAATGTTTAGTTTTGCTCCAGAAGATCATAAACACTCAGAAACCCAGATACATCAGAGATCGACTAACGTTTTCAAAGTCCTGCCGTTCGTTAAACTTAGTCCCGATGAAATACAGTTGTTTGGTGACTGAACGTCAATACTTTGTGTTCTCTGCCCGTCTTTGGAATACCTTACCTTACAAAATTAAACGTATAAAAGAAAATTGCTTCGCTACCTTGCCCAAAACTGCTGAATGTACTCAAATGGTTCCACATTATTTAAATCTCTTCCAATTAATCCCTACTCCTACTACTATTATCTTTATCTTACTTTCCTATTTTAAAACTTTTCTCCAGCTACTATCTGTAATTTTAATTTTACTGTTAATCCTTTTATGTAAACTATTCTTAAGGTCAATCATTGTAAAAATAACCTATGGTTGTATGTTTGGCTTTAATAATAATAAATAAAAATAGTGAGTTATACTAGTTTAATGAGGTATAAGCATACCGAGCAGAAAAGTGGCGAATAGAAGAGGTCTTATGCCAAAAGTGCCGAACCTCAAAGAGTATCAATTTAGCATTTGAAACAGGGCTGCAAACGTTTATAGGTGGTGCAATACTACCGTTTTCGAAAAAACCGTATATCTGTGCCTGTGGGGTACGGTACACTAGACAGGGCTAGCTTACTGGGGCGGCATCCCTTGGTCGGGAAAAACCCGAGTCACTCCAGTAACGTAGAACCGGCTGTCATGGGAATGGAATTGTGCCCGTCAATTAAGGTAGCCTAAGTCAAATAACGACGAACGCGAGAAAATCAAGTTTTTGTAAATATCAAAATTTTTTTTATCAATATAAATTTTACAATAGGTAAAATATTGGAGACATACTGTGAGAATGCGAGTACTAATTTATAAAATTATTTCATTAATGTGCTTTTGATGCTCTCTAATGTAGATTTGTTGCTTTCTAAAATCGATAAATGCATTCCAAAGTGCATTTGACGACTGCTAAACCAGATTTGGCTATTCTAAAAAACCTTCATGAAACTTTCTAAAATCAAATTGATTGTTTCCATAGTATCGTTGGAGGAGGTTTCAACAGCAATTCATTTCCAAGTTCCCATGTTTGCACTCTCTAAATTAGCATATACTTTATTAATAAATTTCAATTCGAAGCAATTAAATGTGGCTAGTAACGAAATTGGCAAATTAAAGTGGAATATGCAACATTTATTTAAGATTAAAATATTGTTGCAGTTTTCGAAAGTAAATCCGATCTTGAGTTTGCATAAATATAATATAATGAGGGATATTAAGTGTATGAATTTTGTTTGTATTTTATAAATATTACTTGCAAAAGCTAATATTTATGAATAACGCATATTTCCGTAATTTCCACCGGTCGGACGCCGCATGCGCCGTGCGCGTTGTGAACGCTGGTTGGGGAAACCGCGCATTGGACTACCGGGTGGTTCTTGTCCGCGATGGTTTGGAGACATATTGCGTGAGTGTCCAGCACTATCTGCAAATAAAAACGTAATCAAAGTTAGATCCTGTGCATCACACGACGCTGTATTTTCTCATTTTATTTATACCTTGCCAAATTATGGGGGTTGGTCTACCTCCACGTTGAAAACCGCGAGAAGGTCGCCGTACACCACCCGAGCCCTTGATAGCCTTAGACCGAGTTGTTATCGATGGGGAAGTGGAGGCTTCGGCTTCGCGTCCCTCTTCCTTTAAGTTTTTAAGAGTACGTCTGGTGTTATATTAACTCTTTTTATTTTCATTTTAAGGTACTCACTTCTATTTCCTCCACGGCTTGCTTTTCGCCTTCCGACGATACTCCATCTGCACCTTCATTGTCCTCAGATGTTGCTTCGACCTGGTTTTGCTGGATATCCTGCATTTCAGATTGCGTAGCACCGCTGCTGTGATGACCTAATACAAAAGTATATTTAATTTTATATTGTTTGAACAGTTTGAAGGCATACTCACTTTCGCTATCTGCATTCTCAAGCACTTCTACTGCAGCAGCTTCCTCTATGAACTCTTCTTCCACGTTTTCCATATCCTCTTCTGCGGCCAGCGCAGCATCGCTTGGTCCACCGCTTTTTGAAGCTTCAGGGGCGTTTTCGTCATTGCGTTCACCCACTAGTTCATCGCTCTCTGCTACGTTCTCATCGGCCACCTCATTCGTAGCCAATTTGCTCTCGTGTTGTTCGGAATGTGCTCCAGCCTCACTGGCACCAAATTTGGAACCTTGTGGAGAACTGACTAGTTCAGCACCACTAATTGAAAAAATGTTGAATTTTATTCGTGTGAATATTTCAATTTTTATTTTCAAAGTCCTACCTGTCAGATGGACGACTTCCGTTTGGATCTTGCTCCCCACTTTCACTGACATTTCCGCCTAATCCTTGTTGTGGCGCAGATGCCGTAGATTTCTGTGGACGAGCCTGTTTCCGTTGTTGGGCCGTCGGTTGTGTGGCATTGGGATTGGATTCATAACTACCGCTACTGATAGTTTGGCTTTGTTGATGACTATCCATCTCGTGACTATGTGCCATGGCGGATGCTGCAGCTTGACTTGTACTAGCTCCGGTATTGTAATGTATGTCAGACTGATTGTCGGTACCCGACGTACACTGAGCTTGGTTTTCAATGCCCTCATCGACATCAACTTCATTGTTATCGACTTCGGCATCCACACGTATGTTACTTTCGTTAATTTCTGGTATCTCGTTCTCGTCCATGTCTTGATCTTGTTCATAGGAATCTTCGTAGCCTTCATGTTCAGCGTCGCCATCGGTTGGCCCGTCATCAGCCTCGATCATGCCGTCGTCTTCTTCCTCGGAGTCTACGACGACAATATCATCTTCTTGATCACGTTGAGATGAAGTGGGTACTTGATATTCAACGTCGATGCCAGACTCGGTTACTCCCAAGATAGCTGGCTCAGATCCACGCAAGCGTTTCGGATGTTTAGTTGCTTTGTCGGCATTACCATCCTCAACATTCGTAGATGAGTCTCCTTCTAGTTCACGAGGCCTTTTATGGCCACCCGATGTACCGGCCTGTGAGGTGGTAACACTGCTGCTAGAAGGTGTATGACGACTGTGGCTACTGACAGCGATGTGTGTGCTAGAACTGGTAGTGCCTGAAGTACTAGGTTGCTGGTTTCCCGGATCTTGTTGAAGCTGCAAATTCGGAGAAGGGACATTTTGTGAAGATCCCTCAACTCGTGGTGAAACTAAAGCCACCACCTGTTGTTGCCCACCACCAACAAGCAATTGTGATTCATTTTGTTGAGGCTGTTGGACGCTCTCGGCCTCTTGGGAACTTTCAGCTGCAGATGTAGAGCCCATCGGTGGAATGGCAGCCACGGCTACCGAAGCCGAGCTACTAGTGGAGGGCATGTAATCTGTGTGGGAAGAAGTTGGTGACGATGACATTGACTCAATCGAACTGCTGCCAGTTGTGTGCACCTGTTGCTGTGGCGGAACTAAAGCTGTATTGCTACAGCCGGTTGAAGCGGTTGTTGTGCTCGACGATGAGGTTGACGTGGAAGTCGACGAACCACCAGCTGCAGGTTGTTGGCTTGTAGGAAGGATAGCAGCGGTGCGACTATTCTGCACCGAAATCGGACGAATACTGGCCAAAGGAGTTTCACTACCGCGCCATGGTGTTACTGTAGCCGATTGTTGCACGGTGGTTGAGCCTGACATGGGTTTCACATTCGCTGTGCGAGGGGACGACTCCGAAATACAGCCCTTATCTGTAATTGCAACTGAACTGGTAGACGGCTTAGCGGATTGCTGTAAGCCGAGCTGGCGATTTAGTTGATTAATGCGCATTAGCAGCGATTCGTTTTCTCTGGTAAGCCGAGCAATTGCCTCTTTGTTCTGATTATTTTGTTCGAGTAATTCCTTTTCGAGCCGTGCTAGAGTTTCCTCGTATTGGGTTTTAATGTTATTGATGGTCGAATCTGCATTCTCTGATGTTTGTAGAACATTTTGTAGCTTGCTCTTAGTTGTATTCAATTCTTGACTAATAGCATTTTTAGATTCCGTTAAACTGACAATGCGTGCTTTGGCCTCACGCAATAGAGTTTTGGTGCGATCATCAATTTCTACAGCAGTCTTCAAGTCATCATAATCTTTGCGCAGTTTTTCACTTTCTTCTTGCATTGTGCGTATGACGCCATTAAGATTTTCAATGGTATTGCGATGCTGTTCTAATTCATTTGTAACAGCCGTTGCGGTTGCTGCGGTACTAGCGGCCCCCTCCGCGCCACTGTTGCTGCCAATATCCATGTTATCTTGCGCCGGTGTCGCACCATCTTGTGAAGCGGCTGCTGTTTTATTTGACAGCTCCAAATAAGAATCCTTATAACGCTTCGCAATTTTACGAATCTGGAATTCTTTATTCTTAGAGTCTTGCAATTGAGCTTCTTTAGCCTCCATTTCGTCGACAAGTTTTTGCAACGCCTCTTCCTTTTGCAGCAACTTATTTCGCAGTTCCATAATCTCCTGCAACATGCGCATATTGTTTTGACGAACTCCAGAATATTCGTCGCTGAGCTTTTTCTTCTCTTCACTTAGTGTCTGGATCTGCTTTTCAAGTGATGCTATCTCAGTCTCTCGTTGAAGTTTTTCAGCCTTAATGCTATTTAGTTCATCAGTGGTCTGCTTCAATAAGTCCTTTTCATGAGTCAGCATCTTGGCAAGATTTTCACGCTCGGTTTGCAATCGTTTGAACTCCTCAGGATTCTTATTGCTCTTCTCAACCAGTACGTTGGCACGTTGACGCCATTTAATAGCTTCGGTGCGTAGAGACGTGTTTTCGGATGTAAGCTCTTCGATTTTCGTAGAAAGTTCGCGATTTTGATTTTGCAATGGCAATAAATCATTTTCAATAGCGGTAATATGTTCGTTGAGCTCTTTCACACGTGAAACCAGCGAGTTGCGTTCTTCACGTAAAATTCTGTTGCTGTCGGTAATTGCATTTAGGTTTTCTATTTTGCGTAGAATTTCCTCATGTTTTGTGGTTGAAACTACTAAAGTCTCGGACTTGGCGCGCTCTTGATTAAGGCTTCCCTTTAATTCATCCAGCTTTTTCTGTAAAATCATATTCTCAGATTGTAAGCGCGCATTCTCCGCTTTTAGTATGTCTAGCTTCGCGTCGATGAGGTCCTTTTCTTTGCGCAAATACTTAATTATTTGCAATAATTGGTCATTGTTCTTGGGATCTTCCTCTAAACGCGAACGATTCAATTCCCCACTAGAAGTATCCATAGCAGACTCATTTAAAGAATTTGAAGACACGGCTGCTGGTTGCGATTGAGTAAGTATGCTTAGCCGCATTGTCAGTGCTTCGATTTGGTCATGCAAACTTGAATTGAGACCATTAAGATCAACTATACGCTTTTCCATTTCGTCCTTCTCATTTTGGAGTAAGCGCAGCGCTTCGTCATGCGAGCCCTTAAGCTCTTCGTATAGATTCCTGGCGGAATCTCGTTCATTAATTAGGCCATTTATTTGATCTTGTACTTTTGTCATCTCTTCTTTCACTTTTGTGAGTTCTTGTATATCAGCTGAATGTAAAACCATTTCATTGGCATATTTTCCCTGCACTACATTTAACGATTCCGACAGTGAAGTGTTCTCTGTGCGCAGGGTGCGGAGGTTACGATTACATTCACTTAATTTCTGCAAAACATCTTTTAGCTCATCTTTGGATTTTTTCAGTTGTTCGGATTGATTTGAATTTGGTACTTCAGTGACGCTGGCTAGCTGTACTTCTGCTTCAAGTTCACTTATTCTTGATTTTAGGTTCAACTCAACCAATTTTAGTTCTTTAATTTGAGACTCAGCTTTTGCGCTGTATGCGGTGTGAACTTCATGGAGATTTTTAATTTCTGCTTCCGCACTCTGTGACATCTTAAAGTATTGATCGGCATGTTCTCGCGCCTTTGCTAATTCAGCTGACAAAGAATTTATTTCAATTTTAGCTTCTTCAAGTTTTATCTCGAATTCACGTGCTTTCTTGTTCGCCAAAGCTATTGGATTGTCATTTTTGGAGGGAGTTAAGCTCTCCTGTAATTTCTTGCTGAGCTCATCGATTTGATTGGTCTTGGTAGTGAGCTCTTCACGTACCGTCTGTAATTCATTACGCAGCTTTTCAGACTGCGCTCTTTCATCCTCCATACATTTCTTTGCAGATTCGGCTTGCCGCTTTAGATCGCTTGTTGTTTCGCGGAACCGATCTTCTTCCTCCTGGAAACGGCGGCGTTGAGCGGACAATTCACGTACAGTTTCGTCTAACCGCTGCTCCAATCTTGCTCGTCCTTCCATTTCAGAACGTTCCAAATTCGATTTGATCAATTCCAAATTATTCAAAAGTAAATTTTGATTTTGCTGTTCGCGATGATATCCTTCCTTTTCTGCTTGGAGACGATTTACGGTATCCTTTAAAATACGATTTTCACTACGCAAGTGAGATGCTTCGCTCTGGGCAGCCGAATGACCATGCTGCGCTTTCAAAATTTCGTCTTTTAGGAAATGCACTGTCTGTTCGTGCTTTATAATCGTATTTTCATAATTTTTGCTACGATCTTCGAGCGCTGTTATCTGTTGCTTATAGGTTGAAATATTCTTTTGCTGTAATTTGATTTGTTCTTTGCTGTACTCAAGCGAAGACATTAGTTTGCAGTTTGTCGAAGTCAACTCTCTCACCTCTGTGCGCATAGAATCGAATTGCTCATTCATAATACGTTCATTATTCTTTTTCTCTTGTGTGTAATATTCGTATTGTTCCTTTAATGTTTTATATTGGTCTTTAACTTCCTGCAATTGCTGTTCCAACTCTCGAATACGACGCTCTCCGTTTCCGTCATTAGATTTTCTGCTCTTACTTTGAGTTGATATGTTAGTGGTGTTTTTATTTTCAGTATCGTCAATTTCTCTCATTTCAGCGTCTTCAATATCACTTAGTTCTGCAGTGGCTCCAGACTTTTGTATATTTCTCTGGAGTTCGAAATACATTTTCTTGTAACGTTCGCATTTCGATACCAACGTGGCTACGGTGTTATTTTGTTGATTTAATGTCTCTTGCATCGACTGGAATTTCTTGGCGTAGTTTTCGATTTTTTCTTGGTAAGCCGCGGCCTCCATTTGCTGTTTCAATGTTTCAGCATCTTCTAGCTTAGTACTAAGATCTCGCACAAGTAGTAGAAGTTTTTGATTGTTCTCCTGTAACTCCACAATATTGGTAAATGTTACTAATTTCTTTGATATGACGTCGTCTGTGGTGGAGAGGTTTCCGCTCTGAACGGCAGAACTCTCCGAAATAAGTCCGATTCGCAATTGTTCAACTTCTTTTAGCAGGTAGCACACTTGGCGACTGAGGTCGTTCTGAGAGTTCTTTAATTTTTTATTTTCTCTTTCTAGGTGATTTATTTTGGAATGTGCGTTGCCCATTAAGTCTTCCATATCAGCCTTCTTACTTAGCAATTCATCACGCTGATGGGCCAATATGTTATTTGTTTCGATCAACTTCTCATACTCCAGCTCTTGCTTTTTAATTACAGGCGCATTTTCGGTCAATTCCTGCAATATAGTTTTTAATTGAAGGTTTAGACGCGCATTTTCGCGTTTTTGAAGGTCCAGTTCTTCGGAACTCTTCACATATAAGGAGTATAGCTCAGTTAGCGACATATCAGTCCGGATGAGGCGACTCGCAATTGCAGCGGATGGAGCTATTTTCGAAATAGCACTCTCCATGGTTTCGTTTTGCACCTCTTTCAGCAAATCGTTTGCATGTTGAAGTTCGGATTTTTGTGACTCTACTACTTTGTCGCGTTCTTCGAGTTCTTGCTCATGTTGCAGAACAGTAGCTTTGAACTTGGTTTCTAGTTCCCCATACTGATCACTGGCTTCGGCCAACATTCGTTTAAGATCAGATATGGCAGTACTTAATTCATTTCGCTCCACATCCGTGTCCTCACAATTACTTTTGTATAGATCAGCCAATTTTGACTTAGCTTCCAGCTCTTTCTTGTAAAAGTCCATCATCTTGTTTGCTTCTTCATTTTGGTTCAATAGTTTAGTTGAAAGGTCTTGGACATTTTGTGAAAGTCTTTCAATTGTCTCTTTATATTGTGTACATTGAGATTGAGCAATTTTTAGTTCCTCCGTTTTTTCAGCAAGTCGGGCCTCCAGATGCATGCCCTGCATTGTATTGTCACGTCGTATGCTCTGAAGCTCCGCTATATTCCGATTTAAGTCATCAGTAAGTGTGCGTATCTGATTATGAAGCATTGTACGTTCCTGTTCCATGCGGCGTTCTTTAAAATCAAGCGCAACCTTCTGACTTTCTATTTCATCTACTTTAGCTATAGCTTCGCATTTTGCTGTGATAGCGTTTTTCAGTTGCTGTTGATAAGAGTGAATTTCTTCTTGCAATCTATCCAACTCACTCTTCTGGCGTTCTATTAATTTCAAAAAGGAGTCTCTTTCTTCAGCAACAGCATTTCGTTCAGTTCTAAGCGCAAGCATCTCCACTTCATGATTCTTGCATTGCTCAAGTAATTGTACACGCTCGCTCGAAACACTGTCCAGTTGCGCACGTAATTCTGCAACATTTTTATTCTGGCTCTCTAATTTAAGTTCGTAATCCTGAATTAATGCTTGTAGATCCTCCGATTTTTGCTCATAATCATCTAATAGAAAACGAATAAAGGAACATTAAAAATAAATTTACGACGTGGTGTGTGTAAGCATTTCGCATTCAAATACATACACATGTGTATATGCAAATGCAGGGAATATTTTGCCGTTCGCGAAAAATGCAAGAGACGCCATTTTTTTGAGGTTAGATTTTTGTTTGACTTAAGTAAAAGTCTATCCATATTTAACTACTAAAACTAAAAACTACAATTGCGGTAAATTGTATATACTCACTCAGGCGATTAGCAGCAGCCTTATTTTTGCAGTACTCATCGAAAAATCCATCTATCCAAGTTTTCAATTTCTCCTGCACCCCAGGCGGCGTCTGCTCTAGCTCATCAATAGACAAGATGTTTGAAATTAATTGCGGACCTGAGAGATCCATTTCGTCGCACGTTTATTTTCACAAGACACCACTTCAAATAAATTTATTTAAGTCTATCGAGTCTAGAATGTTTACAAAGAAAAACTTCACTACTTTACTAAACTTAATCGCGTACACAGCGGCAAAACACGGGTTCAAGTACGCAATATAAGAACAAAATTACTATTCACAATGAGCCCACGAAGCTGCCAGATTCCAAGGAGCCATGATTATTTAGTGTTGTAAAGAGAGAATGTTGTACAACACGTTTATACGGCGCAAATTTTGTCGCAGCCGCAGCACGTAGTACATCATGTTTATTTAAAAGTTGATACATAAAGCAATATAGGGTTTTTCTATCATTAACCCAAAGGCAACAACTGGCGAAACAGTTCTACCAGATTTTCGGAGATACATTTGAAATATAAATAGAAGCTGTCAAATTCGTCATCAATAAATGCTTTATAAAGTAATATATTTTAAGATGTATGAAAAAGTTTAAAAGATTACGTAAAAATTCAGATATTTCTCAATAAAAAGTATTAGTATACCATAGAAATAAATTAAAAATATGTGTTATTGCAAATTTTTCAAGTCAAAGAAATTATTTTGCTTTTTTTCTATTATTTGTATTGTTATCATAAAATTCTAATTTGGCATAGCAACCCCCTAAAGCAAAAAGACCAATCAGTCACACCATTAAACACTTGACTGAGTGTCAAACTCGCACCAACGGTGCCTGTCAAAAAAATAGAAAGAAGAAGAATATTGTTTTTATTGGGTTTTTGGACAATGGGTACGGTTTTAGTCTGACCTGTTGCCAAAGTGAAAGAATACAGCATTGTGTCAATCGAAGCGAAAATAGGAGAGTAAGTTTGCTGTACACGACTTTTACATACATGAAAAATAAGAGTTATTTCAGAATTATCTCAGGAATTAAGGGCAACTAATGCGGACTTACAATTAGACTTAATTTTCATAATTTAAGCGGATTAGAGGAATTTTCGATGGCAACATTGCCGAAACATGACAGTTTATATCTAATGTGAATGAAAAATAATGAAACTTTTAAGGGGAAGAACATGAATCGTTTTGATATTTCGGTGCATTTTGAGATTTTTTTTCAAATTTTATTTAAATAAATACCGGTATCTTTTACTGATAAAACTATTCAATAAGCAAATCTGCTGTTCCCTAATACGTGTAACAACCGTCTGTAACTATAATTTTAATCAGAATTAACTGCGCCGCTAATCCCGATTAACGCCGTCGCCTGTCTAGGCTTTGAGCAAACTGCGAAATTGGAACAACAATGCAAAGTTAGTTAAGATTTTTGACTGATTGAAAATTATGTCGAAAATATAAACTAACTTTATTATATTTATTGTAAACTTATTTTTGAATATGAAAACATGCCCTAAAAATTTACATCGATAAAAGCATTTTTGCAATTGTCGAATGTTTTATAAATTATCGCTTTGCTCTTGACGAAATATGCTTCATATGAATTACGCCAGTCTTTGCTTTAAATGCCTTTTATTGCCATTGACACAACTCAACACAATGAATCTAATTTTAATAACTTAAAAAACCTAGAAACCGCAAATTATTAATTAGGATATTAATGAAAATGGTCAATTGAAATTTATGTAAACAGATTTTCAAAAAACAAAACAAAAGAACATTTGAAATAGCTATTTTCGATTTGCAGAAAACCAGCTGGTTTGTATCCGTTGCATAAACAAAATATACCAGATAACGCAAGCAGACCGTATGTTTGTACTCGATTTTAGAAAATAAGTACGAGACGTTACTTTCGTGGTGTTTCATTTTTAAGTGAACTTCTTTGTCTAAATTTTTGGTGTTGATATGTTTGCTATTTAGAGGGCACACAAAGTGAAGTATATTATTATATTACGTTTGAAACGATTTTTCATAATAAATGTGTATATTTATTCAAATTTGCTTCATCGTATAATTCGTAGCTCGTGACCACAACAACTTCATGGTGTCAAAGAAGTGACGTCACTTCCGAAAATATCTTTTTAATTCTTTCCCTTTGACGTGATCTTGAGTCGAACGAACAGCTGATTGCTGTACCGAAGTTCATGCAATAAATATTTCCTTTTTTTGTGTTTTGTTGTAGATTGAGCAGAAATTGAAAAAATACTCAATTAAATGTTTGAAATTAGTAAAACGTAAGATGTTCAATATAAAATAATAATAAGTATGTAATCAAGTGTTTTATAATTCGTAATATAAAACCTTCCGGTTTGAAGTGCAACCTCTGTAAAAATTGTCAGAAAACATTTCCACATTCAATACAATTTAACAAATAGTTTAAAATATATGGTTTATAAATCGACTGAATCAATAGGCCTCTTCTATTCGCCATTTTCCTGCTCGCTATCTCTATGTTCGATTAACTTAACGAAAAATTTGCATGCGAAAGCAACAACAAAGTTATCGAGCAAGGTTCGTCGCTAGCTATACCTCATTAGACTGGTATAACTCACTGCCGTACAAACACATGCCATTTAAGGCAGCTCTATTCCCGCGTTGCCAACATACTATGTTCATTTACACCAGTTGCTTCATCTACTTCTCTTGGCGAAAAGAAGAGGCCTAATAAATCTTCTTAAATAGATATATTTCAGTGTTTTTTATTTCAATTAATTCGCTAATTATTTCGCTTATATGCTTGTTTTGCAGTTGCAATTCATCGAATATATTCTCCTCTCTGATGTTGGGAATATGAAAGTGCAGCTTATGACAGATGCATCCTGTCAGGTTCTCCAACAGGTCGTAGCTCCAAGCAGTTCAACTGAGATAGCTAGAACAAATTAGTCATCTGGAACAAGATAAGAAAAACTTAAGTCGCCGATGCTCAGCTTACGTCGAACTGAAATTTTGATCCAAAGTGGTTGATGAAGCGCAAAAACTTAAGTTAGACTTATGTTCAACTTAAGAACTCGTTCTAATACTCTTAATGCTTGATATTTTATCCACAATTTTTACAATACCTCGCTCTGCGCTGTGTGATCAAAAAGTCCCGGAAATGTTTAATTTACTTTACCCGGTGCATTCTGATCATAGGGTATATATAATCCTTAAAGGTATAAGGAAGCGCTTAAAGGATGCATAGCAGTCATAATAATGATGAGTACTTAATACTAATCTAGGTCGACCAGGTCCTGGTTCATGTCTTCAACAAAGTTATATTTAAATACGTAGGGAACCAGTGAAAAATACCTTGGATCTGCTTACTAATGTAGGTAGCAACGCTTCGATTCAATTCAATTTTCAAATAGACAAGTAAGAATGCTAGCACCTGGCTAGAGCAGCATTTCGCGCTGAATGTTGACTCCCAGATGACCAAACGATATTGCTTTATCAGCAACAATTAGTAACCTGCGGCCTATATAATCCATAGGTAACAGGTCCTTCACGTAAAATTATGTGGACATCGAATGTATGATGCAATAACGGGTAGTAATGATGGATATACAGCACTGACACCATCTCTGGAAAAATATGAGCCAATGTTAAAACAGCTCATGAAACAGACTGAAAAATGAGTTGCAATGGATGTAACGCCATCAAAATAATGCGAAGTAAAAGAGTCCAAAACGCCAAAACAAAGATCTATGCAAAATAAAGAGTAGCGCTACACAATGCTGAGTCAAAGCCAATTCGAATAGAGCACGCTATTGCTATTAGTATGCAAATGCCGGGAGGTCGAGTAGTGTTTGAATCGCCGAAAACTCCATCGAAGTTGAATATCTCTAAAACATCGATTTATCGCATTTTAACTGGTCATTTGGGCTTACGAAAGGTCTGTGCACGTTTCATTCCGCACAAGTTAACTCATTAAAGAGGCGAGAAAAGACGAGAACTTCCTTTACAACATTGTAGCTGATGATGAAACGTGGTATTTCCAATATGAAGCTGAAACTAAGCCTCAAAGTGCCGAATGGAAGGCCCCAAAACGAGCCCCCACCCAAAAAATCGCGTTTGGAGAAGTCAAAAATCAATTCGATGCTCATTTGTTTTTACGATTCCAAGAGAATTGTCCATAAGCCATCAACGCAATTTTGTATCTTGGCATTTTGAAGCGTTTGTTGCATCACATTTGTCAAATTCGCCCTGAATACCGCGAAGGGGGAAGCTGGCGCTTATTGCATGATTATGCACCATCTCATCGATCCACTCTTGTAACTGATTTTTTGACTAGAAACTGCATTTTTATCATCAATCACTAAGCGTATTCACCTGATATGGCTCCCTGTGACTTGTACCCATTTGGAAAATTGCATTTTGCCATGAAAGGAAAACGTTTTGCGTCCGTAGAGAACATCCAAAAGGCTTGTACCGACATCCTGAAGGACATTCTGGTCATTGGCCTGAATTATTGTTTTGAAAAGCTTTAAGATCGTGCAAAACAGTGTATCGAGGCCAGAGGGGACTATTTTGAATAAATAAACTTGAAATTATCAGAACAAACCTACTGTCGTTTCTATTTTAGCTCAGTCTCGCTTATTTTGGACTTCACTTTGTATGCTTTGACAGTTGGGCTTGCACCTTAAGAAATTATTAAATTATTTCTTGCATCGACTTGTGAAAATACGAGCTGGAATAGGTAATGAGTAGATACCTGCAGCACATGAACGACATTAAATTGTATCAGTTGCTCAGCGGAAAGGCTGTTTTCGGGAATACCTGCACCGTTTTAAACTGACAGACAGCCCTTTCTGTCCAAACTGTCCGCATACTGACGAAAACGCAGAACACGTGATTTTTTATAGCGACTGCTGGAACGAGCTGTTCTCGGACAAGTCCTGGGGCATTAACCATTTCCCAGCATCCTCATACGAGATATGAGCCCAAAGCGATGCAGCAACAGTTACAGCAGCAGCAGCAGAGAAGGTGAGCAGTTTCCCAGGAACCGACGTCAAGACGTCAAGCACAGATTTTTGAGTGAAACACTCAATACCACATCGTACAGAGGACAAGATGGAAGGGGGTTAATATAACACTACTGCAAATTTTCCGACGTCTCCATTACTTTAGAACCACCTACCTACGAGTATAAACACATGGGAGTAATTGGGACTATCGACGGCGTATAGCCTTCATATGCCTGCAGGAGAGGAACTTAGACGCAGGTACTTGTTGTGTCTTCGGACATGGTCGCAGCTCTACCATTTTGTGGTCTTAAATACATTTTTTAGTAATTAATCGGAAATTTTTTCTCACCGATAAATATTTTTTTATAAACAATTTAAGGCCGAAATTTTGGTCAATGATCGATTTTTTTTTGAGAAACCGCAATTTTGTCAAAAAATTTATTTTGCTTATTCCTTCAATTAATTACTATTTCTTTCTATTTTTTTTAATTTCAGAGGATCCAGTTCAGCGATATAGTGGTCACTGTTTTAGAGGAGCTCCTGGAGATCAGCTGTAGCTCCTTTCCAACTAAATATTTTTACTAATAATAGTGTACACATTTTTAGATCAATACATTTAAAACTTTTCTCAGAAAAAACTCTGGAAAATTCGCTATTTTTCGGCCTTCTAACTGTATATAACTCCTTAATAAAGGAGTAATCAAAGCCTATGCATTGTTTTGCCCGAGCGAGGCCTAGGTTGACTCCAACTCACTGCCAGTAACGAGATTTCTGAGTTTAGTGAATCATGCTTGCCCTATTTCCATCTTATTTCTATAGTACAAGTGTTGCCTTTTATAATTCGATATTTTTATCGAAACTTTTGGTTTTTTTTTACCATAAACTTGCATATAACGTTTTCGCTTACGAACTTTATTTGTCTTTTTTTTGTCACTGAGTCGCCTTTTAGCGTTGGAGCACCAAACTTGACCACTGTGAAATGCAGGTATAACGAGTTCCAACGTGGCCCTCGATTCTCGCAGCATGAGTTTCGTCGAGGCCGTCCAAAAACGGTTGTGGTGGTAGAAAGAATCGACGCTGTGCGTCAAGATTGTCATTTGACATATAGCGAGATGGAGACATTGGGCATTAGTGGGGCCAGCATACATTCAATATTGCATGATCATTTGGTCGTCAGGAAGATTTGTTCTCGTTGACTGTCGCATAGTTTGACCCTTGCCCAAAAAAGGACAATTGGTGTAAAAAAACGTTGAAGAAATTAAGCTGCCGTGGTTCAAAGCACTTCAAAACAAATGGTCCCTGTTTTTTTTTTTTGGAAGTCTGGTTATATAGCAACTATACCACTAGAAAAACTTAAAGCAGTCAATTTTGAGTCGTATAGAAGTTTTCGGAGAATTATGAAAAACCAACCGCCAAAGACGAATTGTCCTTCACCAGGACAATGCAAACTCTCATAAAAGAGGTTTTAAACACTCAACAAATCGACATAATGGGCCATCCGTCTTACAGCCCTGATTTAGCACCTAATGATTTCTTTTTGTTTCCGAACACCAAAAATAAAAATTCGAGATCAACGTTTTGCAACGCCTGAAGAGCTGTTGAAAAGTCTTTAAACGCCCGTTTTGGAGGTATCAACTTCTGTGTGGCAAAAGTGCTTTAAAAAGTGCATTGACTTCCAAGGAGAATATTTTGAAATACAAAACTATTTTAATTATTATTTTATTGTGTGTTCATTTTTGTACTTTTGGGCAAAGGGATATAAAAGGCAGCCCATCAACATTTCAACAAAGAAAATAATAGGGGTTAAAGCCTGTTAGTCACTAGGCTCGTCGTAATTCTTACTGGTTATTGACCTATTAACGCCCCCGCCAGAAGGCTAGGCACATTTAAAAATAATTATTTTAGAAGTAACAGAGTTTAAACTGATTATCACCACCTACAAGTAGGTACATGCAAAGCTTTTTTGATGAAACGGAAGACTCTTCTGGGGGTATTTGAAGAAAATTCTTTACTGAATTTATCCAACCGCAAATGAAATCGACTCACTTCACTATCTCTTCATTGATTGAAAAAGCGTGCAAAAAATATATTTATTAATAATTCCGAGTTTTAGAAACAATCCTAAAAGATCATATTGAATATTCGAAGTAATCATCAAAACTATCTTAGAAATAACTCTTGGTTGTTCAGGTTCAAAGCCATGCATACTTGTGTTATTGATGTACTAAACTTTATTGTATGTGCTGCAGCATAGCGATAAAAAAAATGCATAGCTGATAAATACTTGGCGCACAGAACAAATTTTTGCGCCGCTCCCGGTGGGAGTGCACCATTGCCAACCGCTTTGGCAAGAATAGATGTTTGTGCAAAGTAATATATGTACATATTTCCATACACACATACACATTAGTTGCACATTCATATTAAGGAGTTTGCAGACGAAAAGGCAAATCAACGCAAGCTAAATCTTGGCAACTACACCAGCAGCACTGGCGTCGAAGTTATTGGTATCAGCTTTGACTTCATCGTCGGCACCGACAATCAGACCGAAAGGGCACCGAATTGCTCCAAAAAAGTGGGCGTGTGACATTGCGGTTCATATCGCTCAATGATCTTTGCTTAAATACTAACATAAATACATACACACACATATACAAGAAAAATAAATAATTGATAAGCGCTTAATGGCTACAAAGTTGAAGTTACCGAAAATCTGAATGCACAGGAAAAATTTTGTTAAACTTCTAATGAAAATGAGGATGTGTATAAAGTAGAATGCTTGTTTGTTTGTTTGCAGGCCACCTATGGGTTGATAGATGGAATGCGTTTGTCTCCTCCCTATGTTCCGACTAGGAACGACATTTAATTGTAACGTTATATTATTATTATTATTTTTTTTGTGTTCGATTTATTGTCAAGGAAAACAATTATATATAAAAATCTCGATTTTAGGAAGTTTTCTCAAACCGGTCCAGTTCACGTAAATCTTATCGATATTTCCGAAATATATATGAAAATATAAGAAATTTCATAACTGCGTTGGAAAACAGTACCATTTTTTTTGTATGAAGAGTGATGTACTTTAATATCTGATTTGTGCTGTGCGTCTTAATGCTGCATGCATGCACAAATGGTTTTTTCATGGTAAAAATGCACTCGGAGGTTTTTTATAGACTGGCAACTGGCTCCTGTTACTAGGAAAGACTTTTTATATTATTTAGGTTTTTATGCCCAAAGTGGTTTCTGAATCCGGGCCCTCCAAATTGTTAGTCATGCACAAATCCATTTTGCGATGATGGTCGCCACATATCTACATATATCGACCCTGAGTAAAATTTAAATTATCAACAACTTATGTAAATTTTAAATTTGTCAAACAGCTGCTTTTATTTGAAGTCATAACCTATGAAGACTTCATCATGTGTTGACTTACATACAAGAAAATATGTAAATACGTTGTGTATGGATATTGCAATTCATACTCGTATCAATAAAGATTGAAAAAATGTTCATTGAAAACCTCTGATTCGCTTAAGCGAGAATATTGGCGCTGTGGGCATCTACCCGATAAAATCACCTCGCTACAGATCTCAGCAGCAGCATTGGTTGCAGTTCCTTGAGGGAATTCCGCACAAAAAATTCGGTTTATTCGCTTGTACTATAACTCAGAATTAACTAAGAAATTAAAGGCTTTAGAGCAGCTGAAAAATGTAGGTGATTTTGTTCAAAAATTCACATTTTCTAATGAGTTGTACTTGTATCACGGTAACGCCATAAATAAGCCAAGTTTACGCATTTGTAGCTCAGAAAATCCATTTGTAGTCATAGAGAAGTCAACGCACTCTCACGCGTTTGGAACGGTAGCATTAATGTCCGAATTTTCTTCGAAAATGAAGACGCCAATAACGTTAGCGCAGCGTGCCCTACCAACAGGCTAGCAATCGATCTGTTGAGCACTAATCGTGTAATCTGGCTTTTATGATGTTAATTGGACTCCACGAAGCGCCGATTTAATATCGTTAGACTTATTGTAGGATGCCGTTTACACGTTTTGTATTCATTTCATTCGTCTTTCTCTCTGCCCAATCCCCTATGACGAGACAGTCAAATTTACTTTCACAATTTTGCTTCGGATGGTCAAACCTTGTAATATATCATCCTTGTTGTTTCGCTCGTTTGATATTGGTCCATAATGGGCCAACAGGTTTGTAGTCACGCACCAAAATTAAAATCGAACATATTGCAGCTACATACATAGTATTTTCGTAATAAGCAAATAATACAAAATATCTCCAAGTGTATGAATACTCGCCTGAGGTGCAATTTTGTTTTATCAAAGATTAAAACGATTCAACCTCTCAGTAAAGGGAACGGTTCGTAGGTTATGTAAGCAGAGTTTTGACATGTGCAATATTGTTTATACTCTACCTCGCCTCAGATGGACATCACTAAGAATTTTTCGCATCTGAATGCTGCGGTAGGTATCTACTATTTTTATATCTAAAATGCATGACTTTATGTGTGCTTAGTTAGTCAAATTTGTTTGTTTGTTCTATTACATACATACGAGTATTCGTGCGTATGTATGTAAATATTAGTAATAATCATGACATTAGCGGCATACAGGTTTCGCGCTGTTATTCACGTGCCGAAAATTCTGGATGCCGATTTTAATCATTACAAATTATTTCAAAAATATTGAGGATTTTCAACCAAATAAAGAGTAAGAGAGGAAACTTTTACAATGCAGGGAATTAGCATAAGGCTGGATTGATGGACTTTACCATATTAAAAAATAAGTATTACAATATTTGAGAAAACTTTTTCAGAAAGTTTTGGTGCAGACCTATTTTGGTGTAGCTTTGTTATTAATCTAAAAATAGTAATGAAGTTAGTAAGATATTTTGAGGCGGAGATGAAACGAAATTTGTTTAGGACTAACTTAACTTTATAAGTAATGCAAAAGGCGACCGCCGCAGCCGAATGGGTTGGTGCTTGACTACCATTCGGGAGTGCGTAGGTTCGAATCTCCCTGAATAAAACAGTAAAATGATAGAAACAGTTTTGTTTAATAACGGTCGCCCCTTGGCTGGCAATGGCAACCTTCGAATGTATTTCTGCCTTGAAAAAGCTTCTCATAAAAAACCATTTGCCATTCAGAGTCGGTTTCATTTTTGGAACAATAACAAGACGCATACAAAAATAGGAGGAGGAGCTCGGCCAAACATCTAACAGAAGTGTAGGCGACAATTATTTATTTATTGAAAAAAGTTTAAAATTATAACTCGATTACACTTTAGGCTAACAGCGCTAGAGCTACAGATCGAAACTGGCAATGGAGTACTTTAAAAAGCTTAACCCGTTTGGCATGACCAATCAAGTTGGGATTCTTCAAATGGCAGTTAGATCAGATTATATTAGATTTGTGGGCAGTTGGACAAATCCAAACATTCAGTGAGGAAGCCCATTATGCTACATGCGGATAGATTACAGTAGAAAGAATAGAGAAACAGGATAGATACCACATGGATGGTAAGATGGAAAAATTGGTTTAAGGTCACTCTTCCGCAAATCTTTCGGATTCATTGATTAATCTTAAGAGATCCGGAAGAGGAAGAGTATGAGCTTTATCCAACGCAATCCAACAGCGTAAGTCTGATTCTAGAAAACGCCAGACAGCTACAGAAAAAATGCTCTGCTGTGTCGTCATTCTCAAGGCAGGATAGGCATTTTGGGTTGCCAATGATAATGATTTCCATGGTAGTCACATGTCGACCACACCCATCAGTACTCTCAGGTCCTTTCTGCGGAGTTTTAGAAGAAAGGTCGCAAACTTCCAACTTATTTCTTTCACAAAGCACCTGGCTACTCTGCAGGAGTTCAACTCAGACCAACGTCTTCTATGGTGGTCCAGAAGCCTTGGTCCATGGACTGTCCAGGAAGCTCCTAGTGAACTATAATAGCGTAATCAACCCGGATTGAGCACTCCACAGCATTTTTGGCTATCACAACCGAAACGCTTTAAATATTGCATGTGCTTACATCAGAATAACTTGAAAATTGCCTAAAAAACTGGCAAATCTGCAAATTTGACAGAGTAGAGAATGAAACTTTAAGCACATTCGTAAGATTGCCCTACACCGCTGCGCAAATGCAAAGGAATACTGGGTGACCTTCTTCATAATAAAGGGCGGCGCGATGAATTACAAGAACTTAGAGTTCATACTAAAGTTCTGCTCGAAAGTATAATTAAAAGACATTATCCAAATCCTGGAAGGAAACACAATAGGTCTTAAGGTTGTAGTATTCTATCTTCAACATAAGAATAATAATAAATCAGACTAAGCCTCAGCAAGGTTTAATTAAATATGAAAAGTAAAAAAATATTTTAATAGGAATCTAATACTTTGTTTACGAATATGTTGATAATTTTTTTTAGTATTTGCTCAATTACTCTACCCTTTATTTGAATACACAATTCAAATATATTTGTTATTTGATATATTAATAAAAAGTTGGCTAAAATATTAAAAGTATTATTAATAAAATTATTTCGTATTTCGGGTTAGCTTAAGGCTATGGTTTCGGTGGCAGCGAATTTTACTTGCGCGACTTCGCTTCATTTGCTCTCATTACGAAAAATTTCATTGAGTGGTGCGGTCGTAATAATTTAAGTGCGTACTTTGCAAACCGATTGTTTAGAATTTAACACAAATTTTTTTAAAAGAATATTTACTTTTCCATTAACGCGAGCCTATTTAGCTATAGATCAGGTAAGTTTTCAATTAAAATGAAGTGGAATTTTTAAGATCAAATTCAATTTGAAAAAGTTAAATTCGGCTAATGTGATATACCATATTAAATTAAACGTACAACCCATTGGCACCAAAAAAATGATGTAATTTGCTATATTTTGTTAGGCCATGCCCAAGAAAGGCGATATTTGAAAGTTTTAGCTGTAAGAGGAGAAAATATGGGCATACTCTTGGCTTCAAAAACATTTTGTGTGCCATTTGCAACGTTGCAAAGAGCCGCTCGCAGTAAACCCGTATTTAACCCAGATTTAGAAATGGAATTAGTAAAGTATGTTAAGTATATGGAGTCGCGGTTTTGGGGACTCACCCGCAGTGATATCAGCTCTCTTGCGTTTCAAATAGCGAAGCGCAACCAAATTGACAACCCATTTTCTTTGATAAAGGAATGCGCGGGTAAGGATTGGTTATATGGCTTTCTAAAAAGGCACAAGTCTAAAATAAGCCTACGAAGTGCGACTGGAACCTCAATGGCTAGGGTTAAAGGATTTAATGTGGCAAGTGCTAACAAATTTTATAGTTTATTGGAGAACGAGTACGAAAAGTAGAATTTCGCTTCAACGCGATTATGGAACGTGGACGAGACCGGATAGTCTATTGTTCAAGGTAGGTAGCCAAAAATTTTGGCGGCGAAAAGAAAAAGGCAAATTGGATGTATGACGTCAACGGAAAGAGGATCACTCATTACCGTGGTGAACTGTATGAGTGCAGGGGTGGCTTTTGTCCCACCCTTTTTTATTTTTCCCAGAAAAAAACCTTCTCCACTATTAATGAGACATGCCCCTCCCGGCTCCAATTTTTCTTGCGATATATCCGGCTGGATACAAATACCAATATTCACTGAATGGTTTGATCATTTCCTACGGTTCACAAATCCTTCGAATTCCGTGCTGCTCATTTTAGACGGCCACTATAGTCATACGCGAAATATTGAGGTTCTTAACAAAGCTCGTCTAAATGGTGTTGTAATTATATCTTTACCACCGCATTGTACCCACAAGATGCAACCTCTCGATCAATCGAAATAAGAAGACATATGAGAGAACACGGCCAAAAAATAACCCAATTCGAAACAAACAGCTCAGATAGCAATAAATGGCTTTAAGTGTACTGGAATTTATCCCTTTGATAAGCATATATTCCAAGAAGCCGACTTCATCGCTGAAAGAGAAGATCGATTTCAAGAAGAAGCCTCTATGCAAGCAATCTTAGAAGAACCGATCGCCAGTACTAGTAGCGCAACTATGAGCAAATTTATAACACCTTGGGAGATCTCACCACCGCTGAAAATAAAACAGCCTACTATAGTAGCTCCAGAGGTAAACGATCTGCTGCGACGGTATTAACAACATCGCCATACTAAGCATCTTTGGAGGAGAGCATAAGAAATGCCGAGAAGCGAAAGAATAAGCCACTTAAATCTCATAGCGGTAAGAATCGTAGAAAACCAAAGTTCTTCGAGCGAATCTGAAGAAAGTTTGCAGCTGCCGAGTTCAGATAAAGACCCTTGGATAGAGGCTCCACCTAGTAATGACACGGTGTTTGGTTTTTGTAATAACTATTTGAGATTGGCGAGGGCAACCCAACATGGTTATCGTGTTTACAACGGCAAGCTATTTTTGTATGCGAGTCTTGTAAGTCATCTTATACAATTGGGGCTTAAGATCTCTTCAAAACTTACTTATCTGTGAATTTTATTTGAAGTTTTGTTAATTTAGTTTAAGAATTTTCATAAATTATTTAAAGATATACATCTGTACATATGAATAAAATGTTTTTTTTTGTTTGAAGTTCTGAATAATAGATGGAACTATTTACTTTAGTTTCTCACCATTGAATCCGCACAATACCGCACAATTTAATACAAATTAATTGTAGCAAATTCAAATCCATTTTTGAAACTGTAAAAAATCGAATGTGTTCAGAGGAAGATTTATCATACATAAACGGCGTAACTTTTACAAATGGTTTTAAGCAATGGTGATAAATTTAGGTAGGAATGTTAATCACAGATATGGCAATCCAAAAACACACAACTCAAATCAGCGTCACCTGGGTGTTGTTCCGGGAACTTTTTCATCACGTATGCCGTCTATTTTAGAGTGCTTCATACCATATTTGCGCCTTAAAAATGGAATTTTCCGTAAAAATATTTCACTTTCTGGCTTTTTTAATATTCCAAAGATTGTCATCTTTTTAAAAGTGGACTGCTCTTTATTACTTAGCGCGAAGTTACAGTTCATAGATGGCTAAGAAGTATACCTACAACCTGTGTACAAGAACCACCTCACTCGTGCGAGTTCGCTTCGAGCAAAATTCACTACCACCGAAACCGTAGCCTAACGGGCAATTCGATACTTCCAATGAATCCAACAACGTTATATTTGCGAGCCAAATTCATGAAATACTGGTCCCAAGTAGCTGTAGTTGAGCCAAGAGCTCTTAACCTATCTCTCTCCTGTGACCCTTTGGAAAAATAGCTGTAAGTGCAGCGTTCTGAGTCTAGAAGTTTTTTTTCAAGTCTCCCAGGTAGCAAAGACTTCGACCGAAAAAGACTCGTTCCCACGACAGTCGATTCTGCGCAACTAGCACGACCGGTTTTATATCCGGCGAAGGACTGTCACTTCGGAAAGGAGTAACATCGAGACGCACTTCACACATAGGAAGAGGGTGTAAGCGCCAGTTATATATACATATATAAATAAGGACTGTCAAGTAGGTCAGATAAGTAAATCGTTGCGCTAACTCTAGGATGATGGATTACCAGGCAAGCAACTTCGGCTGCCACGTCAACGGGTACTCGGCAGTAGAGTCCTGTCCGCTCATTTCACAAGTATTCAGACGTTGTTCAGATGATAAAGAAGTCAATGACTGTATTGATTTTTTTCGTATATCACCAACACAATCTCCATTTGCTGTCATGCCCCCGGTGGCGTCAGCCAATCAGTTGATTCCTTCAAATTCACTGAGAGCTGGTTAACAGACTAAACTTGGTCATACCTTCTGAATTCTTTGCATCATTCCACCAACTCCACCCTGCACCAACACTCGTTTAGAATAAGTTCAGTTCATAAGTCCACTCTTTGCAGAGTCCCTGTTTCTTTAGATGGGTGTGGGTGAGCTGAAAAGTAGTTTTATTAATGAATAGATGGCATATTACAGATCACGGCAAAATGACAAAAATGAGGGCACACATACCGACCGATGTACTCTGTCATTATTGTAGTTATAGATTTCGTCTCTACAGCTTTCTAAAATGCAGGCTGATCCACACGAAAATCAGCTAGTTTCTATCTAGTTTGGAGCCAGTAGCATTTACTGTAGGGAAATTTAATACATATTATACATACATATGTGCGAAATCACCTATACATACATATATGTGAATTCACCTATGCATAAGTATAATACATAGCTGGCTTTTAACATTTCATTTCTGCTCAGAGATTTTTGAGTGTGTTGGTGCGACGCCTAAGCTGAATGATAAGAAACCAATCCACCAATTGCAAGTGTCCAAGCTCATACTTTTTTCTCTATTCGTACTCTACCAATACCGCTCCACTCTTTCAATGGATAAACAACGACAAGATGCAGATTAACTCTCAGTGCTAATTTCCATGTGAACATGCATTGCTTCGAGGCGAATATAAGATTGTACACATAGATAAGGTTTATAAATGTAGTGGTAGAAGCAAATAATTAAGATTTCAAAAAATTTGTAAGAAAAATAAATAATTTCAAATGGGCAACCTCTTCATTTACAAAGGCAGCAATTAAAAAACAAGACGTCAATAATATTCTGATGAACTAAATGTACACCTCTAGTTTGAAAACTGCTGCATTAGTAACTTATAAGAGGTCACAAAAGATAGATATGTAAATGTATGTGCTTAAATTCATCAAATTTTTACCGCAGAAAAATAAAGTATTTTACAATTAGGATTGCATCTACTGCATTGATAGGCTAAATAGTGAGATTTGGTGTTGCTAATATATATATATACATATACATATGCACATACATACATTCATACGTACAGTATTTACTTCAGCCATTATTCAGAGAGCAGCAACTCAACACGACTCGGTTCATCGCCGCTCACCTATGCTCACCTCGCTTCGCGTAAGCTCTTTTTGGGACCTGTTGCTAGACATTCTATTACATATACATACATATGCACATACAAACGTTTAGTCTTGCGCTGCTATTGAGTGAATTTGCCATGGCCAACTTGAATTCGGAGCTCTGTAGAGCTTGCAGCCCGACTGTGCAACTCTGTTGTGATCCGCCGTCATTCAGTTCAGTTCGCCTCGGTTCCGTTGCAGCAGTTTGAAACGGTGCGCGCGCGCACAGGTATTAGTGTTTTTTCCCAAGAGTATAGACATTCGCACTATTGGGCCACTAAAAACGTTGTGTCCCATAATTAAACAGCGTTGCACATGTGAGCGTTTGCGTATGTGTTGATCGTGGACTTTTTCATATTTGGCTAACACACAAACACGCATACATACACCAACGTAAATTAATGTGAGAGGGATCATTGTGGCCTTTGATTTTTCATACGGGTAGAGCAGCAACAGTTCGCTAGTCTTTGCTAAACGCTTCGCAAACATTAATGTTACAAGTGGGCTACTCTTCGCTACGGTGAAACGTTGTTTTATTTGTTTTGTGAAATATATGTAAATAACAAGTAAGAGCTTAAAAGATGTAATAAATTAATCGATGGAAAAGTTGAAAGAAAGTGTTGCCTCATGACTAATGAAATAATAAAAAAACGTTACCTATAAAATATCTACCGTACGTATGTAAACATACATACATAGATACATATGATGCGAGATCAGTGCCTTAGAATGTAAACAACTACAATTTGTTTTAAAAATGGATACATGATTTTCTGGTGCAAAAATCAGTTTTGTGTATTGTGTATAGATTTGCAAAAAAAAAATTCAACAATCCAACACTTAATTTCAATTGAGCGAATAATGTTCGGTGTAATTACACGACAGATTTGAAAAATACATAGCTTTAACAATTAAAGTAACATCAAAGTGTTAAACATTGAATCATAATTTCTAAAAAAAAATTATCAAAATAACGCACACACGCACAGTTGAATCATCATCTGAATTTAATGCTTTTTTCTTAACAATAAATCGACTTTTATAACAGCAAACGCGTTCGAGGGACTAATATCACGAATAATTAATATGCCGCACACAACCACCGCCGCCTCATAAGGATGTAAAAGGCTGCTCAAAAATTCGTTTCTGTTTTTAAGTTTCAGAAATTTCTTAGATTAAACTTCGTATAATTTTAGTTTGCTTTCGCTTGAAACCCAGCTTGTAGCCGAACGGCTTGTGTGCGATTAGCATTCGGATTTACCCGGGTTCGCAATTCGCTGTGTGCACGAAACACCAAAATGATAGAAAAGGTGTTTTCTAATAGCAGTCGCCCCTCGGCAGGCAATGAAAATATTGCTATTCACTGCATTCCACCATTCGGGGGCGGCGTAAAACTGTAGGTTCTTCATTTTATGGAACAACTTCAATCGCAGGATGTAAGACCCATTATCCTTAGTCTTGCCATAAATTTTTTGATAAATTTTACAGTGCATACGGCGAGAACAAATTCGCAGTAAAAATTTTCGTTATTTTGTGTAGTTTGAAAGAGTGCAGCCATAAAAGCCGTTCGTGAAAGAATTTGCAGAAAGCGCGTTAGAAGGCAGAAAATCATGTCCAGGGAAACGAATGTATCGACCAGATCCATGTAAAGGCTAGTTAGAGATGATCTCCTCATGAAAGCTTTCCGTCGCATCTTGTAACAGAATTTATGGCAGAACTAAGTATATACTTGCTCTAACCCCTCGTTGCAATATTACAAATGCACCTTGTCTCAAAAATAAACCGGGACACTTATTTGCTTTGACTTGAATTCTTTATAACTTGAAAGCGGTTCAATCAATTTTCAAAAGGCAAAAGCCAATATAAAGTATTCAATTCAGTATTTTTCATAAAAAAAAAACGAAAAATGTACAATAATATATAAATTACTTAAAAATTTTCCGACCAGACAAAACAATAACTTAATTTTACATTAACTTAATTTTAAATTAAACATAAAGTGGGACTGCGATGAAAATATGGAAATAATGAAAAATTGATGAGCTAATATTTTGTGCATCCCGGCCCACTAATTACTGCTCGCAGACTTTGCTGCATGCAGAATTTTGGAGACATCTCTTGGACTATTTTCCCATATCCCTTCAATTGCTGATTTAATTTAATTTTAATTTTTAAATGTGGGCCCACAAGTGCTCAATGGGATTGAGAACTGGGGCTTTGAGGAGGATAGGGCAATACTTTTTTACATTGTAAAGCAACCATTCTCTTAGAATCAGCGCAGTGTGCTTTTGGGTCATTGTCGTGAATGAAGCTGAATGTTGGCGGTAACCCTAATTTTTAGACAGTTTTGGGAATATGTTTCTCAGTCTTTTAGATAACTCATTTTATTCATAGTGTCTTCAATAAAATAAAACGTGGAGTGGGCACGCCATTCGTTTCCCAAATCATTACACACGCGCAGCCATGTTCTGCAGTACTAACCACAGAGGGCGGATGAGGACGGATTGAGCTTTGTAGCTTTCCTTCGCCAAACAAAATTGCGGCCATCCGATCCAAATAAGTTGAATTTCGACTCGTCAGTGAAAAGAACGTTGCTCCAAAACTCATACGATGTGCAAACGTGTTCCATCAGCATAGTTCAACCTTTTCCCCGCATTAATTCTTGCTAGAAGGCGCTTTATTTCTAGGAGTGCAGGCTCTGTATTCTTACTGTGTGGAACATTTTTGATTGTTTGTGGGTTTACGTCTACAATTCACGAATTTTTAAGTGATTTAGCAGTGTTAATTCCAGAAATTTTTATCTTTTATTTTCTCTTTTATTAAAAATTTAATCCTTCTCTTGGTCACATTTGAGTTAATTTTGGAAACTCTTCCAACTCTTAGATTTTTTCTCAGTCAAGAGTGGTTTTTATTATATTTTTCCAATATATTAAATACTGTCGATTTAGGTTTTTTCAAAATTTCTACGATTTGACGCACATTTTGGCCTTCGGAATGGTATTTCACCATACGTTTTTTTTTTAAATCAATCGGCATTTGCTTATTAATCTGCACTCTTAAGAACTTGCAACGTCGATGGCGAAATGTGAGAAATAAAAGTAACTTTTGCAGATCCGAAAAAATAACCCAATATCCATAGTTTACTTAAATGTGCCAAAACATTAGGGTGTCCCACTTTTTGTTTGAATTTGAAAAATTATGCTATTGCGGTTATTACTTAAATAAACGGAGTTGCCGTTAATAGTAAAACAACAATTGTGCATATTGAGTAGTTAAATTGAAATTTATTCGACGCAAATAATTTCTTTAAAATCTGTGAATTATTTCTTTATTTATACAAATATATGAATTTTTTGAATATTAGTGTCCCAGTTTCTTTTTGGTTCTCTGCAGTTCGTACTACAACAAAAGCCATAAAACAAAAAGTTTCAAGTTTTGTAAACAAATTTTCAAAACTTCATCAAAACTTTTAACTGTTTAACCAGAATGTTTAGAACTTTTCTGAGTATGCATTTTTATAGTCCATAGAATTCGGGTATCACAAAATGCAATGTTCAAATGACTACAAACTACCGTAGATTTTTGGCAATTATTTGCGCTGAGATGTGAGATGCCTTTTTTCCATACAAAGTGCATGCTTGAACATTTTTATGTGGCAGACCAACCCAGCACCGTCAATATATCTGGCAGTCTGGTTACAAATGTACCGGAACATACTAAAGGGTGATCAATTTAGAGTTATCCGATTTTAAATTGAATTAAAACAACAAAAATTCAAATTGATTGCCCAATCTTTATTATTTTTGTGTAGAATAATCCATGACATTTATTTTTTAAAGATAATTCCTCTGAAATGTTGGCTTCTAATGCCTTAATCGAATCTGGTTTGTTCACAAAGCATTACGACTTTACATATCACCACAAATAAAAGTTAAGTTAAGTCAAGCGGACAATCCAATGGTCCGAGACGAGAGATTAATTGCTCATCGAAACGACGGCGCAGTAAATCCATTGTTTCACGGGCTGTGTGGCAAGTAGCGCCATCTTGTTGGAACCAAATTTTGCGGAGATCACGGACTTCACTGTCCGGTATCAAAAAAGTGTTTGTGATGACGCGATAGCGTCCGCTATTCACTGTTACATTGGCGCCAGTCTCGTCTTTGAAGAAATATGGGCCGATGATTTATCTAGCCCATAGGCCGCACCAAACGGTTGTTTTTAATTGATGTAATGACTGTTCTTGGACGGCCGCCATAGCCGAATGGGTTTGTGCGTGACTACTATTCGGAATTCAGAGATGACGTGAGTTCGAATCTCTGTGAAACATCAAAATTAACAAAAAGTTTTTTCTAATAGCCCCCTCGTCAGGCAATGTCAAACCTCCGAGTGTGTTTCTACCATGAAAAAGCTCTTCATAAAAAATATCTGAAACTGTAGGTCCCTCCATTTATGGGGCAAGATTAAGACGCACACCAGGAGAAGGAGCTAGGTCAAACACCCAAAAAGGGTGTATACGCCTTTATATATATATATATATATAATGAATGGCGTCGAGTTGCTTTTCAGTCCAAATACGGCAATTTGTTTATTGATCTGTTAAGCCAAAAATGGACTTCAAAGATGCTTAAATCTTTGTCTCGCGAGGTGCTGAAATGATTCCACTTCATTTCCATACAGCTGACGCAGAAAGTGCTCGAAGTAATTCCGAGTCTCAAGATATGTATACCTCGCGGATAGTGCCCCGTGAGAACGCCCACGAAATTTGAGCGTAGAAATTTTGTCAGGCTCAGAATATCCCTTGAACGCCTAAGATCCATAAGTGGCCAGAAGGATTTCGCGACCTTACAAGTTTGCCCAGCGCTCGCTGAGTTGGTGCAAAGCCCATACTAAGAGGAGTAGAGCGCAGGTTGTCAAGGGTATCCCGATTCTCTCCTTTCGCGGAAACACTACCTTACAGGTCCCTTATCTAATCAGTTAGTCCGCTTCGCGGTTTCCCGCAATGTCGCTATGACCAGGTACCCAGATTAACTTTATTTCAAAAAATTCGGATGCAATCGAAAGTGAAACCAGGCATTCCCTGACCAGTTTCGAGTGCACCATATTAGAGCCTAATTGCCGCTGGCTATCGGAGTAAATATTTACTTTCTTAACAGTTATTATGCAGGTGAGTAGCCAATGTGTTACACCCAGTCCTACCTTAATAGAATATGGCTAGAGAAAGTTACGCTTGGACTAAGCCAAGGTACACACTGATCCATTATCAGGGGGATGAAACCAAAGTTTCTAAGGATTGAAGTACCTCTTAATAATGTTAGTTCTTAATATGGTCACAAAATAAGTTTTCATTTAACTTCATTTTTCACTTTTGCGTAGCTTCAACGAACTCTTCAGTTCAGCGTTATTTTCATCAGCGTATTATAAATAAGTGGGATTGACTTTATTTACTGGACAATCGCTTTATCAAAGATTACTTTTGTAATAAACATTAAATATAATACTTAGGATTATTCATATTACATGATGTACTTGAAAAGCCCGCATTAACTTCCGTGGCTGAATGTGGTTGAGATTTGATTCGTAACTTACTTCTGCTAGTCATATAAATTTTATTACGCCATGCTTGCTTTAGTTATGGGTCATAGTTCCGATTTCTCCGATCCTTATACACTATAGCTTTTGTACGTTCCAAACTTGAGTATGCATGCTTCATTTGGTCTCCGTATTTGGTCTTCGATGCTGCTAGAATTGAACGAATTCAGAAATTATTCTTACATTTCGCGTTGCGTAATTTACGCTTTTCGGATCCTATCCCTACATATGAAGCGCGTTGCTTACTGATCAATTTAAAATCATTGCAGAGCAGGAGAATAATCCTATCTTTGTCTTTCATCTATGACCTAATTCGCGGTGCTGCTGACTGTCCGGTGCTTCTTGAGAGGATTTTCTTCAATATTCCGGCCAGAGCTCCGCATAGTTCGAAGTTCTTCTATGTTGATCTCTCAAAATCTCTTTATTCTCGAAATGCTCCTATTTAGAGCCTTAATTGAGTTTAATAAAATCTCTAAATTTGTTGAGATAGATTTTTTTCATTTTGAAAAGATCACCTATAAAATTTTTTGAATATTTATTATAAATAGTTGAATTGTACTTTCTTTTTTAATGCTTATTAACCTTAAGATATGTCCACTTAGCTTATAAGAATCTACATTGGCTTAATAAATAAATAAACAAACACAAAGACGGCAAAAAGAAAGAATTGCATGCCTAGCGAAGAAGTGTAAATTTTAACGCAATATTCGTGTGAAAGTATAAATTATTTTGTACAGACTCTGATTAGTGGAGTCATGCGTCTGCAAGAGTATCATAACCCAAAAATCAAAATGTTGAGAAAAACGACTTTACAGTTTTCAAGTCACTATGCTTCCCTACGCTTACCGCGTTTTTAGGTTGAAGGGGAGGGTTCTGGAGCCAATCTTCTGTAGGACTTGTTAGCATTTTGAGCCAGATTTCTCCTTCTTTCTCTGTACTTCGTACAGAACTCTCCATCCGCAAATTGGATTTTGATGGTTGTGCTAGGGCTATCTTCCCAAGCAGGCTGGAACGAGCGAAGAGTCTGCACTGATATGGTACCTTTGTTTTCACCGACGGATCCAAGATGAAATCTGGAATTGGAGCGGGGGTTTTCTCTAAATCAGTCAATATTTCAGTCTCCTTTAAACTGCCGAAAACTAGTAGATTTTTTCAATTAGAGGTCTTCCCGATCCTGCAGGCAGGCAAAATGCTTGGGGATCGCTGTTTGGAGGGTTGGTAGGTAGGTGAAATGGTTGAAGTGTCAGTCTGGCACTCCTCAAGTAGCACTGAAGTGCCGTTTTGATACCATTATGAGACCTCCAACAGGGAGATATCTACAGCCAGCCAGAGCTGTTAATATATATAATGGAGAAGATTGATGAGGTTTAGGTTGGCGCACTGCCCCAGGCTGTCGAAGAAAGGAGCACCCAGTGACCTTAATCGTCTAGCTGCCAAACCCGGACATTTACGGAGAAAGTGCTCAACAGTCTGCTTCTCTGAAAGGTCCCCACAGCTTCTACAATGAGGGTTAAATGTTAACCCTAGCTTTTCCGCGTGTGTGCCGATCGTCCTGTGACCGATAAATACAGCTATGAGTTGGGAAATTGAATGGCGAGGAGTCCAAAGGACTTTCTGAGTCCTTCCAAACCGATAGATCAGCAATTTGAGAACAGTTAATATTAGAATTTGAAAGGTTATATACAAATAACATTGAAAATATATTATTCTCTCGTCCATGCCCTGCAAGCCGACTAATTTACGCCTACCAAAATAGTTTGGCAGACCATTCAGCCATGATAAAGTACGCAAAGTAATTTTTGTAAAAATTCTTTGAACTTTTTCAATTTTTTTAGTGCATAGTTGATAACCCGGATTCCAGATTATGCAACGGTAATCCAAGTGACTTCGCACTAAGCATAGATACTGCGCTTTGAGGGTTAACGAAGCAATAAATCAACAGTACTCCTACGTATGAAACAGATAATCGTGAAGGCTGGAAAATATAATTTTTGAATCAGAAGTTAAGCCCAGTTCCTGGATTCTGTTATTGCGACACAACTTATGACCATTTAGTGCACAATCAAAAATTATTGTTTTCGATTTTTTAGCAAAAATCACGACACAGCACTTATCACCATTCAAGCATAAATTATTTATTTATTTATTTAATCAACAAACATGAGGCTTACAGACTATTACATAGGTAGATACAAATTAAGACCTTATGACAAGAGTCTCATAAGCAACTTCTTAAAAGTAAACTTAGAGTAAGTGAAATCAAAGACTAAGGAATAATAATAAGAATTAAATTGAGCTAGCGTCCTTCTAAAAGGAGCAGTCATTCCATAAACAGTTTTAGCACTACCCACAAAAACCAGTTAATTACAACGGAAGATGCGTGAGGGAATATTAAAATTAATTTTATTGAGCAGATACGGACAATCTATTGAGGTCGTACAAATATCGAAGACAAAACACATCGATAACAGAACACGCCTAGACTCTAAGGACATTAGATTTATTAATAAGGAACGAGACCGATAAGACGGAATGGGATCAACGAATTTCATCGAGTGCAAAGCAAAACGCACAAAAGCTCTCTGAACAGACTCAAATCTATTAACATAGACTGTATGAAACGGTCTCCAAACGAGTACAGCGTAGACCGAACTAAGGGCGAGTACAACAGTTTGAGAGTATAGGGATCAAAAACGAAGAACTATTTCGACGAATAAAGGCTAAAATTGCGAACGATGTAGAAGGAATAAAGTTTATGTGGATGGTGAAGTTGAGCTTGGAGTCAAAATAAACACCCAGACACTTTAATTGCCTAATTGACTTTAGCGGCGAGCTCGAGATGTAGTAAGCTGTTGGATCAACATTAAAAACTTTCGCATACGAAGTATAGTGACATTTATTAATTATGTAAGGAACACCAATCAATGAAATTGTCTATACGAGATTGGAGATCAATGCAATCGGTGCTATTGTGAGTCCCAAAAAATAGCTTCACATCATCTGCATACATAAGGCATTCTGGGGTTCTAAATTGTTTGGACAGATCATTAATAAATAATAAAAAGAGAAGTGGGCCTAGATGTGTTTCTTGTGGACTCTTTCGCAAAATGTATTGCTTTTACTTACTACTCCAAGCAGACAACAAATTCTTTTTCAAATAAATCTGTACCCAAGGAGTTAAGGGGTTACATACGTCCAGCGCGCCAAAAATGCGCTAAAAAAACTGTTTTTAGAAGTGATAACAATAAAAATAAATATAAAAACATTTTATACATTGTTTATTAGTATGATATTTAAACTTTATACAAAAAATTATTTAAATTTTTCTTTACAAAAATTAGTATATAAAAATCACGGTGCCCAAAATAAAGGGGGTTTCCAATAACAGGTGTTATTTAAATATATAAAAGGCTATCGAGAGATGATTAACGATTTTTTATGGCCGGAATTGGATGATATTGATCTGGACAACGTTTATTTTCAACAAGACGGAGCTAGGTGCCACACAAGCAACGAAACCATTGATCTTCTACGGGAAAAGTTTCCGGACCATGTTATCTCTCGAAGAGGTGATCACAATTGGCCACTGAGATCTTGTGATTTAACACTATGTGACTTTTTTCTTTGGGGCCACGTGAAAGAGAAGGTTTATGCCAACAGCCCAGGATCGATTCAACACCTCAAAGATGGAATTCGTGGGGCTATCGAGGACATAGGGCAGCCACTTTGCAATTCGGTTATGGAAAATTTCATGAAAAGGATATTGTCCTGTAAGCGTGGTCGTGGTGGTCATTTGCCTGATGTTATTTTCCCCTATTAACGGCACACCTTCCTCTTTGTAATGAAATAAACATCCGATCATTTACATTAAAAAATAGCATTTTTCTTTGAATATCAAAATAACACCTCTTATTGGAAAATCCTTTACAATGAAACAAAAGTTGCTCCACTGTCTGCATCATTTCTCTTTGTAATGTTGATGGATCTGTAAAAAGTAAAAAAAGTTCCAGTCATAGTTGTCGAGCCAGATTTTTGAATTTCGAAAAATTTTGCAATTTTCGGCATTTACAAAAAAAAAGTATACGTTTTACGACATAAATGTCACACTTTAATTTGTTTATAAACTTTTTTTTTTAAATATTAAAAATCCGGCTCGACAACTATAGAGAAAACAGTTTCGAATATAATATTAAAAAAAAAATCGCATAAAAAATATTAAAAACTTTATGAGTTATCATTTGCCGGAAAAAGTAGTTTCGAAAAAAACCAGTTTAGACTTTCAAGTACATTTTCGCTGCCTCAAACGAGGGACAGCTACCTGTTGCCATCAAATTCTCGTCGGGCAGTTACATTTCCTACCAAAACTTTGTATCTATGTGGATTTTTTACAATCGACTTCCACGGAAATACACCAAAAACTATAAAGAATAATAATCTGTAAAAAAAATCGATTTTTTGAAAATTCTAGACCTATGCTACCCTTTAATGTTGCATTCTCAATTCCGTCATGTTCCAAACAGCAAATATTGTGTAGAATACATCTACATAAAATTGTTTTAACGACTGAATTCAATTTTGTATTTTCCTTGAAATGAAGTCAACGTTCGAATCTTGTTTGACAATAATTCTTGTGAAAGAATGCAAAAAATGGCTTATGTTTCTTCTTCTTCGCACTACCAAATAGAAGTTTTATATCAGCGCTACCAACATCAGTAAAAAAGATTCGGATTGCTCCAGTGGGAGTTAAACGTGAAACTGAGCTGGATAACCCAAGAAAACACGCTAATTGTTGCTAGATATCGCCATGAGTTCTATACTCAGCATAAAAGCAAAGCTTATGGCAATTTCTTCATACCTGTCTAAAAAGTTTTTTCTTGGATGATGAAACAATTGAAGTAAATGAGCGAATTATGGTGATTCTGTCGTCTCCCAATTTAAAGTTTGGCATTAATGTTAGGCAAATGAGAAAGGTGTGCGTGCGTGCGGGTTAAACAATCAAATATGATAAATAGGAACTAAAAGCTAGTGATTTTAATATTATTTAAAAATAAATAAAAAAATAAATAAAAAATAAATAAAAAATAAAAACAATAATAATAAATATTAATTTAATTTTTAAATTAAATTACAATTTTTTAAATTAATTTAGAAAAAAAAATTTAATTAAATGATGATGGTGAAATGACAAAATTTTGTGTGAAAAACGTATCTAAGTAATGGGTGTGCATATAAGTGTGTATATATATGTATATGTATGTATGTATACATGTGCTATTGGAAATTTGTAAGAAAATATTAAAGATCCATCAAAGGTGCATCCGCGTTCAAAAAAGTGCTAACAATTTATGTATTTATTGTGTAAATATATACTTGTACATACATAGTATGTATGTACATATATCGTATATATATCGAATGTGTGTAAAAATTATATTGTGCCCATTCATTCCTCTAGCAAAGCAGTGATTTCGACAGTACTAAAATACGTGTGTATATATGTGTATATGTAAAATTCGTTCGTGGATAAGTAAAGGCGAGCACTAAGTTCGGTCAGAATTATTTACAACATACTAAGTTCATACACATGTATGTATGTGCATACAAATATATATCCGTTCCCGTACTTTAGTTGTTTCAATATGCTGAGGGCAACAAATGGAACGAAATTGCATTCAAACTAGAGCACGTCGCCTCTTTAGGGTAATGCCTTGCAAATATTCAAACGTTGTAGAGTAAATGCTATGAAAACACGTCGACCGTCATTAAGAGTGCAACGTTTAGTACGGGTATCGAAGACACTTGTTGCCACTACCAACATAGCCATCACCAACAGCAACGGCCAGAGCAACAGAAACGCAGCAGCAGCAGCAGCGTCATTAGCAGAGGCGACAGTGAATAGCGAGGGAAACCTAACGGAATAATGCTGCATTAAACAAAATGTTTCTGGCCCAATCACATGCACAAACATACAAACAAATAGCAGTGCGAATACATAAAGTTGCCGCTGCCGCTGACGTTGTCGCGGCTGCCACCTTTACAGTCACAGTTACAGTCACACTCACCAGACCGCCAACTATAATCGCCCCCTTCGAGTCGTTTCAAGTCTACTACTTGGCAGTTTTTCGAGTCAAAACTAAAGTTTGTGGCAGAGTCACCGCTTGCGCTTCTAATAACACAACAACCACAACTAGCACCAGCACCGTCACCGTCACCGTCACCACCAACACTAGCACCGCAAACGCCACCGTCCCTTCTGTAGTGCGCAAGACGTAGTAAAATGGAACCCTCATATGATCACGAACAACCACATCATCTGCTAACAAATTACAAGTAATATTGACATTTTTCCCATGGCAGCTTTTTTTTGTTTAATTACACCCAACTGAAAAGTAGTAGTAACCAGATACATATCTTTCAGATAATAACCATAATGAATGAAAATGTAGTTGTGAAAAGTTTTTATATAACATATACACACACCTATGTATGTATGTATGTATGTGCATATATTCGTATTTTATTACATATTTACAAGTATATATGTATATACATGGACTTGTGCAGGCATACACACATACACATGTCACACATACGCAAATACACAGATGCATAGATAGAAACTTGTAAAAATGGGTGATTTGTACATATTCGTATAAGGTATGAATAGACGATTTTCGATATTTATGTATGTACGTATAAATGTGTGCATGTATAATAACGTTTATATGAACGTCCAAATACATGCATACTTATTTGCATATGCACATAAAATTATGTATGTGTGGGTGTGTGTGCCGGAATTTGCAAACGGACGCGGCTAAGCAAGCGCTATAAATATCGAGCTGCACATACATACATATGTACATATATATCTCCATCTGCATTAGTATATAAGTTGATACTTAAGTTCGTAAACGTATGTATGTACACACGTATGCTTATATATAAACGTGTGCTTGTATATAAATAAGTAAAATATGTACATATATTTCATCGGAGGCAAACTAGGTAATGTAGCAACTTTTGCTAAACTTCATCTTAGCGAAATTGTATGGCAGAATGATTACTGCTTGCTTATATTCAAATGCCCAGAAGTAATAAACCAAGCAGCGAAATCCACTGGCTCCAAACATTTGCGCTTCGGAACTATGATTAGTGTGTATTTCTTTCCTTTTGCGTACAGGCAATCGCTGCTAAGCTTTTCACTATAGAAAAATTCGATTGTGTCTATGTATTCATTCTTTTTACCTAAAAACCAAACCAGTACCTTTAGTTATAAATTATAATATTAATTAAAATTTAAAATAATGGGCTGGGGAATAAGATCGTAGTGTTTTTACTGAAGACTTTTATTTAAATAAGAAACAATAATTATAGCAATAAGTTAATCAATTATATATTCGCCGTTGCTGTTTAAAACCTTTTCCGTTTCGCCAAAAATCGCTTGGTCTGGTGTCAAAGAAGTTGTTGAGCCAGTTTTTAAGTACTCCTTTAATATCGAAGGTAAGGCCCTTCATACAGTTCGACAGGGAGCTGAAAAGATGGTACTCGATCAGTGCAAGATCCAAAGAATGCGGCGGATGCTGAAGGACTTCCAATTCGAGCTCTTGGAGTGCGGCTTTGACGACTTGTGCAGCATGGGGCCTGGCGTTGTCGTGAGCGAGTATGGTTTGGCCATGTCGATCAGGCCTTTTCAGCCGAATAGCCTCATTCACGCGGTGTAGTTGGACAATGTGGAGCTCCTTGTTGACCGTGACATTCTTTTCAAGCATTTTCAATGCCCCCCGCTCTTCCAGTCCCACCAAACACATATCATGCATCATGTTCTTTGGATGAAGATCCGACTTGACTCTCGGCTTTGGCGTACCTCCTGGAGCCACCCACTCCTTTTTTTGCTTCATTTTGATGTAATAGGCATCATTTCTCATCTCCCGTGACGATTTGGTACAAAAAGCGCTGTTTATGACCACTTGTTGCCCGATGGCAGGCGAGATCTTCTCAGCATAAAGGCGGCTTTCTTTGTTTTTTTCGTTGAGCTCGGGAGGCACTTAGGCTCCCAATTTTTCTATAAATCCCATTGAATGAAGATGATTGAGAATGCTTTATGATCGCAGTTCATTTTTTCCGCCAATTCATGACTGGTTTGGCGATGGTTCTCCTTCAAAAGTGATTTGAGACGTTCTTCATCGAATTCAGAAGGCCTTCCGCTGAGGAAAGAGTCACTGACGTCAAAGTCGCCATTTTCGAACTATGCAAGCCATTTTCGTGCTGTCGACTCGCTCATGACACCTTCCCCATACACGTCGCAAATGTCTCGGACTGCTTCGGCAGCTTTTTGACCTCGATGAAAAGCAAAGAAGAGCAGGTGTCGAAAATGTTGATTTTTGCCTCCATTTCTAAGGTAGCCGCTGGATCTTTATTCCCTGCATTCTGTCTGTTCATTGTTCCATCGCCTGCGATACTCCCCGTCGCCAAAGTGAAAAGGTCGAAAAATCTTACGCAGAATCTTTCTCTCAAATACTGCAAGGAACATCTCATCGGATATTGACATCGTCCAAGCTTCTGCGCCATACGTTAGGACGGGCATGATGAGAGACTTATAGAGTGTTAGTTATGTTCGTCGAGAGAGGACTTTACTGCTCACTTACGTACTTAATTCATAATAGCATTTGTTGGCAAGGGAGATTCACCGTTGGATTTCAAGGTTTTGGATTGATTAGTAAACTATGACTAAATTTCAGCACATCTGACGGCATCTTGAGTATTGCAATTCCGAAAAACATGCGACCGCGGAATAATACCTTATTTATTTTTATATTACATTTTGGGTGAACCCAAGAATCTGTGTAGTTTTGGGAGAAATTATTTTTAACAAATAAGAAAACTAACAAATAAATATGCAACTCGTTGGAGATCTTTGCAATCCATAAATTAAGAGTCTAGCCAGCCATCTCAGGTAATTCCTAATAGATGGGTTCACTACATATACTAACTTAAATCAAAAAATTTCCTGAATATATTCCGAAAATTCAAAATACAAGATTATTGCTCAAAGAACTCCCCATCAACTGCGACGTACTTCTGCCAGCATTTGATCCAGCTCTCAAAACATTTCTGGAACTGTTCGGTTTAGCCATTAGAACCATCTTCGATTTTTTCATTACTTCCATTCCTCACAAATATTTTTTTTTTGGCGAATTGTCTCTTGTAAACTCCTCATAACGCTCAAATAATAGTCCTTATTAACTGTATGAGTTTCTTCGTGGTGTACAATGCCGTTGAATCCATAAAAACCATGAACATGGCGTTCTTTTCTGACTAAAAACGATGTGGGTTCTTGGTCTTGGTTCACTCGGAACTCTCCACTCACTAGTCCGAAGTTTGGATTCCGTATTGTATTCACAAAGCCACGTCGTCTACGTCTCGTCTTCAATAATGATGCGTTTGATGAATGTGGGTTTGGATCCAGCTTTGAAAATCATCGGCGTTATCCAAACGGTTGCTTTTTTGCATGAAATTCAGGTCCAACTTTCATTGGCACCAGCTTTGCAGCAACGCGGCGCAAGCCACAACCATTAACTACAATGTTCTGAAGAGATTCATAAGCAATGTTCAAGTCCTCTGCCAGTTCTCTAATGGTTAATTTGCGATTATTGATCAACGTTTCTTTCACTTTATTGATTTATCGATGTTTTTGTCAGTTTTCGATGTCGACGGCCTGCAATTACGTTCGTCATCCTCGGTGAACTCATGACTTCTTCTGAAGCATTCATGCCACTCGTAAACGGCGGTTTTTTTTGAGTATCTTTACCGCAAGAGTTTCCCAACATTTCTAAGGTTTTCGCGCCATTGAATCCATTTTTAACGCAAAATTTACTACAAACAAATTATTGCAAATTCAAATTAATTTTTAAACTTAAATGTCTCCGTTGGAAATATGATATACATTTTTTATAAGCAACTCTAATTCAACGACTGACTAGACGAATTAATTAGTTTTGTCTTTAAAATGCACTTCCTTCACATCAGAAGTTTTTTTTTTTGTTTTTGTTGTGTTGATAATTATCTCTCTAATTGGCGGTTCTTATGCCAAATATTTTATTGTCGCCATTCATTGTTCTGTAAATTTATACTTTAGTTCAGATTTTCTTTGTTTTCAATGAATATCGAAATTCTTGGCACTTTTTTTTTGCCGTCGGGTATAGACCAATTAATATTTTTATTTATTTTTTATCAACATTGCAACATGTTTTAACTAACGACCAATATGCGTAGAGTTTGGACTAGCAAATAATTTTATGGGTGTTCTGCTCCAGGTGCTTATGGGGCTTCTTTCGTTTAAGCCTTGTCTTCCAATTGCTTAGATCAGACAGTACTGAAGCTTTGTGTTTGTGTATCTTAGCATACTTTTGTGTTGGCGACTGATTCGATGCCAATATTGCGTTCAAGGTCGTTAAAGCGAATATACCAAGGATCATTTACGGCGCGCCTTAAAACTTCATTCTGCAATTTTTGAATGTGCATTATCTGACTGGAACTTGAGCACCCCAAAGTTGTATTCCATATGCATATACAGGTTTCAGCATTTTCTTGTACAGCAGGACTTTGTTGCATATTGATAACTTGGGCCTTTTGCCCATGAGTCAATGGAGATTTTTATATATGATTTGAAGTTCTTCTCTGTTTTGCTTAAGGGGTTAGAGGTAGTCAGAGGTCCGAAAAAATGATGATTTTCAATAATTTTTTTTGCTAGTCAATTGCTTTATTTTACAAAAATAAAAACTTTAGCAAAATTAAAAAAAAATTATAATTGTAAAAGTTATCGCTGTGTGAAGCCCGTTTCTCCAGAAGTCCCTTGCGGTGATCATCACAAATCCTTGGAGATTCATCTAAAATCAGTCGGACAAGAGAAATTAGTTTTATTAATGGATAATCCTGCCTCGAATCGAAGTTTTTTTTTCAAAATTAACAATATGGCGGGCTCAGTAAATATTTTTCAGATTTACGAGAAAAAAACCGACAATTAATTGTTTAAAAATAAATCGAAATTTTATATACATATTATTGAAATCTACCAAGCGGATTTTAAGTTACAGTGATCACCAGTTCAAAAAACATAGTTTTGAGAAAAGCGCATTTAAAGTTTTGCTATCTGCTCCGGAGCACTCTTTGTTAATTGTTGAATAACTCGAAAAGTATTTGTCAGATTCACTTCAAATTTGCACACAATATTTTTAAGGCATTATTCTTTAAGAAAATGCAAAAAAAATCCAAGTTTCTGATAACTCCTTAATGTGTTCGTTCCACTTAAGCTTAGCATCTTGAGTCATTACATACAGACTAACTCAATTTGAACCATGGAAAGATACACAATCGAGCAACGCGTTAAAGTTATTCAGGCTTATTATGAAAACGGGCGTTCAAATCAAAATGCATATCGCGCACTTCGTCAATTTAATCGTCGTCGTGCCCAACAATTGCACCTCTCACGCTCGTCGTTGATGAACATTATGCATAAAGACTTGCATTTACACGCTTACAAGGTGCAATTGACTCAAGAACTAAAGCTAAATGGTCAAGATTTCAAGCATCGTCAATGGTCAGAATGGTGACAGGAAATGGCAACAGTGAATGAGCAATTTTCGAAGAAAATCATCTTCAGTGATGAGGCACATTTTCACCTCAGTGGATTCGTCAATAAGCAGAATTGCCGCATTTGGGCGAATGATAATCCAAGAGTGATTGCCGAAAAACCAATGCACCCACAAAGAGTGACTATTTGGTGCGGTTTATGGGCCGGTGGCATCATTGGGCCGTATTTTATCCAAAATGAGGCCGGTCAGGCAGTTACTGTGAGTAGTGTTCGCTATCGTGAGATGATAACGAACTTTTTATAGCCCAATTGGAAGATATGGATGTGGACGATATGTGGTTTCAACAAGACGGTGCCACTTGTCACACAGCTAATGAAACAATGGCTCTTTTGCGCGAAAAATTTGATGGCTGAATAATCTCACGTCGCGGCGATGTCAATTGGCCGCCAAGATCATGTGATTTGACACCGTTGGACTTCTTTCTTCGGGGTTATTTAAAAGAAAAGGTGTACGTCGATAAGCCAGCAACAATTCAATAGCTTAAGGATGAAATAATTCGGCACATTACCGGCATAGAACCTCAATTATGTCTCAGCGTCATCGAAAATTTGCACCATCGGATGGAGGTGTGCCGCCGAAACACGGCGGCCATTTGGCCAATATTTTATTCCATACGTAATTGAGCCATACAAATATTATCATAATGAAGAAAAATTACAATAATTTCCGAAAATTGTATTTTATTCAAAATCAACACCGGCCCTTGAAACTTAACCACCCTTTATTATACCAGTTGCTTCATCTGATCGCCACTTGCAAAAAGAAGAGTCCTAATATTGTTCGGGCAGCAGTGCTTTAATTTTATTTAGTAGTCATGACGATGGCATACTTTGTCGAAAGCCTGTTAAACGTCTCTTTTTCTTTGAACGCGTTATCTATAATTCGGGTTACCTGAATACTTGGTCTATTGTTGGGTTGGTATTAATTTTCTTTTTTCGATGATATGATTGTGGTGATTTATTAGAAGCTTTTCCATTAGCTTTGAAATAATTGGAAGGATAGATTTTGGGCGATGTCGTTTGCTAGTTTGCCTGGCTAGTTGAACATAATTACCTCAGCGGTTTTCCAATAGATGAAGCTATATCTTATTTTAAAGAGATCAATTAATATGATGCTTGCTAATATTATTTTGCTTATATTTATCACATAAGACAATCCTGTTGTGGTCGCTTGTGCTGTCTCAGCCTAATCCTACGGCATTAGGCGCGGATATAAATCACTTCCGAGGAAACCACTTTGGTACCTAATATTCTTTGTGACCTATTCTATCCAATTTTTGGTACCTCCTCAAGATTTCCCAGAAATTTGGTACATTTTCATCATCTTTGACGAAAATTATGCTATCTGGACACTCAAGTTCTATCCAAAGGAATTACAATTCCAATGTGGATGGCTGTGATTTATTTACACATTGAAAACGTAGAGACAGCAAATAATAAAAATAAATTAGCATTCCACACAAATTTCAGTTGTAGAACACGATAAACTCTTACAAATTGTTTTGATATTATAATATTTTCCTTATTAACAATAAGTAAGTTTCGAGAAGCAAAAATTTGGAAACAAAAACAAGAGCGCCCGCAAACACAATGAAAAAACATGCATCTACTAGGCATGAATACTACGTATTTCAATAAGTATGTATTTCGCAATTTTATGGTTTGAAATACACTTAGCTATACAGTATAAAGTCCCTGAACATCAGTACACTTGTGCCAACGATTCTCCAACTTATGAATTCCATACCTGAAGTGAGAATCTGGAAGCGCTGCAAAATACGTTTGCACAGCTGTTATGATTTCAACATTTGATTAAAAACGCTTTCCACGCAAGCAATTTTTTGGGTCTGGAAACAGCTGGAAGTCGCTAGGGGCCAAATCTGGTGAGTACGGTGGATGCTTGAACAATTCGAACTTTAATTCACGGATTTTACTCATTGTCAAAAGGCTCTTGTGACAAAATATTTTTTTTCTTTTGCCAACTGAGACTTTTTTGACAAATTTTTCTTTCAGCTGGTCTAAAAGATTACAATAATGTTCAGAATTTATTGTTTTGCCAGTTTGCTAGTAGTCCACAAACGAAACTCCTCTCGCAATGCAAAAAAACTGATGCCAATACCTTCTTGGCCGATTTCTGGACTCGAACTCATTTCGGAGCCGAAGAACCAAGTTCACACCACTCTTTAGCCTCTTTTTGTTGATTTAGGATAATGATGATAGACCCAAGTCTTATCCATAGAGATGAATCGACGCACAAAATCCACTTTATCCTTTCGAAATGTGCATTGTGCATACAGCTTTCTGAAACCCAATACTTCAGTCAAAATATTGCAAACACTGCTCAATGAGATGCCTAGAGCTTCCACTAAATCACTTTCAGTCACTCGACGATTTCCCAATGTCTGTCCTGTATTTTTTCTACGATTTCTGGAGTTTTTGCTGTTTTGGATGTCCTTAGCGTGGATCGTCTTCAAGGATTGTGGAACCACGTTTTACCCTTGTCGTGCCATTTAGCTCGACGAAACACGGGTCCAAGTGTTACGCATCAACGCGTTTATGTTTGATCCGACTATCTGTACACGACCTCGGCTCGTAATACTTACGTTTGGCCCGACGATCTATTCACATCACAAGTCTCGTTAAAGCACGGCAAGGCGTTAAGTTCAGCAACTCATTTTTCTACTGTACTAATTGATGGCGAAAAGTCCTTATACACTTTCAACATTTGACCATAAATTTTCTTCGCTTTTAAACCTGCCAAAAATAAAAATTCAATCATTGCACGATACTTGATTTTTTCTATTGTAGAAAACAATGAGTCACGTCGATACTAAATAACTTCACATGAAGAGTGTGCCCACATAACAAAAAAACATATAGGCTAGTGTCAACTTCGCAAAGGAGAGGGATAACTGGCGATGTTTTTTGGTTTTGGCCCAAGTTGGCAAATGATTGTAAAGCCCATGTGAAGATGGAGAATAAGAACAAGAGAAAACACGCTATATAGCTATGTAACATCGACTTTTATTTCTAAGTGCATTTGGTCCCTTCTGATAAGTTATGATTGAGTTAAGTAAGAAGTCTCCCACATCTACATAATACAGTTATCACCAAATATAAACTTTCCGCATCTTACTCGCTTTTTTGACGTTATGCTAAAATTATTTTTGCATCCCTTCACTGCGGCATTTATTTAAGTTGGTAGTAAATTTATCGTAATTTTACACGCTACAAACTGTATTTTTGTTGTTGCTCGATCAACTCAAATCCTTTTAGAAATTCTGTGGCTGAAGAGGCTTACGAGCTTTTTCTTAAAAGACGCGCCATGGCCACTAATTCCTGTGCCCTACTAACATCAAAACTTGTATTATATGTATTATCAACTGAAAGTTGAAACCGATTCCCCGATTAACGGAGCCCCGTAGTATTATTCTATGTATTTTACAGTAGGAGTACTCGCAGTCCAGGGCAAGTTTTCTTGCATCATTGTATAGCAAATTATCATTGTATGTCATGTGCAGTACACCAACAAAATACCGGTAGCATGACAAATTAGTTAAATCAAAAATCCATTGCATATAAATGCTACGATTAGCGACTACAGTTGGCACTTGAATCAACTGATTGGTTTCGTACAAAAAAATGTTATAAGACAAAATATACACAACAAGCTAAAATAATACAATAAAACACCGAAGTTAATGTAATATTTTATATTATTCTAATAAATAATAATAATAATAATACAATAAAAAGGCAAATAAAAAGAGAATAACAAAAAATTGTTTTACGGTCACTCACAATTCGTCACATACTTACATGTGAGCCATTTTCTTTGAAGCGGTGTAAGTGTATTATATTTGATATGGAGATATTTAAGGTTTGACATTTGAATAATTTGAAAATATGGATATATGTTCTTATATTAGTTTTCTACTTTTTTAACATTAAATTGTCTTTAATTTATAATAATTATTTTTTTAATGTGACTGTACAAACTTGTATACTGACTTCAAAAGGACCGCTTTTAGAGTCAGTAAATTGGGAAAATCAAAATGTTAGGTTACTAATCGCAGATTTGTTGAATACTTCAATAATAAGGGCAATAATCGGCTATTCTTTCGGATAGCCAAAGCCGCAATCCAGGCGCTCAGATCGCGACTATAACAACCTGCTAATAGTGGTTTGTGAGCAAAGTCAGGAATAGCCTCACCAACTTGAGTGACATAACCATAGCAGTAATCATTGACATTTGGGTCCCGGGACACCGGAACATACGCCTCAAGGTAACGTTAACAAAGCTGATGCAACTGTGTCAAGAGGGGCGATCTGCCATGAATAGCGCTCATTGCAGCTCAGACCAGTAATATCACATCCACATAGGTGCTCGGTCAAGAAGTGCAATTTTGGCCTAAGAATTACCTTCGGACCTATTTGCAGTATTTTTTGTTAGATGGAGAGACCATTGACTGAAATGCAAAATCAGTCAGAACGTTATGGCCCACCTACATACCTCAAGCAATCGTTCGACATTAATCAAACATGAAACGATCAGGACACCTGCAGACTTACGTGCAGTCCACGTTATCAGCATGGCTTCTAACAGGCTCTATCGGAGACCACAAGCCGCCAAAATGGGTATCCCTCACTAATACCATACTGTCATAGTTGTAAACGAACCGGAGGAAAAAGAAACAATCTTCCATTTCCTCTGTGAATGCCCTGCCCTATGGAAGGACAGAATGTTAACCCTGGGCAAACCGCTGTTCGAGAGTCTCGAGCAACTGTCTGGCGTAGACTTCAACAACCTAATAAGGTTCCTAAACCGCACAGACTGGATATAGTCCTGCTGCAAATAACTGTTAAACAATTTGGTAACGAGGATGTGGCAACAAAATGGTGCGGAAGCGCTAGTTGGATTCTGGATGAATCACCACTCTAACCAACCAGTAAAAAGTAAGAATCTTACATTTACAAAATATTAACTACGACATCTCAATTGAAATAAGTATTGTTTTTTAATAAAATTTTTTTAATACTGCAACAATAAAAAATAAATAATAAAAAAAATAACAAAATAAGGTCCAATTTGGCTTAATGGCTATGTCAATAAGCAAAATTACCGTATTTGGGCTGAAGAGCAACTCGACGTCATTCACCCATTACATCAATTGAAAGCAACCGTTTGGGGCGGCCTATGGGCTGGAGGAATCATCGGCCCATATTTCATCAAAGACGTGGCTGGCGCCAATGTAACAGTGAATGACGACTTTATGATGCCGGAAATTTAAGCTCGTGATCTCCACAACATTTGGTGTTTGATATTGAATATCTTTAAAGAATAAATTTCATGAATGGTTCTACACAAAAATAATAAAGATCATCACAATCAATTTGCATTTTCGTTGTATATTTCAATTTAAAATCCAATACCTCTACAGGGTCCGACACTCGAAGTGTAAACAACTTCAGACCGCTCGCGCAGCTGATGTACGGACATTAGCTGTCTGTTAGTTGGCTAAATCACAGTCCAGAGTATTGTTTGCAAGCGCGTGGAAGCATTTTGCCGAGAGTAAACGCGAAAAAAGAAAATCAGTAATGGATTTCAAACGTAAGTGTGTGATTGCTTTATAATATTTGGCTGGAAAATCACAACGTGCGATTGTTCGTGAGCTCGAGCACTTTGAAGTAAATAAAGTTTTTGTTAATCGCACCATTAGTCCTTACAACGATACTGGTAGCATCGCGAAACATCATGGAGGTGGTTATCAAAAGACTGTAACGTCACGTGAAATGGTTCGAAAAGGGAAGAAGCGACTTGAGCGAAATCCCCGACGAAGTGCCAATCAAATGGCGAAAGAACTGAAAATATCTGACCATAGCATCCGCCTTATACTGAAAGATGATCTCAAAGTCAAGCCTTGCAAGGTCCAAAAGGCGCATGATCACACACCAAAGCAGTAACAAGTCAGACTTGAAAGAGCGAAGGAGTTTTTCGCTTGGCCGAAAGCGGTAAATTTCCGAACTTTGTGTGTTCTGACGAGAAAATTTTTCAAATTGAGCACTTTGTAAGCTCCCAACTCGAACTCGACCGTTCATACGAGAATTTGAGTCATTGGCCACCAGGAGGCAGCACCCGTCACAGGTAATGGTTTGGGCCGCTGTAACCGCAGATGGGCGCTCTCCAATCGTTTGCATCGAGCCTGGCGCCAAGGTAAATGCGAAATATTATCGGCAAAGTATTCTGGAGGTTGCTTTAAAGCCGTGGGCAGACAAACATTTCGATGGCAGACCATGGACGTTTCAACAAGACTCGCCACAGTCTCATAAAGCTAAAGTGAACCAATAATGGCTAAAAACAACGTTCTGAACTTCATAACGTCCACACAATGGCTCTCAAATTCACCCGACGCGAATCCGATAGAATATTTTCTTTGGGCCATTTTGGAGAACTAAAAAATCACCAGTCGGAAGAATTTTACGCAAAAAAAATTTAATTGATGTTTGAAATATGTAATACTTAAAAGCTTCGCCAATTAGTTTGTATCCACATGATAAGTTTTTCAATATAGCTCTAATGAAGGTTCAATGAAACACGTCGACGGAAAGATGACAGGAAAAAGTTCTACATCAATAATATTGGTACGAGCTCATATTGATACCCACGCACCTGTGCACAAGGGTATGCGATTTTGTTCACTAAACGGTGGTGTGTTAGCATCATGTGCTGCCATCTATCAAACGATGGTAAAACAAATTTTAGATTGATTGATAAGTTAGTTTGGATTTGGCAGGCAATGCGAATAGGATGTGTGTCGCAGTATCATTCGGTAATTCCCTCTTTGTTTTTGGATGGAGAAAATGCCAGGAGATAAGGTAAAGTTGGATGCTATCTATGGGGACGCTTCGCCATCTATGACCACAGTTAGATATTGGTTCAACGTATTTAAACGTGGGCAAACATCCGTTTTTGATGAGGAGCGACCAGGACGTCCAGCAGATGTGGTTACCGAGGAAATCATTCAAAATCATTCATCACGATAACGCATCAGCACATTCGTCCGGATTTGTCGCCACTAAACAGCATGAATTGCATTAAGAATTGCTACCGCACCTTGCCTATTCACTCGATCTGGCTCCCTATGACTTTTTCTTGTTCCCTAACATGAAGAAATGGCACGCAGGGAAAAAATTTGGTTCAAACGAGGAAGTCATCGCCGAGACAGGGGCGTATTTTGGAGAGTTCGACAAATCTTATTTTTTGGAGGGATTAAAAAATGGCTGCGCGTTGAGAGAAGATCTTTTTAAGAGGGGACTTTGTTGAAATAAATTTTTTTTTTTTTATAAATGGTGTCTTCGTTTCTAACACGGGCAGTTATTATTATCCGTCTGTCTGTGCGCAGATAATTCGAGCAAACTCTATAAAGTTATATAACACTGGTAAAGGTAGTTGGGCACTTAAAATCGTGCCTCCCATAACGGTAATTTAAAAAAAAACTGGCATCTCTCTTATAAATGACGCAAAATTACTCAAATTTGGTACAAATGACGAACCTAAAAGAAGAGATACGACGCAAGTAAAATTAAATCGGAAGTGCTACACCCAGGTTTGAGTAAATGCGTGTATTTCGATAGCGACTAATAAAACTCGTCCAAATTTGGGACTCATATTGCTCATTTAAATCTGGAATAAATATCATTCTTGGCAATGTACTTTAATTCACTCCAGCTCTTCTCGATGATGCTAGCTGTCCTTTTGACTGTTCGCCTTCAAGTTTCTCTTGGTTTACCACACTTGCGACCACTCTAATGCCTTTCGCGCAATGCCAATTATAATTGGCGCATACACCCTTTTTGGGTGTTTGGCCGAGCTCCTCCTCCTATTTGTAGCGTGAGTCTTGATGTTTCTTCATAAATGAAGGGACCTACAGTTTCAAGCCGACTCCGAACGGCAGATAGGCAAAAAGGTTACTAGTTTTTTGTTTGTCCGATAACGATTCCCCCAAATAATTTCATGCGGAATTCCGGTAGTTTGTTGTTTACCGTTTATAAACTACCAAAAATATATACACTTTTTTGCCTTGTACCACTTTCCACTTTAGAAATATAGTTCTGATATAGAAATGTTTTCACAACATCGAATTCTTTTTGCAACCGATTGTAAGCTTCATAAAGTTCTGCGCTATTTTTAGATTTGCGGTGTAATTTAGTTTTTTTTTATTATTACGATTAATCAGTCTAGCATTGTACTAGGCCGGTTTGGACTGATTTTTTACAGACACTACAGGAATGAACATATGAATTGCTTCTTCCAGTATTTCTACGAAATCAGCGTAGACCTGCGATAGTAGGGGTTTGCTTAAGACAGATTTTCAATCTACCAAATCCAATATCTGATAGAAATTGGCTTTATGGAAGTTACAATTTTTGGAAATATCTAGAACCCGTCGTAAAAAACCCTCGAATACAAATGTCTACTACGAATACGAAAAAATTGAAATCGTGGGTTCCATGTGAACACGAAAAAAGTCGAATTTTGATATTTCGACAACAGCTCACTTTAATGTAAACAGGACAATTTAGCAAATAATCTTTAAGTTTTTTGTCAAGTTAGCTGAATTTTCAAATTAAAAGGTTTTCGTTGGCATGTGCGGCTGTGTTAATGGAGAGGGAAAGTGAGAGAAGCAATCGGAGTCTCAGAATTGAGTGAAAAATATTGAGAGATGCAAGTAACCCTCTCGATATGGACGAACCAATGTAAGTGCTCGCCTTTTTGTTAAAGAAAAAGTTTTATTAAATACGGTTTAAAACAGGTTTATCAAAAATTACCGGTTAAATAAAGCTGCATTTACATACGTTTTGAGTTTTATTGAAGGCAGCGCAAGCTCAGCCGTCCATAACTCCAGTTCTCCGACTATCCTCTGTTTCACGGTTTCTTGCGGAGAGAGGCTATCAGCACGGCGTTGGCAAAGATTTCGACGTGCCAATGGGGCAGTCGACATTTAGCTATGATATGTACTAAAAGTCGTATTGGTGTCACTACAAACACGATTGTGTCCTCAGTGGGTAAATCTCGACATGAGTGCCAATGAAAAATGGTAATGCAAAATGGAATTCTATCAAAAATATAGATTTCCTGACATCATTTTATGTGCGTCCCAAAAATTATTTCCTCCACTAAAGAAAAATTCCTCTACCACAACCGGAAGGGCTGCTACAGTATCAATGCCAATAGCTCCAACAAAGTGACATACTGCTGCCGTGGTTTTAGAACTTTACACCTGTGGAAGTCACATAAAAGTACATATGTATACTTCAAACATTTCTTTTTATTTATAGTTTTTTTTTTGTTAATATAGGACTTACATTTTACAGCTTTTTTATTCGTTTCCTTTTAAATCCTCTTTTTATTACTCGTTCTTATTTTTTGACCGTTAGTCTAACGTCGTCGTAGAAAAATTGTACGAAACTGTAAGATTTGACGCTACGAGTGTATTCGGTGAATGAATTTCGAATGCATGTTTGGAGCTATTTGAATTGTATGATTACAATTTCTTAGTTTCTCCGAAAAACAGTCTACGATGAATTGCATGATAGGCCTGATTAATTACAGATTTGGTATAGTTTATATGTTTAAAGCGTACACATAATGCTTTGTGGTTATGGAGTTAGGAAGAGGGAGTGAAAAGAGGGGCTCGACAGCAGATTTTACATAGATAATTTGTTTTAGTATGAAAGAATGTAGCTCTAGGATTTTTTCAGTGCAATTTACAAATCTGAATATTAATACAAAATTTATATCAATAATTCATTTTAGTTCTGTTGTTGTTTACTGTTACCATAAATTCGTTTATTATTATTAGTACTTACTCCGATTTATGGGCTTTGGGAAAATGACGCCATATCGCACTCAAGTTCATTCTAATAACTTTCACCAACAAAATTGAGGCTATTGCCGTTATATGCGAGAATAGTGGGCTTTTACCATAATTTTTGGCACTGACAACTATCCCACTATACTTCTGCTTCGCTCCAGTTTCAGTCACGAAATGGGTAGGTCGACTCCCGAGTTAAGAGTGCTGCCCCATTTCTACTGGAGGGTGCATACACACACACATACATATGTATACATATACCAGTGGACATACATATTTATGTACATAATTATTTGCTGGAATAAGAGTAAATGTACATATGTGATAATACAAATATACATACATACATATACGCTTTCAAACTGAACAACTGTAATTCAGGTTGGTAAGTTGCCGACATTATCGTCTTGCCACGCTACCACGCAAGCTGTGAGAATTAGGTCGAAACAACAAGGCTAACAAATTCCAGCAGACAATGAAATAAGAGAGGCCAAAGTAAATTAATTATATCCAAACATACATACATACATACATCTGCATTAAAATCTTTGTATAGCAATGTATGCACATTAATCCATGCATACGCATACTTTTATACAAACACATTTGCCCATGCATGTATATGTAACGACCAATCGTTCGTGCTCCTACGAGCATCATCACTAAAAAGTTGTATCGTCGCTTTGATTGCCGCATCATCGCTGACCTCAGGTAGAAAAGTGTACCACTCAATCGCATTACCATACACACACACATATATACATATACATATGAACACACTCAAGAGGTAGTAAAAATGCAGCACTGTGAAAATTAAAGACGCCAATGCTTATTGGTCATTTGCAGATAAGACGGCGTCAAGTTATTTAAGCATATCACACCTGGTTGCTTGTCTGCCGAGTGGCATTGTTGTTGATTGTTTAGTTATATACTTACCATTCATCTCCGAGCGGCTTGGCAAAACAGTAAGCTATGGCGGCCGCACAGCTCGTACGAGTATATATTAATAACCCAGACTGGTTTATCGTGAAACGGTCATGCGCGCACCTTGGCACACGCCAGCCAACGAGCGAACGAGCCGCAGCTCCGAGAGCGAACCAATTTACCATTAAGTAGATGCAGCCAATGAACTGCAACTACCAGTGGATGCTGTGCTGTAGCACAGTTTTACTTATTTTCAGGTTGGACACACCCACTGATGCCATTTATTTAAATCGCATTAATTATGTTTGGTATTAATCGAATATTTTAAAAATCTGAAATTACTGAAAGTAAACTATATTGAAGGACTCATTTGTTTAAATAATATTTTCAATTATAACCAAAAATGAACATTTCGCTACAGCTATCCATCAACGTGCAACAAATCCGGTGCTCGGGTTATTAATCATTTTTTCACGTTTGAGGCGTTGGTACGGACATCTTAGCCGAAATGTTTGCGCATGGCAGCTCTGCTGGTAATCTAAAAAGCAACTGTTCGAGCTCCCTATTTGTTTATTATTTATTTATCCATTTAATAATCTAAAAGTGCAGTATTTCTTACACACTATGAAAAACAGATTAATGCTAAATAATTCAATCAAAAATCAATGAAACTTATAATTTACTTGTTTCAGAAAAGAAAATGTAACATTTGGTACTATTTACAAAGAAAGAATATTAGATGGTATTCAGCTGTCAAAAATCATGTGCTTAGATTTTTTACTTACACGTTTACAAATCAAGAAATGTATTTCTTGAATTCACATTATCTATGCCACATGGCACTTCGTTCATTTCCTCATCACCTTTAGCTCATTTCTGACTTAATGGGTATTATAATACGCAAAATTGCCATATTCGGAGAGAGAAGAATTCAAGAACTTATCAACGCCGGAGGCATCTTGGCTTATATTTTTTCAAAATTGTGAATAAAATCAACGTTATCGTCAATGGTGAGCTCTCCAGGCAAATTGACCAATCACGACTTTTTGATTCCCTACATAAATACGCTTAATTGCTTTAGTAAATAGTATCAGCAAATCCAAATTGGAAGCCAACTTTCACCTTACTAGGGACATAAAGGTGCTTATGTTGAGAAAATTGGTACAAAATTAGATCGACCGTATGCCCGGTGCATTCGAAATTTCTTAACAAAAAGATACAAAGAGGCGCAAAATTAGTCACTCTATCGGAAGATTTATAATTTTTGCAAGTGGCGGCGTACGTCAATCATATAATATTTGACACTGGTGACCTAGACAGCGACAGTATACAAATAGACCAGCAATGGAGCGCGTGAAGGTCAAAATAAAGATCTCCATTACATAAAATCATTATTTTATTTATTTATTGTAGTCAAAAAGTTTCTCACGCATAGATCAGAACTACATAGGTCCTAGTGTTACAAGGACATAGTGTATAGGTGCAGGCTTCAGATTCTCGCAAGTTTCAGTAGATTTCTGACACTCTATTCCTTAATGACCGGATGAATGTAGAAGCAATCAGATCTTAAGGGGCTAGGGGTAGTCAAAGGCCTGAAAAAATGATGATTTTCAATAATTTTTTGTTTGGTAGTCAATGGCTTTTTTTTACTGTTATAAAAAACATAGCATTAATACATCATATTTCAACTTGGCTTAAGCAAAATTTCAAAAAAAAAAAAATTAATAATTGTAAAAGTTATTGCTGTTTGTGTGGAGCCCGTTTCTCCAGAAGTCCCTTGCGCTGATCATCACAAGTTCTTGGAGATTCATCTAAAATCAATCGGACAAGAGAAATTAGTTTTAGTTTTATTAATAGATAATCTTGTGCCTGATCGAAGCTTTTTATTTTTTCAAAATTAAAAACATGGCGGCCTCAGAAAATATTTTTCAGATTTTCGAGAAAAAAACAGAAATTTATTGTTAAAAAACAACCGACATTTTTGAAAAAAAAAAATCCTTCGATCAGGCACGAGTTTTTTAAGTTTCTCAAAAGCAGTATACATTTTATTGAAATCTACTAAGCGGTTATTAAGTTACAGTGATCACCTGTTAAAAAACATAGTTTTGAGAGAAACGCATTTAAAGTTTTGCCCGAGCGCCCTTTGTTAATTGTTGAATAACTCAAAAAATGTTTGTCGGATTCACTTCAAATTTTCACACAATATTTTTAAGTTATTATACTTTAAGAAAATCTAAAAAAAAAATCAATTTCTCAAAAATTCTGACTAACCCTAACCCCTTAACCCTTTCGATCCGATATTCGCACAACAATCCTGGTATACATTTTTTTATCGATGTTGGTTAATTAGGTGATGAATAATTTAAAAATGATTAAAAATCTGAGATGCAATAACAGGGTGGCGCGGTGGGTGGTGGTAAACCGTTGTACCACTCGGGATGTTATGTGGTACAAATAAGTACCAGTCGTTCTGCAAAACACACTTTAGTAATAAGAAATAATATACACAAAAATTTATATTTTATTTATTTATTATTAATTTGTTTTTTTTTTTTTATTTATATTTTTTTAATTGTTATACTATTCAAGAAAATTTTAGTAAAAAATATCTTTATACTATACATAAAATTCATGTATGGTTAGGTGCGAAGCATGTTTTGCAAAGCGGTACTTAACATTCTTTACATATCGTCTTAGTGCGAGTCTGAATTTTTTTAGAACTGCAATTGGTACAACGACGTCGTGTAGTACCTTCAACAAGAAGGTGTATTGCCTTGCGTTTGGCAATTTGTCGTGTTCGTCCAGGTTTTGACCGACGAACGGCTGTAGTTTGTAAAGCGTCCTGGATCAATGCCTCAGCTGAAGTAACTTAAAACGATTTGAATGGTATTTTTTCCGGTTGAGGTCGTTATAAATAACCCAAGCGTTCACTGCTGTCATCATTATCAGACGGTAAAACACTTTCTTCCACTACATATCCGATTTTATTTGACTTAAGGGGTTACATGGGTTTCGTCGGGTAAAAAAGGCCTATTTTCAGTATTTTTTTCTATGTAAAAAATTATTTATTTAATTCAAACTTTTTTCTGTCTTATAGATACATGTTTAAAGAATAATTTCTGAAATTTTCAAAAAACAAAAAATTAAAACTCCTCCATTGTGGCGTCATATCCGGTGACCCCTCGAAAAAAAGGTGCGTGGCCGTTGTCAGCATAACTCCTGATAGGCTCATCAAAAATGAAAAAACAAAAATTAGTGCTTTAGTTAAGACCACAAACTCTAGCTTGAACGAAGGAAAGAAAAAAAAGTAAAAATTGGAATTTTTGCAGACATGTTTGCAAAAAAATGAAAATTTCGGTCAAATTTGCTTGACATTTTGTTTTTTTTAAATAGTTGTAATTGAAAAAAAAGCAAAATCCTTCGATCAAGCAGAAATAATTTGTATTTGGAACACCTGTGAAAAATTTCATCAAGATCGGTTGAATAGTTTTCGAGAACATTTGACAACCGACTTTGAAAACACGGTTCCGAGGAAAACGCGTTTAAAGTTTTGAGTAACAATAAAAGTGGCTTGGAGCGCACACATTCCAAAGGCTGTATCTCCGAATTTATTATTCGGATCGACTTGAAAATTTAGGACAATATTCCTGAGATGTTGTAGAAATTAATAAGCCAAAAAAAAAAAACAAAATCGATTTTTTTAACCAACGAAACCCATGTAACCCCTTAAACATTGCACTGGAATTTGTTCTCCTGTTTTCAACGTTTTTGTAACATTAGTCACAGAAGGTCCGTGACAATTACTCAATGCCAATACTTCTCTCGTGTCTTGCCATTTTGCGCATGGAAGTCCAGTTGATGTGCATTTGAACTCCGTTTCATTTCGCTTTAGTTCTTGACCAGAACATTTAGGCAAATCTTTTCTGTTTGTCATAACAGTACCAACGGCTGAGTAGGAAATAGTGTTCAATAACTGAACAGAAGTAAAAAAGCGGTCGAGGCACAAACCGACATCTTTCTCTGCAATTGAACTGGCTATTTTAGAAACATCTCTTTCTCCTAGCGTTCCAAACGATTGTTCTTTTTCTTTTCCACGATAAATGTTGAAATCCTACGTATAGCCGGTAACAGCGTCGCATCGAAGCCACATTTTTAAACCTCGTTTGACAGGCTTGAGAGGCATGTATTGTTTCAATGTGCTGCGACCCTTGAAATTTGTCATTGTCTCATCTATGCTTTGATAAACGCTATCCTGTCAACATTTCTGAAATGTTTTTTTTTCAAACATTCCACTAAGTCGTCAAGATAATATGTTTTGTTATTCATTCTCCTTGTTTACTGAATCTTCGCTATCATTGGAAGTAGTGCAATCACTTGGAACAAAATTGTCGGAACTTCCCCTAGAGAAGTCTTCTGAGTCGCTGGTACTTTTGGCACCTTAGCATTAAATATCTTAGAAAAACCCCGCGAAAAATTACCGCGATTTTAATTTTCACTGCTTGTCAATGCAAAAAAACAGACTCCGGAACTTATCAATATGTATTTAGAAAAGAGTAGAGATGATCAGGTGAATAGCATAAACCAGCAGATTTATTAGAGCCAACTTTTTCGAAGTTTGTTTAAGCGGAAATTATCGTATTTGAGGCATTGAAAAATCGGATCTTTTAAAAATTAAATACACACAGAAATACCAAGAATAGTAAACACCAAAAAATGATAGTTGTAGCGTTGGCAAATAGCAAATGCTTATGGGAAAAAGCAAGTACAGATATCAAGGAACCAGTAGGCACGCTACAGTCTGCACCAGTTCTATTTTTGCCACGGGAGATAATGTAAGACATTGTCCTACTATCTGGACCGGATATACGAAAAGTCATGAAAATTAAAGAGCTTCTTGACTGCTTCAAATCAAATGCTAAACTCGCGCGTATGTGTTTAAGGCTGTTTTCAAACAAGGTCTGGAAAAAAGACGCGCAGAAAATTTTAGTGATTTAGTATAATACAAATTGTACTAAATATAATAGGTTGAAATATTTGAACGTTATAAATGTGTCCATGTCGTTGGAAGTTAATTGAATGTATTTCCATTAACATAACTTTATAAACCAAAACAGATGAATAAGGTATAAGGTGAGAGGTTGCATGAGGTAATAGTAGCTATGGAAGTACTATACAAACGAAATAATTTTAGATAAGATGGAATTAGCAGATATTAAATGGATACCGTTGATTATGTTAGTAAATGGTGGCGATGATTTTGATAAGGCAAGAACAGGAGAAGAGAAGAACAATTTGAAATAAAAGTGTTTCGAATAAACAAAATGCAATGAATGAATGTAATTTTTTTTAATATTAATTTCGGAATTTGAAAATGATAATTGTAATATGACTAATATAAATGTAATAGCACGACTGACTATTTTTTAGTAAAAACCTCTAATTTGAGTATTTCAAAGTAATAAACGCCATCTAGCGTGGTCTAAACGCCATCTAGCGTGTCTCTACGTAAAACGTAAAAAGAAGACTCCTCGTACCAAGAAACCCTTACGTATGTAAGCATTTTCTGAGAATAAATTTATTTCAAAAACAGCACCCAATTAATAAATAATTGCTGCAGCAGGATTTTAACAATGATATCTTCCATATTTGAGCAATACCCGAAAAAAGCCATTAATCTACAATGGCACTAGGTTCTTCAAAAAGTTTTGCCCTTCTATAATACACTTTTATGGTTTGAAATACACTTTGCGCTTCAGTACAGTCTCCCTGAACATCACAACAACACTTGTTCCAACGACATTCCATTTTATGAATTCCATTCCTGAAGTGAGAAACTGGAAGCGCTGCAAATTTCGCTTTCACAGCTGTTATGACCTCACATTTGATGAAAAACGCTTTCCACGCATACATTTTTTAGGTCTAGATACAGTTGGAAGGGCTAGGGGCTAGTTGTGGTGAATACGGTGGATGCGCCAACAATTCGAACTGCAATTCATGCATTTTAGTTATTTTCAAAAGGCTCTCGTGACACGTAAAATAATTTTTTTCTTTTGCCAACTGGGTCTTTTTTGACGATTTTTTTCCTTCAGCTGGTCTAAAAGGTTACAATTATAAAAGTAATTTAGAAGTGAAGCTCCTTTCACATCGCAAAAAACTGATGCCAACACCTTCTTGGCCGATTTCTGGACACGAACTCATTTTGGAGCCGAAGAGCCAGGTTCGTACCACTCTTTAGTTTTTTGTTTTGATTTTGCATCATGGTGATGGACCCAAGTCTCATGCATAGTGACAAAAACGGTCTAAATGGGGTTGAGAAAGTCGCATTCGAATATGTTTTTGTTCCATTGTTAGCGAATGCGGCACCCATTGTTCACACAGCTTTCTGAAACCCACTACTTCAGTCAAAAGATTGCTTACACTGCACAATGAGATACCTAGAGCTCTTACGAAATCTCTTTGAGTCACTCGATGATTTTCCAATACGAATCCTGTATTTTATGATTTTTGGTGTTGTTGCTGTTTTTGTGGATCGTTTTCAATACTTGTACGACCAAGTTTAAATTCAGCAACCCATCTTTCTAATGTACTAATTGGTGGCGAAAAACGAAAAGTCCTTATACACTTCCAATATTCGTTATAAATTTCCGTTGCTTTTAAACCTTCTAAAAGAAAAAATTCTTTGTGTGCTTTATTTTAGTGTGCTTGTCAATTTTTGTTCGGAAATTGTTGTTCTTTTGGCTGTTATGCGACAGATCTGCTAAGGAGCTTTTGAATTACGTCTACGACGATACATATTAATTTGCTCGAAAGGGTCATAACTGGTGAAGAAATATGGCTATATGGTTACGAAAAACAAACCATTCCAATGGCAGTGACCAAAACAGACAAGACTGAAAAAAGCCCACAGAGTCCGATTCATGTGAAGATTTCACTTCGATTGCAATGGCGTGGAGTATCATGAGCTTTGGCAAGTAGATAATGAATTTTATCTTGGGGTGTGCGAGACGCAATATAAAAAAATACTGACCACTTTCAGAGTAGGTAGGAGATGAAATGGTTGAATTACCAGTCTGCCACTCCCCAAATAGTACTAAAACGTCGTTTTGATACCGTTATGAGACATCCAACAGGGCAGATATCCACAACCAACCAGAGCTGTTGATGCAACGGGAAGATTGATAGGATTTAGGTTGGCGCACTGCCGCAGGCTGTCGAAGAAAGGAACACCCAGTGACCTTAATGGTTTAACTGCCAAATCCGGACATTTACAGAGAAAGTGCTCAACAGTCTCCTTCTCTGAAGGACCCCAAAGCTTCTGCAATGGGGGTTAAATGGTAAACCTAGCTTTTCGGCGTGAGTGCCGATCGTCCAATGAATAGTAAACGCTGTTACGAATTTGGAAATTGAATGGCGTGGAGCCTCCAAAACTTTCTGAGTCCTCCGTCCACTGTAATGTGGCCAAAGTATTTTCCAAATAGCACATGAAGAAATTGAACTCAATCTTTTCTGAGCTTTTACGAGAAATAAGTTGTGCAATTTCCCTTTAACAACAGTCAGGGGATGCCGATGGACGGGTAGACCAATTCAGTCCTCTCCCTGGCAAGCTCATCAGCAATTTCATTTCCCTCTATGTTCCTATGTCGTGGTACCCAGATCATAGAAATGTTACTTGAACACCCATCTCCTCCCTACAGGAGTTGACCAATTTGGATCTGCACCATGGCATAGTCAGAGGCTTGAGCGCAGCTTGACTATCGAAAAAAGTGTTAATATATCTCTCGCTCCCACGTTCCCTAAGAATTTTTATAAATTTTTTACAAAGTTTGAAACTGCGTTATATGGTTTTTTTTTGTAGTATAAACAGTAGTTTTCTAAAACAATGATTGGAATTAAAAAATAAATAAATACAGAGTCAAAACTTGCATATATGTGGTGCACACTTTCTTTTGGCGCTGACTGTACTTATATATTCGTACCAAAACATAATTTTGGACAATGCAAAACGAGATTCTTGGTAATCAATAAGGAAAAACTATAAAAAATTCGGTATATACATCAAGCTTAGCACGCGTCAGTCCCGTGTATCAATTTGGTAGTATTTTCTAGTGCAAAAAAAAGTTTGTCCATAACACCGCTTCATTTTGTGGAAAAAATGTGGAACTCAACGAATTATTAATTATTTTTTTTTATTCTTATTTTTTTCTTATTATTAATTTTATAATGTGTTTTGTTCTGTTTTCTATAAATATACAGACTTCTAACTTACTTACTTTTCTTAAATTTGAATTTTTTTATGCTGTCCCTTAATACACCAGGGACTGAATACATCGGATTCCTACAGTTACTCAAATCTCTGCAATTTCTCTTCCATGCAAAGTGATCAAACCTAATATTTGTACATAAAAACCTATCCACTTGTATACATATATAAATACATACATATGTACATGTGTATGAACATATTTAGCATAGACTAAAGGGTGCTTTCGTACCCAGTTCAGAATCCTACCAAAAGCGGCAAAAGAATGGCGCGACCGAGGCATTTCTTGAAAGGTAGCAGAATATTACAGTTGCCTTAGCAAGTCGGCCATAATAAATTATCCTGTCTCAGCTGTCCCCTTGCACCGCATAGCGAGTGTCATCGCGAATGTCGCGTTGTCGGGCCTTTGCTATGCTGTACGAAGGTCTGCCGGTGGAAGCACAAAATAGTTCGCCGCTTTTGGAGATTTATAAGTAAACCATAGAAGAAGGTCAAAATGCGGTGCTGCTGTGAAAAATTCAATTAGGCTAATTGATGGCTAAGCTTATGCATTTCTTTCGGCTCTGCTATGCCTAAAAGTAAATAAACCTATATCCCCTCCGATATGCATGCACATACATACATACGTGCACATTGAATTCATATGTGTGTGTGTACACACATTTAAATTGCGCTTAAATAAACGCCATTGTTTTTGTGTACTTATTTGTTGTTGTTTTTTTTTGTGAAAGGGAAAATCAAACAGAGATAAATGGAGCAGAACATTTTCCCCGCAGACATCTGGCTTGCCGCTTCAAGGGGCCAGAATAAAGGTGAGTGAAATTTAAGCGTAGCTGCATTCGCAATTGCAGTGGATCCTCTACTGTTCCACGTTCAACTGGCTACTGCTGGTTGTCGAGCTGCCGAACTGCTAAACTGGAGTGGAATATATTTTATTTGCCAAATTCTTGGAAGGCGAATTACTTCGAAATGTGTCGATATGTCGCATCTTCTAAAAGACTTGGCTATTCAGCCGCTTATGATATCGTAGCTCACAGCCCGCTGCCTGCTCGACGCTCGATGTGTGTAACTTTGTGTGTGACCGTTGGCCGTCCGTCTGTTGGCTGTTGGCTGTTGGTTGTCTGGCTGCTGACTTCTTTGCCTGCTTGTCTGACTGCCGTCGGCATGCAGTGGGGCAGCGACGCGGCCTTCTTTGATAATACAATAGCTGCACGCGCCCAATTTACATTTATGTCTACCGAAGAATGAAATTCATGGGCCACATCCACATTCATAGCCACAAAACAACCGCCGCACCTCTGCCGGCACGGCCGCCTCCACCGCTTAGAATACTTGTACATCGTACAAACCGGCACTGTCACCATAAAACTCCGCTATAGCAGTCCTTCTATCCTCTTATGCATGAAGTTGTGGGGTAATATTGTCGCAGCAGCGGCAAGCATGACAGGAGGCGATGCGACAGTGCCGCCGTGGTGTGGTAGCATATTTGCGAGTAGCGTTTTCGCTTCTTCCTTTTCTACCCTCCTTTTGCAAGATTTAAGGGATACTGTCAATATATCTGTTTTGAATATATTTTGCCGACTTATAAATCGATGGTCGACCGTTGGCTGCTTGCTGCTGGCTGTTGGCTGCTGGATGTCTCAGCAATATTCGCTCTTGTTGCTGTTCAACTAGTGTCCATTTTATGTGGGCACTTTAGTTCAATGGTGACTGTGACTTAAGATTCACAGTGGGGTGGAAATGTAAATTTCGAAGTAAACTACTTTTCACGCAAAGCAACACGAAGGGCATGCAATTTTTAACCAACTTTTACACAACTATTACCAGAAGTTTTCCTATTTTTTTATTTTAATGATGTTTTCATCGGAAAGGTTGTGTTAGGTAGTGCTGGCTGATCTGTACAAAGATCTCACTTTGCGCTCTAGAGCCCATTGTGTTGCCAGTGCTCTGTATTTGTGGTCGAAGATCTTATTTTATACAATTCTTAATGCACGTCTTCACGAGTTTTAATAGCCGTTCAGCCTTTTGTCAGTAATATCCCTCAAGGATAAAAGTACCCAGAGCATTCACCGTACCCAAAGTACCCACGCATCGCTCTGGACTAATCCGTTTTCAGATTCCAGGTCCCTCCATCTGTGGAACAACATCAAGACGCACACCACAAATAGCAGAAGGAGCTCGTCCCGATGAAAAGCAAAAATTCCAATAATTCCCTGCGACTGGGTATGAAAGATGCTCTTCATAAGATACTCACTTATTTTTGGTATCTTAGTAGAAGCCTTTGAAAGCCAACTCTAAGTGAAAACTCGGAACAAATCTGAACTGATTAAGAAGAGAATTCTGTTTTTAGAAGAGGACTCCAAACTACCGAACCGTACTCGAGCTTTATGAACAACGGTTAGCCCAATCATTTAAATGAATACCAAAATTAGGGTTAGCACCCATTACAAAGCCTAAGCAGAAACATTTAGTGGATTTTTTCCAGGAATTTTATAGTTATAAACTTGCTTAGCTGCAATAAAAAAAGAACAAACATTTTCATTGCCCCAAATTGAGTGCCATTTCATTACTGTCACATTATTTAAATGAGTTTGGAACAGCCGTGTTTCGTTTGCTGACACAGCTCCAAATCATCAGCATACGTTAGAGTCTTTGAATAAAAGTTGCATCGGATTTGTAATCAGCATCCTCAGACACCATCAGTTATATTTTTGAGATTATAGTAGCTCCTAATAATTTGAAACTCGTGCGTATCACTGCACCGAAAAGGGTTAACCTTTTGTTTCGGGATTCAGCTTTATGTTAATTTGAGTATAAGTGAAAGTTTTTAACACGTCAGGGCTTGGAGAAAATCGATTATTACCTCCAATAAAAAAAGGGCATTTTAATACCTAGAATTTACATTTTAATTTTGTCCGATTACTAATTTGGCGTAAAACAAAACTTTAAAATAACAACTTTATAAAAAGTCAAATAATTTTATACAAGAAAGTGCAAGTTATCAATTTTTTTATGATTTCAAAATTCATCTCTCGATAGCGCAATCCATTCATCGTAACTGTTGCTGCAGCTTCATTTTCGAAAAAGTAAGGTCCAATGACTCCGCAGGGCCAAACAGTCACACGTTGAGGATAGAGAGGCTTTTCAACAATAACTCTTGGATTTTTTGAGCCCCAGATCCGACAATTTTGCTGTATGGCGAATCCACCGAGGTGGAAATGACCGTCATCACTCAAGATGATTTTTCGATGGAATTCCGTATCATTTTCATGCATTTCAACGACCCAATCCGCAAAGACACGACGTTGTTGATGATCGGCCGGCCTGAGTTCTTGTGTTACCTGGACTTTATAAGTCTTAAGACCCAAATCTTTATGCTAAATATGTTGTAATGACGTTTGTGGAATACCTAGTTCCAAAGAACGACGAAGAATGGACAACCCTGTGTTTTCTTCAATACTTTCGGCTACAACAGCAATATTTTCGGCACTTCTTGAGCGACGTGCACGGGTTTTATTCTTCACATCACTAACTTGTCCCAACAGCTCGAATTTGTTCACCAATTTCTGTATTGCGGTCCGACACGGGTCTTCACGATGACCCAAAAATGTTCGAGTTTTACGAACCGTCTCTGCCAAATTTTCACCATTTTTATAGTGAATTTTAATAATTTCAATGCGTTGCTTAAGCGTGTATCGTTCCATTTTTATTAATGGCGTAGTTTCTGCTTGGCAAATATCAAAAAATGGCAGCTTCAAAAGTGACATCTACCGAAATAGCGGGCTATTCAAAATAACACCTGTTATTGGAAAACCTTTTACAAAAATGCGTTTCAAAATATACATTGCCGAGCTTAATTGAAGGCATTATTTTTTAATGTTTCCAATGTTTTTGAAGTTACAGTTTTTTGTTAAATATTTTTTTTTTAATATTTTTCACATATAAAAATAATTGGCGCTTACACTCGTTTTGGGTGTTTGGTCGAGCTCCTCTCCTATTTGTGGTGTGCATCAGAGAACTGCACCGGTTGAGTGTGAAACATTCATACGCTTCGCTTGAACAAAAAAACAGGCCTTTGCGTTCAAACGATCGAACTTGTTCAAATAAGTTATTGTCATTGTTTATTTCAGCTCAATCAAATCATGTGCTGCGTTTTAGCTCTCCGATGTTATCACCAATCGTCTTCATAGCAGGCGTTTCGGGTATTTGCTCGTTCGGCTGTACATTCATTTTTTGAGCAAGAATAAAAGGGCTATAGAGCCAAATGAGCCGGTTTGAACACGTATGATCCCGCATGAGTTTTTGCATGTAACGATAGCAAAGTAAAAGCAAAATTTTAAAGCAAAAGCACTATATTTCATATTTGTTTTTTTTTCTTAAAACTTATAATAATCGTTTGACATTATTTTACAACGGCTGAAACCAACTAATCCTTTCAAATACGAAACGCAATTTACAGCGTACATTGTACGCCAACGCTCGTTTGCTCGAACATGTGCTATTTACAATAATGACAATTATTTCTTTGAACTAGTTTGATCGTTTGAACGCAAAGGCCGATGCTAATTTCATTCAATGCTGCTTTTTGTTCAATGATTAGATTTGAGCCGAAGACATTAGATCATACGTGTTGACTGAGCTGAACTACGCGTTCGCCTGCATGAGCTGACTGCACTTGAACAAATATTTTGGTTCAATTGACTGAATGTGAGCAAGAAATTTAGCGTATGAACAACTCAAGAAAACAGTGAGCCATGCAGGTCTCTGGTGTGCATCTTGATGTTTTTCTACAAATGGTGGGATCTACAGTTTTAATCACACTCCGAACGGCACTTTCTTTTTTTTTATCAGCTTTTTCACGGCAGAAATAAACTGGGAGGCTTGTCATTGCCTGCCGAGCGGCGACAGCTATGGAGATTCGAACCTACGTCCTCCGAATGATAGTCATGCACCAACCCTTTCAGCTACGGCGGCCGACTGTACTTTGACCAAAAACCATAAAAATCAAGCTTTCATATTCTATATTTAATTTACAAAAATTTTCATCTAAATTTTGAAAATTTTTACAAAACTTTCTGTATGCAGTAATACGGCTCAGAGAAGAGGCTTCAAGATGCTTGCCTACGCCGATAACTCGGCACTTGTTGCCCGAGAAAAGTTTTTAGATTCTCGGATGGAATTAATGGGCCACAGATTGTGGTCTCTCGGTAAATTGTCTGAGGACGGATCTCGTCTTACCTACCTGAAAATATAAAATAGCTCAACTCCCTTCAATAGCGAGCGCCCCATTGGTGATCCCAGGAAGTACCTGGGACTCATCCTTGACAGAGGCCTAACATTGAAGAGAGAATTAGGAAGGCAACAGAATGGTACTTATTCTCATTCTCTCATTTATATTCCCTCAAAAGAGACGAGGTGCAACATTTGGAGACAGGACATGGCAAATATGTTTACGGATGGGTTGATGAGGGAGTATTCTGTGAGAAGTTCCCCATCAAGCTCAAATTTAGGCTACCGGACCACTGTAGTGTTTTCTAAGCAAAGGTAGCCGCAGTCAAAGAGGCAATGGATTGGTTGCATTATTCTGTAACTACTGTAAGGGAGGTAAAGATTTACTCCGGCAGCCAAGCGGTTATTAGGGTCCTGAGCTCATTGTTGGTGCGTTCAAAATTAGTTGGAGAATGCATAATTTCTCTCTCGACTGCATCCGAATACTTCGCTTTTAGGCGCATTTGGGTTCCCGGTCACTATGGTCCAGCGGAAAACTGCTGTCCTGATGAGTTAGCTAGGGGGGGATCCTCGATACGGTTTCACCTTGAAACGAGAGTATTGGTGTTCCCTCGAGAACCTGTGTCTCCCACTGGCTCTTACTTTTTTGCTACACCTGCAGATATAAATAATAAAATAAATATAGTAATTGTCGCGTACACTTCTATTAGGTGTTTGGCCGAACTCTTCCTCTAATTTATGAAACACGGCTTGATGTTAATTCACAAATGGACGGATCTACAGTTTTTTTTATGAGGAGGTTTTATGTGGCAGAAATGCATTCGGTGATTCGCACATATCACACACCGCAGCTCGTTGCGGTTAGCGCAATTACAATAACCCACCGTTTGGTCGTCATTCTCGTCTAACCCAACGCCCCCATTTCCTTTTCCCACCTTCTTCGGTTCTTCTTCCTCTTTTTTTCTTCATCTGTATGGTAACGTAATGGACGAATTTGTTTCTTTGTCCAAGTGGGCTCTTACATGAGCACCCATTTACCCTAACATGGCTCATGAAATTTTTGGACGCGATAAGGACCTCTGGTGGGTGCCTATCAATAAGTTGGCTTGCTCCTTACCGACAAAATTTGCAAGAACGTTCATATGTATATTTTTCGACTACAACAGTGTAATCAGCGCAATATTTGCGAACGCTAGCGGTATTTTGTGTGTGTGCGGTTTAAAGGTGAGTTTTCACTTTTTAACAATAAACGTCTTGGACAAAACTAATGAATCGCTACAAAAAGCGGAAGCTTTAGAAACATAATTTACAAAAATTAAATAAAAGGTTCGGAAAGCTGTTGGATACATTATTTTTTTGACAAGGGTACATTTCAGAAAAGATATTAACAAAATATTCGCTATGAGAACAAGCCACTATATAGTAAAACCTTTAATAGGATTCCGAGGGTTTAATAGTTGAATATATGAGAAGTTATTTTAAACCACTTGCGTCGAGCCATTTGGCACATAAATATTTTTCCAATTTAACGCCTTACTTAAATTCTGGGTGTGCATCTCTGGATCGAAAAGCGCATTGAATGCAACTTCATTTTGAAAGTGCGACGTTCTCTGTTACAGAGGCGTACCACAAACCTCAGGCGTTGAGTTCAGCAAATCTTCTAGCTGCTATCTTCTTTTGGTCAAAAGTCGCTGCAAATGGATCTGCTTTTGTCTGGCCGAGTAAATGTAAAATGTGCAAAGGGTGGACTCCACTGAGTCGAGTAACACATAAATGAAAGAATTTTCACTAAAAGTTGATTTGAGTAGAAATTGAAGTGCATTACTACATTCATTCATCCGTGTAACATCGATATTTGTACATATTTAAAATATAATTTTAATAAAATATTTAAAAAATAAATTTTGTATATAAATTTTATCTCATGTTTTTTTTAGCCACAAAAAGTACCAACCATTCATGTCTCGAATATCCGAATACAGTCTGGCACACGATCTACAGGAGCAGAATATGGGCATTGCTGGCAGTGATTCCTACAGTGTTAGACATGATAGTGAACACTCTTCCCCCAGTTTACACTCACCGGCCATACACCAATCCGCATATGAAACCGAAATCGTTGATAGAACGCTACAACAAAGTGAAGGCAATGCAGTGTACCCTTCCCATTTTCTTGCCACTACATCACCTTTATTGAATTCCAATCTACCATTGCTAACAAATAATCAAGTCATGCTAAACAAATTTCTTACACATCCCAATATGGTGGCTGTAACTGTACCAGTGCACGACACGGAAGACTGTCCAACCGGTGCCGATACTCCAGTGTGGAACTACAATGACTACAAGGATGACATTTGTGCCGTAAATTGTTCATACTTAGAAAGACAACAGAAGGTGAACGAATCTAAATTTCGTACTGGCGTCAATGCCGCAAAATGTGCCAAAGAGACCAGAATACGTAGACCAATGAACGCCTTCATGGTGTGGGCGAAAATCGAACGAAAAAAGTTGGCCGATGAAAATCCGGACCTCCACAATGCAGATCTTAGTAAGATGCTAGGTAATTTATATACTTGTATGCATATTGTACTCACCTATACTCAGCGGCAGAACTCTACGTAAAAGGAAAAGGAAAGTTATATACTTTCTTTTAATTTAAAAATTATTTTTGATTTCTATTTTTTTTGTGTTAATTTATGTGAAATGAAAGCGATATAAAGAGCTTTTTAATTATCAAACCCCACTTTTAAGCTAAAATAAAATCAAGTTTTGAAGTAAGAGAGTTAGTTTTTATTTTGTGTGAAAATATGGTCCCCGACTGGACTCTGTAGATTTTCGGGTGTTGTATTCTCACTTGAATTTTGATAAAGTTGCTTATTGATATTGAGATTTATCAGGCAGTCTCATTTATTTCCAATATTACGATAGCCATAGACAAACCTCAAGCAAAGAAGTGCCAGTTTAATTGTGCCTTAATATTGGTTATGTTGCGTTGACAAAAAGGCCTAATGAAAACCATATGGAATCAACAAGTTTGAAACATACCGACGTGTCCTCTTATTGAAAAACTGTTTATTTATACTGATTGCTCATAAGTTTTGCGGTTCGATAAGAAAAACACAATTTTATGGTTTGAGATACTCTTCATTATTCAGTATAGCCTTCCTGAACATCACAACAACACTTGTTCCATCGAGATTACAATTTATGAATTCCATCCCTGAAATGAGAATCTGAATGGGCTGCAAAATATGCCTTCACAACAGTTATGCCCTCATCATTTGATGAAAAACGCTTTTCACGAATGAATTTGTTTAAGTCTGGAGACAGCTGAAAGGCGCTAAAAGCCAAATCTGGTGAATACGGTGGATGCTCCAACAATTCGAACTTTAGATCACGGATTTTAGCCGTTGTCAAAATGCTCTTGTGACGCAGTCCATTGTCCTGATGAAAAATAATTTTTTTCTTTTGCCAACTGGGTATTTTTTCACGGTTTTTTTCCTTCAGCTGGTCTAAAAAATTACAATAATACTCAGAACTTTTTGTTTTACCAGTTTGCAAGTAATCCACAAAGGAAACACCTTTCGCATTGCAAAAAACTGATGCCAACACCTTCTTGGCCGATTGCTGGTCACGAACTCGTTTCGGAGCCGAAGAACCAGGTTCACACCACTCTTTAGCTTCTTGTTTTGATTTAGCATCATGGTGATGGACCCAAGTCTCATGCATAGTGATGAATCGACTCACAAAAACTACTTTATCCTTTCGAAAACGCTCTAAATGTTGCTAAGGAAGTCGCATTCGAATCTGTTTTTGTTCCATTGCTAGCGAATGCGGCACCAGTCAAAAGTTTGCTTACACTGCCCAATGAGGGATTCTTCTCTCTTTCAGTCACTCGACGATTTTCCAATACGATATCCAGTATTTTTTCTACGATTTCTGGTGTTCTTGCTCTCTTGGAAAACCTTTGACCTTTAAATTCAGCAACCCATTTTACTACTGTATTAATTGATGGCGAAAAGTCCTTAAATACTTTCAACATTGGCTCATAAACTTTCTTCGCTGCCAAAAAGAAAAGTTCAATCATTGCACGATACTTGATTTTTTCTATTCTAGAAAATGCTGTGACACCTCGATTCTAAGGGGTTTTCCAATAAGTGGAGTTATTTTGATATTCAAAGAAAAATGCTATTTTTTTAATACAAACGATCGGATGTTTATTTCATTATAAAAAGGATGGTATACCGTTAATAGTGAAAAATAACATCAGGCAAATGACCACCACGACCACGCTTACAGGACAATATCCTTTTCATGAAATTTGTTACCACCGAATTGCAAAGTGGATGCCCTATGTCCTCGATAGCCTCAGGAATTTCATCTTTGAGGTCTTGAATCGACCCTGGGCTGTTGGTGTAGACCTTCTCTTTCACATGGCCCCAAAGAAAAAAATCACAAGGTGTTAAATCACAAGACCTTGGTGAGCAATTGTGATCACCTCTTCGAGAGATAACACGGTCCAGAAACTTTTCCCGTAAAAGGTCAATGGTTTTGTTGCTTGTGTGGCACGTAGTGCCGTCTTGTTGAAAAAAACGTTGTCCAGATCAATATAAATGGCTTTTAATCAAAGAATGAATTGCCAGATTGAAATGAAACTTCAAATACATTCATATAAAGAGTACCAACATAACAAAAAAAAAAAATGTGGGCTAGGAGCAATGTCTCTCTTATCGAACCGCAAAACTTATTGAACAACCTATGAGAATTTACAAATTTCGGGTTCCCATTACGAGCCCCAGCTATGTATTATATTATTGCGAATTTTCAATACATCAAATTACCTTGTACGTATGGCCATTGCCCTTTGAAGACGAATATTTGAAAAGTTTCAGTTAAATGTTTTAGTAAAGTGAGATTTTCTAATCGATTAAATAAACAAATTTCAACCTTAAAGTTTCCTTTAACTTTTAACTCTTCTTTCTCTCATTTGCTTGAAAAAGATTAGTTAGTTTCCAAACGAAGGAAACCTAGCCCAAATACTCTTAAAGTATTTAGTATTTATTTGTAATTGCTCCAAACACTGTTTCGAAGTTAACAGCCGCATCCGCTTGTTGTCCACCGTGGGCAACGCGGCACCCATCGTGCCGACAATTTTTTCATCGCCAACTTATCATGTAAAATATTAATTGCCATTCCGCTCGACACACCTATGGCCTCTGTTACTCCGCGCGCTTTCGTTCATCGATCAGTGAGAATCATGTCGTGGACCTTTTGAATGATTTCCTTGGTAACCACGTCTGCCGGGCGTCCTGGTGGCTCGTCATCAAAAACGGATATTCGCCCATGTTTAAATTTGTTGTGTTCATAGATGGCGAAGCGTCCTCACAGGCAGCATCCAACTTTGTTTCTATCTTCTCGCATATTTTCCCATCCAAAAACAGAAAGCGAATTACCGAACCTAGACCAATTTTTTTTCATCTTAGCGAAAATCGCGAAACACGTCTTACTCGAATAGCTGCCAAATCCAAACTAACCTATCAATCAGTCTGAGATTTGTTTTGCCGTCGTTTGATAAATAGCAGCGTATTATGCTAGTACCAACTTCCCAAATGGGTTCTTATTGAGCCGCCCTCGTACTTTCTATATTTCTATGGTCTGGCACCCAGATCAGGTTAATTTAAAAATATTGCGATGCTTCGCATAATAATTTGTGGCATTCAACTACCGTTTTTAATAGTGTTTTACTGACTCTAACGATTTCAGAGCTGCTCCGAGAAGATATACTTCCCTCGTAGTTAGGGGTCTCTTCTTCCAGAACAATAAGCCCTCTTATGGCGATAACTTCTGCCTGAAAGACAATAGAGTGATTAGGCAAGCGAAAGGCTGCACTGATACCCAGCCTTTTAGAGTAAACTCCTCCTGTTCATCAAGTTTAGTTCCGTCAGTAAATATACTGACTCTATTTAAATACAGACCCGAAGTAAAAGAAATCTGTAATCAGGCATATTTTGTGTAACAGTCGTTAACGTAGAGTTTTGTTGTTGAGATAAATTGTTGATAAATACGTTTATTAAAAAAATCATATGCTGTTATATTTTGAATGACTAAAACTTATGACTATTTTTAAACTATTTTTATTTAGGTAAAAAGTGGCGTTCACTTACTCCTCAGGACAGGCGGCCTTATGTAGAAGAAGCGGAACGCCTCCGAGTCATACACATGACCGAATATCCCAACTACAAATATCGACCTCGCCGAAAGAAGCAATCGAAAGTGCGCACTGTGCAACCATCGGCGAAAGAACAAAATAATACGACAAATCAAGTTGCTGCCGCCAACAAATCCAACTCAGTCACGCAAAAACCAACCAATTCCCCATCCATGAGCCAGTCATTCAACCAGTTGGCCGACGACAATCAAGCAACACGTTTTCAGGCACAAGGACAGCCCAAAAATCCTTCAAATTCCAGTATTTATGAGCAAGCATTGCGATCCAACTACTCTCCCTCCACTCCCGCTGATTGTTGCAGCAATTCCGACACAATCGAGCACTTGGAATCGATTAATTGCCAGTCTTCAATATCGAATAATGAGACCATAACAACGGGTTCACAGAAATCGAATACGAAGGGGGTAGTAGTCAGTCGGCGGGTACCAAGTTATCAAAACCAAATCGGAACCAATCGTCAAATGCGCTCAATCTCGATAAAGATGTAGTTAAAGTATCCAGGTATGGCAAAATGGAGTCCAAGTCTCAGCATAATCCTTTTGTAGCATATCCTCTGACATCGACTCCCAAAGCCGTTATCACCACCAGGGGCATGTATGTAACGTGCAATAGTCGAGGAATACTGGATCATGGTTATTCCGTAAAAGGCACGTTTTATCCGCCCGTTTCCGCAGCCGACAACCCGTCGATACGCAATAACAACTCAGGTCAATCTTTGACAAATTGCGATGTTGCCACAACATTCACCACCTCATCAGAAAACGCGCTCAGCACTAATTGTGGTCCGAACTATCAATCCATATATTCTCATGACACCAGTATTTCCAGTTCAGGCACACTTCTTCAAACGATTGCCAACACAAGCGATAGCTTTGCAACTCCGCCCAGCTCCTATGCGCCCAATGTGCACTTTGATGAATTCACGCGCTACTCCAACGCCGTCGAATCGGATTTCACGCCTGTCGTTTGTGACAATGGGTTGGAACAAGGCAAAACCGATGTTGGCATGAAATTTGCTAAATATCCTGATACAAATCACAACTACGATGACTTCGAAGCATACAACAATCCGTTAGTGGTTTCCGCTACCGGCTCTAATTATTATACCCAGTTGCCTTATACGTTAGCCGCCACAAGCGCATGTACGCCGCCGACAACACTGGCATTTCCCCTGCAATTGACCTTGCCATTACAACAGCCAACCACTTCCGCTTATACTCATCCTCACCACCACCACCATCACCACCACCCTCATCATTCTCATCCGACGCATCACCATCAGCAAATACACAGTCAACAGCTACAAAACGGTTATGCCCCTTACAACCATTTTATAACCACCACAAATACTACAGGCGCCGTTATTCCCACCAGCACATCATTGACGTCCATCATTTCACAGAACAATGCCATCGGCGATATTAACACCCAAATGCAACAGTCGCCTGTTGCACCTTTTACGCGCACCGGCACCGGAAGCTCGGCGACTGTAGGAAATGTCGAACGAATATTTGACTCACGTAAGGACGAGGAGATTAGTAATATATTGGCTGGAGTGAGGAAAACCTGTTACAGCAATTGACGAACTAAGAATAGAAAATATACAATACATTTCAAACATTCTGCATGCATATGTGTGTGTGTATGTGAAGGAGAATTTTGTGAAATCTATGCAAATATTTGAATAAAAACTGTTGAATGAAAAACCAAGCCGGTGATGCCATATATAGAGCATGCGCAAAACATGTAACCCTTTTAAACAATCTAAATTTGTATACACTTTTCGGGTGAAGAAAGCTAAATTTCTTTCGTTAATTGGAAAAGCAAACATTTTCATTACTTTTGAGACATGATTTCCATTCTTTGCATGTGATTGTCTCCACTTGCCTCGCAGTAGTGCATCCTATAAGAACAATCTTCCAAGCTCTTGTCGGTAATTTCTCTCTCTCTCTCATGAGTGGTTTGGACGGTGTTCGCCTTAACGATCTAAGTAGCTTCCGGGCTTCTCCTTCTTCTTGATTGCCGCGATAACCACTTAAGAGATTTTGGTCGAGTTTAACAAAGCGCATCAGCCGTTTATTTCTCATGCTAACCGGCGGCAGATGGATACACAAAGTGAAGCCAAGTCCTCCACCTGATCTTTCGAACACAGAGGAGGCCTTCCTCTGATACCGCACCGAATAATTTCAGAGCCGGCACCTTTGTACCCATTCGGATGACTTGTCCCAGCCAACGAATCCGCTGGACCTTTATTCGCTGCGCTATATCTATTTCGTCGTAAAGCTCACACAGCCCACTGTACCATCCCCTACGATACTCACCGTCGCCAAAAATCAGCAAAGGTTCAAAAATCTTCCGCAGAATCTTTCTCTCAAACACTCCAAGGCAGGCGTCATTGGACATTGTCATCATACAAGTTTCTGAGCCATACGATAGGACGGGCATGATGAGAACCTTGTAGAGTGTTAGTTTTGTTCGTCGAGAGCGGACTGTACTACTCAACTGCCTACTTAGTCCAAAGTAGCATTTGTTGGCAAGAGAGATTCTGCGTTGAATTTCAAGGCTGGCATTATTAACGGTGTTAATGCTGGTTCCGAAGTGTCTTACAACCTCGAAATCATAACTGTCTGCAGTGACGTGGGTGCCGATACGCGAGTGCGCCGACTGTTTCTGACTATACGAATAATATTGATCTTCAACTCCGCACCACGAAAAAAAAAAATGGCAAGAAGAATGGAAACTTTTTTACCGAACTGAAAACTTAAAAAAAATTACTTATATTTGGACTACCCGGTATACTTAGGCACAAATTTTGGGGCAGTGTTAAGAGTGAGTGAAATTATAATAAATGAAATAAATTATAATAAAAGTGATCACCTTAATAAAAATGGGAAGTTCGGATAACCCCAGCCACACAAAAAAAAAAAAATTAAACAACAATCAAATATAGGGTTTTCCAATAAGAGGTGTTATTTTGATATTCAAAGAAAAATTCTATTTTTTAATATAAATGATCGTATGTTTATTTCAGTATAAAGAAGAAGGTATGCCGTTAATAGTGAAAAATAACATCAGGCAAATGACCACCACGACCACGATTACAGGACATTATCCTTTTCATGAAATTTTCCATAACCGAATTGCAAAGTGGCTGCCCCTTCGATTGCCTCACGAATTCCATCGTTGAGGTCTTGAATCGACCCTGGGCTGTTGGCGTAGACCTTCTCTTTCACGTGCCCCAAAGAAAAAAATCACAAGGTGTTAAATCAGAAGATCTCGGTGGCCAATTGTGATCACCTCTTCGAGTCCGGAAACTTTTCCTGTAGAAGATCAATGGTTTCGTTGCTTGTGTGGCACGTAGCGCCGTCTTGTTGAAATAAACGTTGTCCAGATCAATACCATCCGATTCCGGCCATAAAAAATCGTTAATCATCTCTCGATAGCCTTTTAAATAACACCTGTTATTGGAAACCCCTTTATTTTGTCCCATCCAGACCGTTTTGTCATTTCATCGCGATTTGTATTTGTAAATATTGCAGTTAACTGGTGCAATGATATTTGTATTAGGATTTTTGATATCGATTATCAAGAGAAGAGAGCATCGCTAAACTTATTTCTATTTTTGGGGATGAAGGTCCATTCACTTCATGTCACTTTAAAACGCGCAGTCGTTAGACTTCGTCCGTTCAGGAAGATTTTCGAGTTGCCATGCCAGAATTGCTTGATAATGCAAGATCATCATCGATTACTGCAAGACTAAGACCATTTCAATCATTAGTTCCAGCAGTATACATAAAATATTACAAGATGCTTCAGGAAAGGAAAAAATGTTTCCTCGCTAGACCACAAATTGTTTGAAAAAGAGTCTACAGGGACTAAGCGTTTTTATGTATCTTAGTGGGATCTTCGTCCTCGGCCAAAGCAGCGACGTTATCATTACGAAAAGCAATACCAGGCCGACCATTTCTTGCGGCATCTGTAATGGAACCAGTTTGCAGGCGCTCAGCTAAACATTTAATTGTTAATAAACAGGACGACAAAATTTGCGCTAAAAATGCAGCGGTGAAAATGCAGTGATTGCTACCTCTCGCACGGTAAGGCTTATACAAACGGCGAAGAATTTTCGAGACCCGAAAGCCACTTCTTTTCTTTGCGATTCATCACAAATGGACGTAGTAAAAAATTAACCCACTAAATTTGCTGCAGGCGCTCCACTATTAACGGCATACCTTCCTCTTTATAATGAAATAAACATCCGATCATTTATATTAAAAAATAGCATTTTTCTTTGAACGTGTATGTATGTAGTTGAATATTCTAAAAATAATTCGTATGCAAGCACGCCAGTTCACGGCCATTAGCTATCGAAGTAGTAAGATTATGACGGTGTACGAATTGCCGGCCAGTGCAAATCTTGGTTTCCATATACATACATACATACACACATACCATTTGTATGTATTAGAATTACTTAATATTACAATGTCAATATGTTTGTTTTATACTTACATAACTTTCGTACAACGTTTGGTAGATTAGCAATACATAAAGGGTTTAAATAGCTTTAGAATTAATCTGAGCACTTATTTAATGAATCGTTTGTATGTATGTATAACAAATGTTTTGTTTTTGTATTTTATAACTAAGTGAACTTTTGTATGTTCTGTAGTTGATTTTATGAAGATTAATAAATAAGTTCGGTAAAGAAAATACCAATTTTATTGAGAAGAAAATCATGTGTTTCTCTTGTACTGAAAGTTACCCGCTAGTCACTACGCGCAAGTGAAATTCCGAAATACGCAATGCATTCTCACCCATAATTGCTAACTTAATTAAAAATAACTACGTTCTGTCAAAAAAAAAAAAAATAAATAACCGGAATTGTTCGTTAAAAAGCGCGCGTTACACATATGTCTAAATTTTTTTTTTTTGGAATGTTGGTACAACTGTTCTCTATTAAAATTCATCGGAAGAAGGAGGCTGAAGAAGACATGCTTGAGCAAGTGAATTCGGACTCAACGTTTATCCAGATTTATTGATGAGACGTGGGTATATGAGTTTGACATACAAACCAGTCAACAGGCGGCTGAATGGCGCTATCCACATGAGCCGAATCCCAAAAAACCACGTCAAAGTCGATCAAAAGTGAAAGTCAATGCTACTCGTTTTCTTTGATTTTCATGGTGTTGTGCACTCGGAATTCGGTTCCAAATGGTTCCACGGAAAATAAACAATATTAATTGGAAGTTATGCGACGTTTGAGGGAGAATGTGCGTAGGAAACGACCCAATTTGGGGAAAGAAAACTCATGGATCCTGCACCCTGATAGAGCACAGTTTCACAAGGCTCATTATGTGAACACTTTTTTGATCAAAACCTCGACAAATATCATCGAACAACCGACATATTCACCGGATTTAGCCCCCTGTGACTTTTTCCTTTTCCCAAAACTTAAATTGCCACTCCGCTGACGCCGCTTTCAGTCGATAGAGGTCATTAAGGAGAATTCGCTGAAGGAGCTGAAGAAGATCTCTTCAAACGCATTCAAATGGTGTTTTGCTGACTGGACTAATAGTTGGCATATTTGTATTGTTTCGAATGGATCCTATTTTGAAGGCGACAAAATAAATTTTGATGATTAAACAATGTTTTTGCGTTTTATTGAACAATTCCCGGTACTTTTTTGACAGAATGTAAATACTGAATAGTCACACATAAAAGGTAATTACGTAAGTATCCATCGCGGAGTAGTGCTGCCGGTCGCTTTTTGAAAAACAAGGAAATGATTATCTAAATATGTAACTAATAAAGTTTTTTCCACAACGTGCATGTAAAGGTAGAATCTGCACTACATAACGTCACTGGACGCCCTACAAGACGTGGCTTTTTTGTTTTTGTGGCGGTGAGGTTGGATTAAAAATGCCTTCGCTCCGTCGTTACAACGTGTGTGGTGACTCCACTAAAAAAGTTACTCAAACCAAGTGAAGGGTAGGAATTTAAGACGATCTTAAAAACTAAATCCTAGTGTGTAGGTAACATAGATGGGCACACTGCATTTGTAGATTTATTGCATTACAAATATCAGTTGTTGGGTTGGTTTGTTGAAGTATTGATTCATCCAGAACCCAACTAGCGCTTCCGCACCACTTTTTTGCAACATCTCTGTTACCAACTGGTTTAAGGGTTATTTACAGCATGACTATATCCAGCTTGTGCGGTTTAAGAATCCCATTAGGTTGTTGACGTCTAAGCCAGACAGTTGTTGGAGACTCTCAAACAGTGGTATGCCCAGAGTTGACATTCTCTCCACAGAGGAAATGGAAAATTGGTTACTTCTTTCCGGTTGTTTACAACTGTGACAGTGTGTCTTGTTAGGGATGCCCATTTTGGCTACTTGCTCCGCGACATACCAGAAGCCAGTTATGATTGGCGTAAGTCTTCAGGCGTCCGTCGTTTCATGTTTGTCAGTATTGACGTTTGTTTGTGGTGGTACGTGGGCTATTATCTTCTGCTAACTTTGCATGTTGTCTGGTCTCTCCATCTACAATACGCGATTCGAAGGGATTCTAAAGAAATTTTATTCTTGATTGCACCCAGTGGTGTGAATACCGATTCTGCAAGAATGTTACCTTTGGCAGATCCCCCTCTTGCCAGTTCATCTGCTTTTTCGTTGCCTTCAATCTTCCGATATCCCGGGACCCAGATTAAGGTGACGTTATGATTTTCACTCAAGGTGGTGAGGCGCGGGAATAGCCTTTGTTCCACCAGTTTTGCTATCCAAAAGAAAAGAGAAATCTGCGATTAGTAACCTACAATGTTCCCCAATTGCCAATACTCCCGCCTGGAAGACCCTGCAGGCATTAAGAAGACGTACAGATTTTTCAATTCTAATAAAATACTGATAACACTGTGTAACAAAACAAAACTAAATATACTTTTATGGAGACCTAGCACAACTTGTACGTATAGAAAAACTAAAACAAATGGTATAGGAGAAATTTCCAATACACCCCCAAAATCTCATTTTATGGCCAAAAACCCGTTTTTCAGTAGGTTGATGTGAACAATCACTCCTAATTTCGCCAATTTCTATCCGATTTCTAATTTTTTTATAAATTACAGGTTTCTATTTTGAAAAAAATATTTGTACTGCAATTTTTTTAGTAATCGGGAAAAAATATTTTTAGTGCAATTTTTTCCAGGAAACCGTAAAAATATTATTACAGCATTCTGGCAATACAAACTAAATTGCAATAACAGTAAAAAATTATATTTACTGCATTTTTATTGCTATTATGAAGCACCCGTCTACGGAACGTAAAAAGTTAGAGAAACACCCGTACCAGAGCGGTTTCAACTTGCGGGGTGTGGCTATTAAATAAGGAGACTGTAAAAAATTATCAATAGAAAATTATCAATAGAAAATTTTTTACAGGTATTATTTATCATTTCCTTCAATATGTGTACTTAGCCTTGCCATAAATTCTGTGACAAGTTTCACAATGCATTTTTTTTTGTGAGGACAACTAGCAAGTACAGCACTCAGACACAATTAAGTCCATTGTACTGCATTCGGACTCCCTTTTAATTTTCTTTAAATCTACCCGACCTTCGAAGAAATCTGAGTAGATCTTGTGGTGCCAAGGCGCCAAGGTGGTCGCTTCTTAACACATCAGTGCCAAAGACCTCAAGCCTGATTCGAGCGAAGACGGAGCAGACGCACAGAAAGTGGTCCGCCGTCTCATCTTCCTCTTCACAAGCTGGGTAGAGTACACTGTCTGAGATGCCTACCTTTTCCATGTGCTTCGCCCCCAGAAAATGGCCCGTCATCAGTCCAACCAACTGTCTGCAGTCGCTTCTGCTTAATGACAGAAGGATTTGCGACTGTCGCCCGGTGGCAGGTGACATCAGTTTAGTCCATCTGCAGCCTCTCTCAGCCTGCCAAGCTCGCCTGTGGGTTGTAGTAACCTATTTACTAACCGTGGCTTTGATGGCTGCAGAAGGGAGTGGCAGAACGGGCTCCGGGCCAAGGAAGTTGGCCTCAGAGCCCATTCTGGTTAAAGAGTCAGAGATCTCGTTACCCGCGTTACCCACGTGTCCCGGGACCCATGTTAGCATCAGGCTATTATGTCTACCGACATAATTCAGCCTGGATTTACAGAACTCGACTACCCCTGATGTGGTTAGGGTCTTAGGCCATGAGCGCAGCTTGGTTGACACATATGGATCTGCCTCGTCATCTGTTATCCACAACAAAGTTCATCGCTTCTTGAACAGCATACACCTCCGCTTGAAACACAGATGCATGCATTCCAAGAGCAAAGTGTAGTTTGGTCCCGCTGGATTTCACGAAGACCCCTGAGCTGGAGCCGTGCTCGGTCCTGGAGCCATCCATGAAAATGCGAAAACAGTGTTTGCCGGGCTCATTTTCAGAGTTTGACCACATTTAGAGTCAAGGGGCATGGAGAGAATCGTTGGACCGAAGTCCATGCCTTCTCTGTTTTCCAATGCCGGGCAGGGACCGCACCAGTTTCCATTATGTTTCATCCTGCAGATGGCCTTCAAGGCCTCTCCTTGGATGAAAGCATCCAGTGCGGGTAGACCAACCAGAGCATCTAATGCCGGGCCTGAAGTAGTCGGAAAAGATTCACTGTTGAAGAAGTTTTTAATAAGCAAAACGACAAAATCAAAGCTAAAACTTCTAAAGACGCAAAATATGTTGTTTCAAAGCTTCAGCGTGGCCACCATCCAGCCTCCATAATGGTTTGGTGGGCAGTGTCTTGTAAAGGCGTTCTTCTCCTTCTTCTCCTTCTTCTTAATTGTCTTCTATTGGACATACCAAGTGAATCCAAGTCCATCTCCAACTGATCTTTCCAACGCCGAGTAGGTCTTCTCCTTCCTCTGCTACCACCTGCTGGTACCGCATCGAATACTTTCAGAGCCGGAGCGTTTGTATTCATTCGGACGACAACACCCAGCCAACCTAACCGCTGGATCTCTATTCGCTGCGCTATGTCTATGTCGTCGTAATGCTCATACAGCTCATCTTTCCATCGCCTGCGATATTCGCCGTTGCCAACGTGCAAAGGTAAAAATCTTGCGATTGTAAAGCAATTGAGCAGTACTCTCTTCAATGAACAGCGTTGAATTTTCCAGCAAGATTTCGCTCTAGCTTATAAAGCAAAAACAACCCAGCAGGGGCTAAAAAATAAATTTTCTCGGGTTCATAGCCGCAGAATATTGACTCTGGAAGTCCAGATCCCAATACATTGGAGTACAGTTTGTGGTCAAAATTGTGGGACATGACATGTCGTAGGTCTCACAGAAATTTGAAGAGTCTCAAATAATCTTTGGTTCGAGCTGCGTCGTCAATATCCAGGGACACCGTACGTGCTACAATAGCTGAAAGGCCTAATCGTGTGAAGGTTTGTGTAAAAGCAAATGGTGGCCATTTCGAATGAAAATTTAATGTTTTTTTTTGATATTTCCATGACTAATAAAAAATAAACTAATTTAAAAAAAGTATTATAATTTAATATCTAGAACGGACTTAACTTCTAACAGAACTTATGGCAGGACTAAGTAGGTATACTAAAACGCATAGAATGAGGAGAGGAGTCGATAAAGCCATGTACCGCATGTCCGCACAATAGCTCGAGCAGAAATTAGTATATTATATTTCCATTTGTCGAAGATCTACTCTTAACCCCGTATGCCACCTTTAGCACTTTACCTTGCGCACATATTTGTACTTTTTGTTAAACTTCACGAAACTCCCATTGCATACATTTTAGTGTGCCGATAACCTTTAATTTTTATTTCGAATCAAATAAAATTAGATTCTTTTGCTCAGTTGCTCTTTTGTGACGCCTAATCATTCTTTACAAGGTCTAACATTCTGATCATGGCATCATGGCAAAAAAATCGTAACAATTTTAACACTTTAAGAAAAGTCTTCCAATTTTTTGAATTTCACTTTCTATAACTCCCGGCAGAAGGAATATCGGGAGTTAACGAAGGATTTTTTTGGAAAGCCTAGACCATAAGCTATCATTAGAGATAAATATAACCTTCATAGACTCTAAACCAAGAAAATTATAGGGTGTTAGGAAAAACAGTACCTAAAATTACAAAATCCTCCCTACCTCTGAAACGAAGCATTTAACACTTTCGCTCCTATACACTCATTTTTGTTCCAATCGCCATCCACTATCTTCTCACGTACACGATCCGAAGAAAAGCAGTAAATCCTGTTTTTCTGTCTTCTCTTGAACCTCACCCAGCTCCATATGCTTACTTTTTTAGTTGAAATGAAATTTGAATTGGTCGAGCCACCAAGAGATTTGGTGGCTCCTAGAACACTCAGTCTGAAAAGCCCATTGTATTTAGAGCTCTGGAAAGAGGGTAGACGGAAAGAATAGAGACTGAGACAGAGGTATGTAGTTAGTCCTGTGAGAATTTTCCAGATTCTTTGGTAAATCTGTAAATATCCTCCGGATTTAGATAACGAATATTACTCATTCTCACGACATCGGAACCCAAAACTCGTAGCCGTGCTCTAGCAAAGACAGAACACTCACAGAGAAAGTGCTCAGTGCTATCCGCCTCCTCCAAGCAAGACAGCCACATTGGGTCCTCAATAATTCCAATGGTGGTCGTATATTGACCCGATGAGTTGTGCCCTGTAATAATATCGACTATCAACCGCACGTCTTTCCTTCAAAGTTTTAGTAGAAAGTTTGATAGTTTTCTGTTCGGACTTGTCACAAAACACGTTGCTGTTCTGAAGCATCCTAGAGCGGACCATCGTTCTTTATGTAAATTGCATACATAATTCCGAATCCACTTCTTTATTCCTGCGGAACTGATTCCGATTATTTGTTCTGGCCCTTGTGGGAGAACCGCTGATCCACGGTTGGCCAATTCATCGGCAAGTTCGTTTACCTTGAACACCGGAGCGTCCTGGAACCCATATAAGTACAAGCCTGTTCTGTCTTGCGACAGAATTAAGCTTCTTCTTACATTCTTGAACAATCTTTGAGGTTTGCTTCCTGTTCTCCAGGGCCTTCAGTGCAGCCTGACTGTCACTGAAAACTCCAATCTGTTTCCCGCTCCATCTCCTCTCGATTATCCATTCGATTACTTTCAGGATGGCAAAAATTTCCGTTTGGAAAACAGTTGCCATTTCCCTCATAGCATAGTAATACTTATTACTATCATTTAAGTACCATCCGGCTCCAGACCCTTTTTCATTCTTGGAACCATCGGTAAAGAAAATATCCATCAAACCTGAATGCATTCTGGATTGCTCCTACAACAATTTTCCTTCCAAATGAAGCTATGGGTATCAGGTCGTCTTTACGTGCCAAACACAGTGGATACTGCTCAGATAGCAACTTTTATAGTTAATTAGCACCAATTTCAAACTTCGAGTATCTTGATTTCGGAGACTAACTTCGGAAAGGGAGAGAATTATTTTGTACTTACGACTCAATCTCTTAAAAAATTGGTTTATTCCAATACCCAGCTGAGTGCTGTATTTACTGTAATTACAGACTCTTATTAAATCTTATTATCTTTAATTTAAAATGTGTTAAATTATAACATTTTATCAAACTATTATTTTAATATATAATATATTTCAGTAAATATTTATATGCAAAAATAATTAATCAATTGAGCCGTTTTCTATGAAAGTGAAGTAAGTACATTTTATTTTATATGGAGATATTTAAAATTTTGCACTTGAATTTTCATATTTTTTAAGCATTAAAATTTAAACTTTTTTGTCATCAACTAATTATTTAAACATTTTTTGTGAAAATGACTTTCAAGCCTCAAAACGCCTCAATTAAAACACTTTTTAGTAGCAATGAAAGGACAGAAAATCCACAAATAAACGGGATGCGGACAGCATCCACATGAAATGTCACCGACACAACAGATTGTCAGGATCTACCAAATACATACAATTTTTGGCGCGTGCGCAAAATTAATTTTTTTATTCGTGCACTGCATAAGTCATCAATTCGGTTTGGACCCTACAGCAGTTAGTTATTGTAATAAGATTTGTGTTATATAAATTCGTAGTGGTTTCATTTTAATTTTTTTTCGCCAAATAAGACTGTCGTGACAGCACTGCAAGTAAATGTTTTAAAAACGTGAATATACATACATAAATTAAACAGTTGAACAGCATACATTAATACTCACATGAATTGTACGCAAAAAAGTTCTCATATGTGCTTATTTCACTGAATTCATATTTTTACTTTCATTTTCGCTTTATTTGTGAAGCTGAAATGAAGATCCCATCCATGCATCGAGACTTGAGATGAGTATTGGAGTTGATTACATAAATTTATTGGCAAACTGGAATCACTACACCCAGTCCATTTGTGGGAATAGTTACCTCCGGTCATCTTTATGAATTACCCTTGAAATTGAGCTCAATAAAAATTTGCAGTGTTTTTTGTGTATCACACAAAATCGATAGACACAACAGACACATCAATTCGTATTGATAGTGTAATTGTATTTTTACATTTTCACTATCGCCACCGTCACCGTCGTCACCTTCACCATCAGCAGCGACCATCGCAATCACCACCAAAAACCACCAATTCGCCAATTAATTGTTTTTGTTCAAAATGTCATTCATTAATAAGTTAAAGGCAACACCATTGCCGCCAATCAAAAATATATTAAACGTGGCCATGCAGACAGCTCGTCAACACATTCCGGAGAAAAAGGATTACGAGCAGCCAGGCAGCAATACAACAAGAGCAACAGCGCAGCAAAATTTCAATTCCCATCCGCAAGGAATGATTCCTGCAGGAGCGGGCGAAGGCCAATACCAAGGTATGTAGATGTATGCATTGTGCTACATATACATACATATGTATGTACATACATTAATCTAAACATATTTTGACACACATGCATTTATAAGTGCATATACACACTAACCAATGAATAAAATTTGCAGTTATTTTCTCTTACATCAACTTAAATACGAAGCCGAATACTATGTATGCATGTACATATGTGCGACTGTCTGAGAAATTGATAAAAATGTGTAAAAAAAAGCTCCCTGTCAAGTTATAAAATAAGTTCGTAGCACGTGAAATCAGTAACATATACTCACACGCACACACACACAAACACATGTGGGCAGGTTCGGTTTTGTCGAGTGCGAGTAGATTTGTTCTTAAAAGATTTTCCTATCGCTCATGGCGAACTCGTGTAGCCTCCAAGTAAATTATATAAAATTTATTTATTTTTTAGTTTTTAGAGGCTTAAATATCAATAAAATTGTTAAATAAGAAAAAAAGAAACGCAGGTCTAGCAACGAAGGCTTTTAGCTAGCTGGTGAAGAATTGTTGGTTTATATACGTCATAGAAGATCGGAATCCTCCAGAAATTGATAGATTTAGGAAATGTTCGAATCGGAAGGGCTAATTAGTACGGATAGTGCATTATGGCGTTAAAATACTGCTGTCTTTGTCTATCTAATCCCGGGCAAAACGACAATAAGTGCAGTAAACTGACTGGAATATTACAAAATGGACACAGACTTGGTTGCCTTCCTTGTAGTCGATGTGCATTACTGATTACCCTGTGACCAATGCGTAGGCGAATGTGGGGCGTAGTATAGTTAGATTCGAGATATGATAACTTGGTTTAGTACGATTAGGATAAATTCTGGAGGAGCGATGGCTATAGTGAACCCACTCAGCTACTAATTTTGTTTGCCTCTGCTGTCCTATACGTCGATAAACATCATTTTCACATATAAGATTTAATGTGATGGTAGGAGTAATGCTCATATCCGTGGCAGTAGTAACAACGATTGTATTGCCGTTGATGCCTGGTGTCCTGTTACCCACATGATTCTGATTTTATGAGGGTGAGAAATCAGGTTATTTCTTATGGTGCCAATATTGTAATAGTTTTTTATGACCTGAAAACCGGACATGCCGTCTGTGCATTTGAAGAACTTCCACTCGGATTTTGACGAATACTGCATGGCGTTGGAAAATTGAGCAGAATGGAGGTAGTAGTCCATAGATATAGGCTCTCCACTTTTTTTCACGACAGCAAAAGAAATTTAATTCACTTTGGAACATCGATGAAGATTAACTGATATTTGGAGTTTTTAAGGTGATATGAAAGTGCTAAGAAATGTGCACAATACTCTACTGATGTTGTATTCGATTTTTGCATGTAACATAAGTCGTTTATAAAAGATGATTTTTTCAGCCCCTATGGTGGATGATAGACATTTCTCATCGATAATAATCTTAAGGGCAGTCCATTGACGTTTGCAAAAGACGCGCATTTATAAATTGAAGAAGCTGCCTTAGGAGTCCGTGTGCATACTGCTTTATATAAAATTATTTAGCTAAGAATAGTAGGATCCGTTGTTGAAGTGAGAGGTTAACACCTCTCAGATGAGTGTGTAATTATAATTCGGGTTTTTGATACACTTGTGTTTATTTACATAGTTCAGATATAAGCCCATATACATAAATAGAAAGCCAACAACACAATTAATTTCATAAGGTTGTGACTCGAGAGCGCACCTTGTAATAGAGGGTTGGCTTATAGGGAGCGCACGAGCTGCTATTTGAAAGGTCCTACCATTAAGATTCAAACCGCGTGGCACTTTCTATATTCCTTGAGGAGGTCAATAATTGGAAACAAGCATGTTAAGCAAATGAACGGAAGTTTACTTATTTGAAGGCTGCATAGCAAAAATAGAGGGTAGAAAATACTAAAAAATTCTTCATAATATAAGTTTTGCAAAATAAAAAACAATTTGAATTTCTGAAAGTTAATATTTAATAACATTTAACTTCTAAAGGCAAATTATTTTTAATATTCTCACTAATACGAGGAGCACCCTTTATGGACTGTTCGAAGCTCGTTGAAGTTTTGCTGAAATTTTTTTTTTTGAATCTTTAGTCATCCGTCACTTCTCCGAAAACATCGGTACACAACTTTCGCTTAACTAAATTAGGACACAAGGTCTGCTTGAGACCTACTAAAATTACTATAATTACATTAAAAGCGCCGAAAGGTTTGGTAAAGTACTAGGTTGTTCAAGAAGGGCTGCAAAATTTAGCTTATGACCTCATCATTTGATGAATAATGCTTTCCACGCATGCATTTTTTAGGTCTAGGGACCAAATCTGGTAAAAACGATGGATGCCATTGCCATTAGCCATTGTCAAAATGCTCTTGTGGCGCAGTCTATTCTTCTGATGAAAATATTTGTTTAATAATAATATTCAGAATTTATTCTTTTGCCAGTTTGCCAGTAATCCTCAAACGAAACTCCTTTCGCATTCCAAGCCTGACGTTAACACTTTCTCGGCCGATTTGTGCACACGAACTCGTTGCGGAGCCGAAGAACCAGGTTCTCAACACTCTTCAGCTTCTTGTTTTGATTTAGGATCATGGGGATAGACCTAAGTCTCATCCATAGTGACTCATAGCGACTCACAAAATCCACTTTATCCTTTCGAAAACTCTCTAAATGTTGCTCAGAAAGTCGCATTCGAATGAGTTTTTGTTCCATCATTAGCGAATGCGCTAACTATTGTGCACAAACTTTCTGAAACCCAATATTCATTCAAAATATTGCTTAAACTGCCCCATGAAATGCCTAGACCTTCTACTAAATATCTTTCAATCACTCGATGATTTTCCAATACGATATCCTGAATTTTTTCTACGATTTCTGAAGTTGTTGCTGTTTTTCGATGTCCTTAGCCTGAATCGTTTGAATTTTGAAATATTATGTTGAGTTGGAAGCGCTGTACTACTCCTTTTACACTGCCTTCATACTCTGCAGCACTTTCTAAGCAACTAGGAATAAAATACTAAACTTACCATTGGGCCTCCATCATTTAAAGGAATTCCATTGGCACCTAACGTTGGTACGGTTGTAATCTTTAAGATTTTACGAATAACCATTTCCACTGGTGCATAAGCGTGAGATGCATATTTACGTTTTTGTAAAACTCATATTGACTAAGTTTGTATGGGGTGTTGTGCGCCGATAGTGGGACTTAGTTTCAAAATGTAGTGCGCATACGAAACACGAAAATGTAAGATAAACAAAAAAAAAACGAATAGTAATCACCACTCGGCTAGCAATGCCAAATCTCCTTAAGCATTTCTGACAAGCGAACGCTTCTGCTTCTGTCATTCAGAGGTGACATAAATTTGCATAAAAAAGTAGCATAAGCCATCCATAGACTAGTGTCACCTTCCATATAAAGGACGTTTAAATGTTGCACAAAAAAAGAGATCTTTAAGTCACTAAATAACTAATAAAGATAACCGATTTCTTTATATAAAAGGAACTCTCTAACGATTCCCTCAGTTATCCGAAAGGCGACTGGTGAAGGAACCAAAGGCAGCAAGAAACATTTGTTGTACTGCTAGAAGCCTACTTTTCTGGCTGAACTGTACACAGAAATGACTCTGTATAGTGCTATAGCGCAGATAGAAAATAATCTACCTTACGGTAAACATGCCATTATTCCATATATGGTGTGTTTTCCTTGACATAAGCGAACCTTCAATAACAATTCTATGAAGACTCCATTCAATCAGCATAGGCCCTCTTATATCCCCCCGAGCGGCTCAAATGAACAGGAATTTAATTTAGTTTGGGATTTAAAGTCTACGCCTCCATACAATATCTTGGCCTTACTATAGACTAGTTCTGTCCTAGGTGAGGCCTCTCTTGATCAAAGTAGTTAACCTAACCCAGCCAAATAATTGAAGTAACTAAGAAAAAATTGTATATGGAATAGCTTCAGAAGAACTTTTTTATTTAGGAAATTGCCCATTGAATATACTCGTAAGTAAATGTGAAACTAATTTATCAATCAAGCTTTGCAAAATTTTATATTGGGTCTTATTAAAACACGATAATGAATCCGAGAGCTTTTTATGCGATATTTTCTAAATTACATTTCACTGAAACGAGTGAATATAGGCAAAAAGCATAAATTCATATAACTTAGATTTGTTGTAAAATATGGGTTATGCGGTAAAAAGTATTTGCGCTGCGTTCCAAATGCGGATACTAAAAATTTTAGTGGCATAAATAAATATTTGGTAGTAAATTCTTGAATTATCTAATCAATTTCGTTTGAATTTTAAAAATGTTAATTACATAAATTTCTTTGTTTAGCCCAAATTGCTGAAAACCCGACCGAACTGAATCCTTTTCGCAATCCAAATGGATGGATGGACACAGACAATGGCGAATGCAAGAATGAGGAATATCAGAATACCTCCTTTATTGCAAACGAATATGACGGAAGATATCAACAAACAGATGGATTTAGGTAATTAAAAAGCAAAAACTATAAATTGCTAATGCATTGGGTTATCCGATTTCGTTTGTATTTGTAGCGCAGCTCTACACATTAAGGGGTTATATACAGTTAGAAGGCCAAAAAAAGCGAATTTCCCAGAATTTTTTCTGAGGCAACTTTTGAATTTATTGATCTAAAAATTTTTACACGAATTACGTCGCCTTTTAACTATATTTTAAGACTTAGTATTTGTAAATATTTATTTAGAAAAGAGCTACAGCTGATCTCCGGGAGCTCCTCTCAAAAACGACGTTTTGCGGTGACCACTATATCTCTGAACAGCATCCTCTGAAATTAAAAAATCAAACAGATTTCGTTAAAGTAATATTAAATCTGGTAATTAATCGAAGAAAGAAGCAGAAGCAGAAAATTTTTTTTTGACAAAATGGCGGTTTCTCAAAAACAAAAATCAATTTTTTACCAAAATTTCGGCCTTAAATTGCTTATAAAAAAATATTTATCGGTGAGAAAAAATCTTCCATTAATTACTAAAAAATATATTTAAGGAGCTTGTGTTAAAATTTGAGACTAATCGGTTTAGCCGTTTTCGAGTAACGTTCGTCACCGACTTTGAAAGCACTATTTTGAGAAAAACGCGTTTAAAGTTTGAAATTCACTTTCAAGCACTCTGAAATCCCTTTTCAAATTTGCGTGTAACTTCGAAAATATTCACCGGAACGATATTAAATTTTCTGTGTGTATTTTTAAATATATGTACATTAAAAAAAGATTTTTGGAAAATTCTAACTGTATATAGCCCCTTAATAAATTGAATAATATACGCTGATTTTCATAATTTGTATATAATGAATCTTAACTTATTGATATAATTATTGTTTTGCATTTAAATAAAAGTCTTCGGTAAAAACGCTACGAACTTGCGAACCCAACCCAATACATGCACGAAATTAATAGTTTGAAATAGGGTTTATTTAAAAGTGCTTTCAATTTTGTTTTTAATTATAACTTTGCAATTTTTAATAATTTTTACGCTTAATCGAAAATATAATTACTTTATTTGCGAAATTTTCAAATTTGCTCTTCTCTTTCAGGCAAGCAAGTGTTGCCTCGGACGGTAGCTCATTTGTGTGTGAAGGCGAAGGTGGCGGTGGCACAAATATCGACGAATATCAGGCCGCATGGAATGTTACTAATGCCATTCAAGGAATGTTTATCGTCTCGTTGCCGTTTTCGGTGCTGCACGGAGGTTATTGGGCCATCATAGCAATGGTCGGCATCGCTTATATCTGCTGTTATACGGGAAAAATTCTAGTGGAGTGCTTATACGAACCCGACCCCAACACCGGTCAAATGATACGCGTGCGCGACAGCTACGTTTCGATTGCAAAGGTCTGTTTTGGCCCAAAACTAGGCGCTCGTGCTGTTAGCATCGCGCAACTGATCGAACTACTTATGACTTGCATTCTTTATGTGGTTGTGTGTGGTGATTTATTGGCAGGCACTTATCCACAGGGCTCGTTTGATTCGCGATCTTGGATGTTGTTCGTAGGCATATTCTTGTTGCCCATGGGCTTTCTGAAATCATTGAAAATGGTATCCACTCTTTCGTTCTGGTGCACCATGTCTCACATTGTGATCAATGCCGTAATTCTAGGTTACTGCATATTACAGATTACAGAATGGGGTTGGTCGAAAGTACGATGGAGCATTGATATGGAGAATTTTCCCATTTCATTAGGTGTCATTGTCTTTTCCTATACTTCCCAGATATTTTTACCGTCTCTCGAAGGAAGTATGACCGATCGTTCGAAGTTCAGCTGGATGTTAGATTGGTCGCATATAGCAGCAGCGATTTTCAAAGCCGGTTTTGGGTATATCTGTTTTCTAACTTTCCAAGATGACACACAACAAGTAATTACAAACAACCTGCATTCGCAAGGTTTTAAGGGATTAGTGAATTTCTTTTTGGTAATAAAGGCATTGCTGAGCTACCCATTGCCATACTATGCTGCATGCGAACTACTCGAACGAAACTTTTTCCGCGGACCACCCAAAACGAAATATCCCACAATTTGGCATCTGGATGGGGAACTGAAAGTTTGGGGACTGGTGTTTCGAGAAGGCGTGATAATTTCCACTGTTTTGATGGCGATTTTCATACCGCATTTCTCTATTTTGATGGGATTTATTGGCAGTTTTACGGGAACGATGCTGAGCTTTATTTGGCCGTGCTATTTCCATTTGAAACTGAAGGGCCACCTATTGACCCAAAAACAAATGATAAAAGACAAACTCATCATCGGTCTCGGTGTCGGTTTCGGCGTAATAGGCATTTACGATTCTGGCAATGCATTAATCAAAGCCTTTCAAATCTGATTACCATTTTAAAGGGGAAACTATTAAGGAAAAATGTAGCAGAAGCGCATGGCGGCGACACATCCAGATTCTGTAGGCTCAAAAGTACGTGAACAAATAAGTAGAACATTTAACATAAGCAGAGCAGGCAAATGCGGATGTTAGGAACCACAAACAAATACTACAGTCTACGAATATGGCAGTTTTGGCGTTAAAGAAAAAGGATAAATAACAGTCGTTTTTGTATTTCATATAATTATAATACCAAATATTATGCGATTTAGTTGATTCATATACATTTTTGCAAATTTTGTTGCATACTTTAGATGTTTAAGTATTTAACATATGATGTGAAAATGATGTCTTCCAAAAGAATGTGCGTGGCATTCTACAAACAACAGTCTACAATATTATACTGTACATGCAGGTGGGGTGTATCCACCCTATACTTCATAATATGAAAAAGTGTAATGTGAAAAATGTCTTCCAAAACGTTTTAATTAAGTATATAAATAATATTTACATAAGGACAATACGCGTGCACACTCTTGCATACTTATATCTGTGCGTAGTTTAAGAATAATGTTGAAACATGTCTTCCAAGATACTTACGTCTGTATATCAAATAAATATAATAGATAGATACTTATATACATACATGTACATGTATTATATTGTATGGGTAATTTTTTTAATGTTCAAATACATTAGAACATATAGCTTTAATGGCATTGTTTTATTTACTTACACGTACATACAGTCACTCACACCTAATTTGATACAGATACGACTTTTTTTACAAAGTGTTTTATATTTCATGCAGGGTCCAGCACTCGAAGTGTTACCAACTTCAGACGGCTGTCTTTTAGTTGGCTAAATGACAGTCCAATGTATTGTTTACAAGCGCGCGAAAGCATTTTGCCGAAAGTAAACGCGAAAAAAGAAAATCAGTAATGGATTTCAAACGTAAGAATGAGATTGCATTACATTTGGCTGGAAAATCACAACCCGCTAGTGTTCGTGAGCTCGAGCACCATAAAATAAATAAAGTTTTTTTGTTAATCGTACCAGTACTCGTAGTACTGGTAGCATCGCGAAACATCATGGAGGTGGTTATCAAACGACTGCGACGTCACGTGAAATGGTTCAAAAAGTGAAGAAGCGACTTGAGCGAAATCCCCCGACGAAGTGCCAATCAAATGGCGAAAGAACTGAAAATATCTGAACATAGCATCCGCCGCACACTGAAAAATGCATACAAAGTCAAGCCTTACAAGATTCAAAATACCAAAGGCGCAAGATCTCACGCCAAAGCAGCAACAAGTCAGACTAGAGGGAGCGAAGGATTTGCTTCGCTTGGCCGAAAGCGGTCAGTTTCCGAACATTGTATTTTCTAATGTCAAGATAAATGCGAAATATTATTGGGAAAGTATTCTGGAGGTTGCTTTGAAGTCGTTGGCAGACAAATATTTCGGTGGCAGACCATAGACGCCTCATCAGGACTCAGCACCGTCTCACAAAGTTCAAGTGAACCAAGAATGGCTAAAAAACAATGCTCCGATTTTCATAACTTCCACAAAATGGCTCTCAAATTCACCAGATGCCAATCCGATGGATTATTCTCCTTGAGCTATTTTGGAGAGCAAGGCCCGAACAAAAAAATTCACCAGTCTCGAGGCGCTGAAAAAAGCCATTGTCCGCGAGTGGGCCAAAATACCTGCAAGTCACATTCGGGCAGCTTGAGATTCGTTTCTGGACCGTCTGAAGGCCATAGTCAAGGCAAAAGGTGGTCATATCGAGCAAAAGTAAATTAACTCTTAATTTTGTATTAGTTTTTACTTGAATTTGAATAAAAATAATTGTCCAAACTAAATTTATAGCCTTTTCAATTGGTTACACTTAGAGTGCCGGACCCTGTAATATTTTACGGAAATGAAAAAACTCAATATGCAATCTTATTTATTTTGCTTTATATAAAAACAAAATACAAAAAAGGGTCCACTGAATTTTTGTAATGCAAAAAAAAAAACATAAACATGCAGAGAATTCACGCCGCAGCTTAAATGATGCATTTGATAGTACCGTTATTCCCGGCGAAATTGTATTTTTAGTATGCGCGTGCTGGTAGAGTTCATATGAAAAAAGACACTCCGATAGAAAAACCTGAGTTAGTTTTTGAGCATTTCAAAAAAGAAATGTCGCATCGTAAAATAGCTGAAATTGTACATTTAAGTTCGTCAATAATTCACCACTTTATTGAACGTCTTACGTATGAAAATCGTTTGGCCCTAAATAAAACTTTCACAGAGAAAGAGGGTCAGTGGTTGGTGCGCCAAGTGAAGAAAAATTCAGCAACAAGCGCCCAAAGTTAACTGGAATGACCCAAAAGGATTTAGGTAAGACTTGCCATCCAGAAACTATTCAAAAAATACCGAGGGAAGCAAATTGAAAGCGTAGAATAGCCCATAATAAACCTTTCGTAAGTGCAATGAGTAGAAGTAAGAGATTGCGCGCGACCATCTAAATACAAGGTGAAGCCCAAAATAAACAAGACTGCGCTAAAATAGACACGGCAGGAGCTTTGTTCTGTTAACGTCGAGCTTATTTATTCGATACACTGTTTTGCGCGATCTAAAAGTTTTTCGAAAAAGTTTTTTTCAGGTCATTGAACGGAATGTCCTTCAGTATGTCGGTACCAGCCTTTTGGATGGCCTCTACGGACGCAAAACGTTTTCCTTTCATGGCCAAATGCAATTTTCCGAATAGGTAGAAGTCACAGGGAGCCATATCAGGCGAATACGGTGAATGATTGATAGTTAAAATTCCATTTCTGGTCAAAAAATCAGTCACAAGCGTGGATCGATGAGATGGTGCATTATCATGCAATAAGAGCCAGCTTCCTCCTTCGAGGTATTCAGGGCGAATTCGACGAATGCGATGCCACAAACGCTTCAAAACGGCAAGATAGAAAATTGATTTGACGGTTTGGTCCTTCGGCACGAACTTCTTGTGGACAATTCCCTTGGAATTGTAAAAACAAATGAGCATCGACTTGATTTTTTACTTCTCCAAACCCGATTTTTTGCTGGTGGCTCGTCTGGGGCCTTCCATTCGGCACTTTGATGCTTAAAATGTTGTAAAGGAAGTTCTCGTATTTTCTTGCCACTTTAATGAGGTCTTTCGAATGTTGAATTCGGAGAATTTTTTGGTACTCAGTTAACTTGCGCGGAATGAAACGAGTACAGACCTTTCGTAAGCCCAAATGATCAGTTAAAATGCGATAAATCGGTGTTTTGGAAATATTCAACTCCGATTCCATGAATTTCACCGATGATTTCGGTTAATTTTTGATAAATTTACGCAAAATTTCGATGGAGTTGTGGTTTATTACTGATTTTGGGCGTCCCGCATGTTCATTGCCATTTACGACCTCACAACCATCTCTGAAACGTGTAAACCACTCATGAACTCTGACACGAGATAGACAATCATCACCATAAACGTTTTTCATCAATTCAAATGTTTCGGTAAACGTTTTACCGATTTTAAAACCAAATTTGATATTAGCTCTTTGTTCAAAACTCATTTTTGTACCGATAACACAAACATACTGACACTTTGCAATAACTTCGCTTCTTCCGAACCGAATGTCACCAAGCTTTCACTCGAACTCAGCTAGGGATGTAACTTCCAACGCACTAACTCGTTAAAAAGATGGCGCCATCAAAAACATTTTTCTGACGCCAATCTTGTTTATTTTGGAATTCATCTTGTGGAACGCCAGCATTTTGGATGACCCTACTATTTTGTAGATGAGGTAAAATTAAACTTATTTGGACCAGATGACAGACCTTATATAATATATGGCGCATACTTTTTTTAAATGCCGTAAATTGCAACATTTTTCGAAATTCAAAAATCCGGCTCGACAACTATAACTACAACTTTATTTTACAAGAATTTTTTTACTTTTTAGAGATCTATCAACATTTCAAGGAGTTATGATCCAGACCGTGGGGCAACTTTTTTGCACTGTACTTTGGGTCACATGATTTTTTATATACTAATTTTTGTAAAGAAAAATTTAAATACATTTTTTTATGAAGTTTAAATACTTATCAACAATGTATACAATTTTTGTATATGTATTTCTCTTATTATCCCTTCTAAAAACAGTTTTTCTTTTAGCGCATTTTTTGCGCTACTGGACGTGTGTAACCCCTTAAAACTTCTGCAAGAAAATTTTTTTCAAAGCGCTCGCAAATTTCAAATTGAAAATGACTTTCGCTTTTATCAATACAACGACCCAAAGCACAAGTCACAGATAATACAAACATGGTTAATACTGTATAAGTTCAGTCAAAAAGGTCGCTCACAGCGAAATACATTTGCCGAACTGCCAAAGAACAAACCGCGAAAGCAACGAAATTAGTATGGGGATCGCTATTGAATTTTCATGATGCTATAATAGGCTCACATATATAGTACATAGGTAACTAACTGGATTATCTACTTTTTCGAGCTTAACCGTATTTCTCTCAAGAAATCCGCATTTATAGAATAATCTTAGATTATTAAGATAATTTTTTACGTGCAACTCTGCGTTTTCTGTGTTATCGATAATTATTATTATGAATGTGAGAAGCGTAAGGACATCGAGGTAAAAACTAAATAAAATGAACGCCAGCGCATAATTCTAATATAATTTTCGTTAGATTTAATAAATTATGCATTCATATTGCAGATACAAGCGTACGTTTTTGCCAACCTCTGTAGGCCTCGTTTACTAATTTCCTCCAACTGTATATTCTTCATCTTCTTGATTGGGGCGATAGTCGCTAACGCGATTTTGACCGAGTATAACAAAGCGCGCCAGTCATTTCTTTCCCGCGCTAACCGGCGTCAGTTAAAAGCACCAAATGAAACCAAGTCCGAGACGTAAAGAGCGAGAAATGTTGCTCCATTGCTCGTGCATGCCGGATTGTTTGGCAATGCTCTCCGAGAGTAGGAGTAAAAGTCGAGTGGCGAATCTTCTGGCTGTCTGTAGCTATTGCTGCTTTCCGATGTCGAACATTCTTTGCGTAGGTAGATCTACGTTTTTGCTACACAGAGGCGTGTGCGCAGTTTGGCTGCAACAAGGTAATGATCGTACGTACATCTAATACACTAGAAGCGTGTCTTCCATCTATCGCAACATGATCGATCTGGCTTCGCGTTTCTCGATCAGGGGACAGCCAGGTAGCTTGGTGGATCCTTTTATGCTGGAATCTGGTGCTGCAGACTACCGTGTTTCGGGCCCGGACATCAACCAGCCTTGCAGATGCGCCTTCCCTATTAAGGGACCGGACATTCCAGGTGCATGCCTTCAAATCATAGTGCTCAGTTCGTTTGCAGGGGTCGTCATCAGAATAAGTAGTTCTCATTAGAGGCTTTGTTTGGTTTTTCATTTCGGGCAAAATTTTCAAGCGGATGTTCGGGAGCTATCCAGAGGATACTTGGGCGAAGCACGGAAGCTGTGAGTTGCTTCAGAATCGTTCTGGCTACACCCTCCAATTGCCTATTAGGTACTAGCAGCAAATTGCGCAATTCAATTATCTACTGCTTCTCTTTGCATTTTCTTCATATCGTTAATGATAATTGAACAAAGCAAAAATACTAAAATATTCCACCAAACCAATTTTTATAAAGAAAAACTTTTCGACAGTCCTGACAGCTGAGTGCCAATTTTGCAGCTAATCTGCCATATGTGAGCCAAGGTGAATCTATTAAAGGTGGTGTTGGTAAATAAGCTGATTTGTTTTTTTTTTCTTTCGCCGTTTCCATGTGGCTGTCAGCTCAGAATGAAACAAAACGAATTCATTATTTGTTTTCTAGTTTCCCAATACTTTGCTTTAACAACCACACTTATATAACATTGTTGTCTGTCTAGTGCCACCACCTTTAATGAATACGCCTTGAAATTTAAATTTAAATTTGAAAAGGTCGAGCCAAGGAGCACCAGGAGATTTGGTGGCTCCTAAAACACTAAGGCTAAAAAGCCCATTGTATTTAAAGCTCTGGAAAGAGGGTAGATAGTCAAGGAGGGAAGGAGAAAAGTATCAGAGAAAGAGATAGGAATGAATGGAGACAGATGTAGTTAGTCCTGTGAGAATTTTCCAGATTCTCTGGCAAATCTGTAAATAACAGTTTTAGAGAACGAATATTACTCATTCTCACGACATCGAAACCCAAAACTCGTAGCCGTGCTCTAGCAAAGACAGAACACTCACAGAGAAAGTGCTCAGTGCTATCTGCCTCCTCCAAGCACAACAAGCACATTGGGTCCTCAATGATTCCAATGGTGGTCATATGCTGATCCCATGGGTTGTGTCCTGTAATGATACCGACCATCAACCGAACGTGAGAATCCTGGAACCCATATAAGTACAAGCCTGTTTTGTCTTGCGACAGAATTAAGCTTCATCTTACATTCTTGAACAATCTTTGAGGTTTGCTTAGCGTTCTCCAGGGCCTTCAGTGCAGCCTGACTGTCACTGAAAACTCCAATCTGTTTCCCGCTGCATTCCATCTCCTCTCGATTATCCATTCGGCTACTTTCAGGATGGCAAAAACTTCCGTTTGGAAAACAGTTGCCATTTCCCCCATAGCATAGTGATACTTATTAGTATCGTTTTAGTACCATCCAGCTTTCATTCTTGGACCCATCAGTAAAGAAAATATCCGTCAAACCTCCCTGAATGCATTCTGGATTGCTCCATTTTTGACGCAATGGAAATCTGACATCAAATTTCCTTCCAAATGAAATTGTGGGTATCAGGTCGTCTTTAGGTGCCAAAAACAGTGGATACTGCTCAGATAGCAACTTAAAGATTTCTCTGTGTCCCGAAGTTAGAATACGCCTTTATGTAAACGTACTTTTATGATGTGTTGCTATTCAATTTTGTATCTGTAGTGTGCCCTTTGGCCGACACTTCGTCCTAAAGATCGTTTGGGTTATTGTTTTGTGGTCTTCTTTAATTCAGTGTTCCATATTGTGATATTAGTTGCATGCCTGGAATGCACCCCATTATACCCACCACACTTTGCACCCACTTTTATAAATAGAAACTCCGAACATATGTACATATGTATGTGTTAAAAAATTATATAGTATATAATGGTAGATTTATTAAATATATGTGGCAATTACGCATGCTTATTATAGATATACATACACATAATATTAGAGATAAAACATTGATTTGCCTCAATGATATGTAAGAAAAAAATATTGCATTCTTTTATATACATACATACTTATGTACGTATATACGTATTTTGGCATGCCTTTACAATTTGCAAGCGTAGTTAGTTTTTGACAGTTTTAAAAAATTTATGTTCGTTCGTGTTTCTTGTGTGTTGGAATGCACCTTCTTTGATTTTGTGTATAGCACAAGTTGTGGTTGGAACCGTTTTATATTCACTACGGTATAGGGTTGTGGATGACGCTCCATCCATTCCTAGAGAAATAGACGATTGATTCACATTCCTGCGGGTTACACTTCTCTCGGAATGTTTACTGTATGAGGGAAATTCGATGCCACCAGTCGACGACATTTTGTGAACACTGCAAGACTTCGAAGCCTGATCTCTGCTTTGTGATTGGCCAATTGTGCTGTAGTGGCGACGTTCACTCGCCATTAATGAGCTGTTGTCTTGCTCTCTATTCTGTCTGTGTATGCTACTGTAACTTTGGCGTTCGCTTGGGAAAACTGAACTGGACGGCTCCTCGTGCAAATTTAAAATACTCTTCCTATGAATTTTGCCATTCGAAGTCAAGCTACCCAATTGATTTGATTCATTTGAAATATTTTTCCTGTGAAATACTGAATTCGTAATGTTTGTGTCGGCAGTGAAGTCGCTTCTGCGATGATGAAAATGTTTGGATACAGTGGCAGCTGAAGAACTGGATGAAGTTTTTGTTGATGCACTTTCAACAGTCGTGGACTGATGATTTGTGGAATGTGCTTGGTCCGAAATATTCTTAACCGAGGAGGCAGAGTTCAAGTTGCTTAATGTACCTCCATGTATTCCAAGCTTACACTGCGTGGAATGTGTTTGGCCAGTGACATTTTCCCCAACTGCAGTTGATAGTATTCTTTCTGATGTGCTTCCTAATTTAGTCGATTTGCTTTGTGTGGAAGAGTACCTTTGATCGGAAGTATTAAGGATAGCAGAATCCGTAAATTTGTTTTGATTCGTAAAACGATTTTCTTTTACAGAAAGAGCTTCGTCATGTTTGTTTTCAATTTGTTTGGAAGAGTACCTTTGATCAGAAGTGTTAAGGATAGCAGAATCCGTAAATTTGTTTTGTTTCGTGAAACGATTTTCTTTTACAGAAATAGCTTCGTCATGTTTGTTTTCAATATTGACAATATTTTTAACATTGTTGGTTTTTGCAATATTTTCAATAACGTTAACTCTTCCTTGCCGCCTAACATATTCGGTTTCTGGTTCTTTTTTGACCCTACCTCCTATTACCGTAGTGACCTTTTTCGTAGATACAACCACCAAACCATCAACAGGTTTTTCTGAATTTAATTTATCAGCAGGGACAGCTTGTTTGCCAGATACAAAGCTCATTTGATTTGTTGTCTTCAAAATGGTATTATCCTCTCCAAGAGATATTGACGATTTGTTATGTGTGTACTTCGTACTCGAAGTCTTCTGCACAACTTTGGAAGTGTCCAATGTAGAACTTTGCTTTTCGTTATAATCATCCCTTCTTGAAATTTTAAGATTTCCCTCAAGTTTAAGATTGTCTACTGGGCGTTTGACAACCACCTTTTCAATACTAGTTTCAATATGTTTAGAATCTGTCTTGTCTGTAGATGAAATGTACATTTGTCCTTCCGGTTTGAGATTATCTTCCGGTTTCACTTGCTTCGGACGCTCTACAGTCTGATATTTCGGCCTTTCTTTAGTGTAAAAATCACCTTCAACTTTAAGGTTGCCTCGCGGTACAACCTTTTCCGGCCTTTTGACATTTATGTGTTTTTGCTTTTCTGTAAAAGTCATCTCGCCCTCCATTCGAAGATTATCTTTATGAATGACTCGTGTCACTTTATCAGCTGGTTTGTATCCTGGCTTATCTGGGACGTAGAATTCTCCCTCTGGTCTCAAATTATCTTCATATTTAACTGGAGATGACTTGTCGGCAGGTTGGAATTTAGGTTTCTTCGGAGTATGGAACACACCCTCTGGCTTTAGATTATCAGAGGGCTTAATTTGTTCAGGCCTACTGACGTATTCGTATTTTTCCGTTTCCGAAAATGTCATTTCACCTTCCATATGCAAATTATCTTTTCTCGTGATACGTTTTGTTTTTTCAGCAGGCTTAAATGAGACTTTTTCTGGTACGGTAAACTCACCCTCCATTCTTAAATTATCTTCAGGCTTTTTGACTAGTGGACGTTCACCTGGCTTGTACGACGGCTTCTCTACTTTATAAAATTCTCCTTCCGGTTTCAAGTTATCTATTGGTTTTATTTGATCAGGTCTTTTCACAAACTCATATCTTTGTTTTTCATTAAATATAAACTCCCCTTCAGTTCGAAGATTGTCTTTCCTTATAACGCGCTGTACCTTTTCAGCTGGTCTAAACACAGTTTTCCCTGGCAAAATTAACTCTCCTTCTGGTTTAAGGTTATCCTCTGGCTTCTTCTGCGTAGGGCGTTCAGCCGGCTTATATTCCTGCTTTTCAGGAGTGTAGAACTCACCTTCCGGCCGCAAGTTGTCTGCGTGTCTTACTTGAGTTGGGCGCTCACCTGGCCTGAACTTCGGTTTCTCTGGAGAATAGAATTCACCCTCTGGTCTCAAATTATCTTCTGGCTTCTTTTGTGTAGGGCGTTCTCCCGGCTTGTATCCCGGTTTCTCAGGAGTGTAAAATTCGCCTTCTGGACGAAGGTTATCTTCCGGCTTCTTCTGAGTCGGTCGCTCTGCCGGCGTGAAACCTGGCTTATCAGGAGTGAAAAACTCACCTTCCGGTCTCAAGTTGTCTGCGTGTCTTACTTGAGTTGGGCGCTCGCCTGGCCTGAACTTCGGTTTCTCTGGAGAATAGAATTCACCCTCTGGTCTCAAATTATCTTCTGGCTTCTTCTGTGTAGGGCGTTCAGCCGGTTTGTATCCCTGTTTCTCAGGAGTGTAAAATTCTCCCTCTGGTCGAAGGTTATCTTCCGGCTTCTTCTGAGTCGGTCGTTCTGCCGGTTTGAATCCTGGCTTATCAGGAGTGTAAAACTCACCTTCCGGTCGCAAGTTGTCTGCGTGTCTTACTTGAGTTGGGCGCTCGCCTGGCCTGAACTTCGGTTTCTCTGGAGAATAGAATTCACCCTCTGGTCTCAAATTATCTTCTGGCTTCTTCTGTGTAGGGCGTTCAGCCGGTTTGTATCCCTGTTTCTCAGGGGTGTAAAATTCTCCCTCTGGTCGAAGGTTATCTTCCGGCTTCTTCTGAGTCGGTCGTTCTGCAGGCTTGAATCCTGGCTTATCAGGAGTGTAAAACTCACCTTCCGGTCGCAAGTTGTCTGCGTGTCTTACTTGAGTTGGGCGCTCCCCTGGCTGGAACTTCGGTTTGTCTGGAGAATAGAATTCACCCTCTGGTCTCAAATTATCTTCTGGCCTTTTCTGAGTTGGGCGTTCGGCCGGTTTGTATCCTGGTTTCTCAGGAGTGTAAAATTCGCCTTCTGGTCGAAGATTATCTTCTGGCTTCTTCTGAGTCGGTCGCTCTGCCGGCTGGAATCCTGGCTTATCAGGAGTGTAAAACTCACCTTCCGGCCGCAAGTTGTCTGCGTGTCTTACTTGAGTTGGGCGCTCCCCTGGCTGGAACTTCGGTTTTTCTGGGGAATAGAATTCACCCTCTGGTCTCAAGTTATCCTCCGGCTTTTTCTGGGTTGGGCGCTTTGCCGGTTTGTATCCGGGTTTCTCGGGAGTATAAAACTCACCTTCCGGCTTAAGGTTATCGGAAGGCTTAACTTGATCGGGTCTGACTACAAATTGATATTCTTCTTTAGTTTCGAAAATCATTTCTCCTTCTGATCGTAAGTTATCTTTCCGTATTATTCGTTCCGTTCTTTCAGCTGGTTTAAATGGAATCTTTTCTGGCACCACGAATTCACCCTCTGGTCTCAAGTTGTCTTCTGGCTTTTTCTGAGTTGGACGTTCTGCTGGCCTATATCCTGGTTTCTCAGGAGTATAGAATTCGCCTTCTGGTTTTAAGTTATCTTCCCGCCTGATTTGTATTGGTTTCTCTGCTGGTTGATATTTCGGCTTCTCGGGAGTATAGAACTCTCCTTCCGGCTTAAGGTTATCGGAGGGCTTAACTTGATCGGGTCTGACTACAAATTGATATTCTTCTTTAGTTTCGAAAATCATCTCTCCTTCTGATCGTAAATTATCTTTCCGTATTATTCGTTCCGTTCTTTCAGCTGGTTTAAATGGACTCTTTTCTGGCACCATGAATTCACCCTCTGGTCTCAAATTATCTTCTGGCCTTTTCTGAGTTGGACGTTCTGCTGGTCTAAATCCTGGTTTTTCGGGAGTGTAAAATTCGCCCTCTGGTCGAAGGTTATCTTCTGGCCTCTTCTGAGTCGGTCGCTCTGCCGGCTTGAAACCTGGCTTTTCCGGAGTATAAAACTCACCTTCCGGTCGCAAGTTATCTGCGTGTCTTACTTGAGTCGGCCGCTCACCAGGCTGGAATTTCGGTTTCTCTGGAGAATAGAATTCACCCTCTGGTCTCAAGTTATCTTCGGGCTTTTTCTGAGTTGGGCGTTCTGCTGGTCTAAATCCTGGTTTTTCGGGAGTGTAAAATTCGCCCTCTGGTCTTAAATTATCTTCTGGCCTCTTCTGAGTCGGTCGCTCTGCCGGCTTGAAACCTGGCTTATCAGGAGTGTAAAACTCACCTTCCGGTCGCAAGTTATCTGCGTGTCTTACTTGAGTCGGCCGCTCACCAGGCTGGAATTTCGGTTTCTCTGGAGAATAGAATTCACCCTCTGGTCTCAAGTTATCTTCTGGCTTTTTCTGAGTTGGGCGTTCTGCTGGTCTAAATCCTGGTTTTTCGGGAGTGTAAAATTCACCCTCTGGTCTTAAATTATCTTCTGGCCTCTTCTGAGTCGGTCGCTCTGCCGGCTTGAAACCTGGCTTATCAGGAGTGTAAAACTCACCTTCCGGTCGCAAGTTATCTGCGTGTCTTACTTGAGTCGGCCGCTCACCAGGCTGGAATTTCGGTTTCTCTGGAGAATAGAATTCGCCCTCTGGTCTCAAGTTATCTTCTGGCCTTTTCTGAGTTGGGCGCTCTGCCGGCTTGAATCCTGGTTTTTCCGGAGTGTAAAATTCTCCCTCTGGTCGAAGATTATCTTCTGGCTTTTTCTGAGTTGGGCGTTCTGCTGGTCTATATCCTGGTTTTTCGGGAGTGTAAAATTCGCCCTCTGGTCTCAAATTATCTTCCGGCTTCTTCTGAGTCGGTCGCTCTGCCGGCTTGAATCCTGGCTTATCAGGAGTGTAAAACTCACCTTCCGGTCGCAAGTTATCTGCGTGTCTTACTTGAGTCGGCCGCTCACCAGGCTGGAATTTCGGTTTCTCTGGAGAATAGAATTCGCCCTCTGGTCTCAAGTTATCTTCTGGCCTTTTCTGAGTTGGGCGTTCGGCCGGCTTGAATCCTGGTTTCTCGGGAGTGTAAAATTCGCCCTCTGGTCGAAGGTTATCTTCTGGTTTCTTCTGAGTCGGTCGCTCTGCCGGCGTGAAACCTGGCTTTTGCGGAGTATAAAACTCACCTTCCGGTCGCAAGTTATCTGCGTGTCTTACTTGAGTTGGGCGCTCCCCTGGCTGGAATTTCGGTTTCTCTGGAGAATAGAATTCACCCTCTGGTCTCAAGTTATCTTCTGGCCTTTTCTGAGTTGGGCGTTCGGCCGGCTTGAATCCTGGTTTCTCGGGAGTGTAAAATTCTCCCTCTGGTCGAAGGTTATCTTCTGGCTTTTTCTGAGTTGGGCGTTCTGCTGGCCTATATCCTGGTTTCTCAGGAGTATAGAATTCGCCTTCTGGTTTTAAGTTATCTTCCCGCCTGATTTGTATTGGTTTCTCTGCTGGTTGATATTTCGGCTTCTCGGGGGTATAGAACTCTCCTTCCGGCTTAAGGTTATCGGAGGGCTTAACTTGATCGGGTCTGACTACAAATTGATATTCTTCTTTCGTTTCGAAAATCATTTCTCCTTCTGATCGTAAGTTATCTTTCCGTATTATTCGTTCCGTTCTTTCAGCTGGTTTAAATGGACTCTTTTCTGGCACCATGAATTCACCCTCTGGTCTCAAGTTGTCTTCTGGCTTTTTCTGAGTTGGACGTTCTGCTGGCCTATATCCTGGTTTCTCAGGAGTATAGAATTCGCCTTCTGGTTTTAAGTTATCTTCCCGCCTGATTTGTATTGGTTTCTCTGCTGGTTGATATTTCGGCTTCTCGGGGGTATAGAACTCTCCTTCCGGCTTAAGGTTATCGGAGGGCTTAACTTGATCGGGTCTGACTACAAATTGATATTCTTCTTTAGTTTCGAAAATCATTTCTCCTTCTGATCGTAAATTATCTTTCCGTATTATTTGTTCCCTTCTTTCACCTGGTTTAAATGGACTCTTTTCTGGCACCATGAATTCACCCTCTGGTCTCAAATTATCTTCGGGCTTTTTCTGAGTTGGTCGTTCTGCTGGTCTAAATCCTGGTTTTTCGGGAGTGTAAAATTCGCCCTCTGGTCGAAGGTTATCTTCTGGCTTCTTCTGAGTCGGTCGCTCTGCCGGCTTGAAACCTGGCTTTTCCGGAGTATAAAACTCACCTTCCGGTCGCAAGTTATCTGCGTGTCTTACTTGAGTCGGCCGCTCACCAGGCTGGAATTTCGGTTTCTCTGGAGAATAGAATTCACCCTCTGGTCTCAAGTTATCTTCTGGCTTTTTCTGAGTTGGACGTTCTGCCGGCCTATATCCTGGTTTCTCAGGAGTATAGAATTCGCCTTCTGGTTTTAAGTTATCTTCCCGCCTGATTTGTATTGGTTTCTCTGCTGGTTGATATTTCGGCTTCTCGGGGGTATAGAACTCTCCTTCCGGCTTAAGGTTATCGGAGGGCTTAACTTGATCGGGTCTGACTACAAATTGATATTCTTCTTTAGTTTCGAAAATCATTTCTCCTTCTGATCGTAAGTTATCTTTCCGTATTATTCGTTCCGTTCTTTCAGCTGGTTTAAATGGACTCTTTTCTGGCACCATGAATTCACCCTCTGGTCTCAAATTATCTTCTGGCCTTTTCTGAGTTGGACGTTCTGCTGGTCTAAATCCTGGTTTTTCGGGAGTGTAAAATTCGCCCTCTGGTCTCAAATTATCTTCCGGCCTCTTCTGAGTCGGTCGCTCTGCCGGCTTGAATCCTGGTTTTTCCGGAGTGTAAAATTCTCCCTCTGGTCTCAAGTTATCTTCTGGCTTTTTCTGAGTTGGGCGTTCTGCTGGTCTATATCCTGGTTTTTCGGGAGTGTAAAATTCGCCCTCTGGTCTCAAATTATCTTCCGGCTTCTTCTGAGTCGGTCGCTCTGCCGGCTTGAAACCTGGCTTATCAGGAGTGTAAAACTCACCTTCCGGTCGCAAGTTATCTGCGTGTCTTACTTGAGTCGGCCGCTCACCAGGCTGGAATTTCGGTTTCTCTGGAGAATAGAATTCGCCCTCTGGTCTCAAGTTATCTTCTGGCCTTTTCTGAGTTGGGCGCTCGGCCGGCTTGAATCCTGGTTTCTCGGGAGTGTAAAATTCGCCCTCTGGTCGAAGGTTATCTTCCGGTTTCTTCTGAGTCGGTCGCTCTGCCGGCGTGAAACCTGGCTTTTCCGGAGTATAAAACTCACCTTCCGGTCGCAAGTTATCTGCGTGTCTTACTTGAGTCGGCCGCTCACCAGGCTGGAATTTCGGTTTCTCTGGAGAATAGAATTCACCCTCTGGTCTCAAGTTATCTTCTGGCTTTTTCTGAGTTGGGCGTTCTGCTGGTCTAAATCCTGGTTTTTCGGGAGTGTAAAATTCGCCCTCTGGTTTCAAATTATCTTCCGGCCTCTTCTGAGTCGGTCGCTCTGCCGGCTTGAATCCTGGTTTTTCCGGAGTGTAAAATTCTCCCTCTGGTCGAAGATTATCTTCTGGCTTCTTCTGAGTTGGGCGTTCTGCGGGTCTATATCCTGGTTTTTCGGGAGTGTAAAATTCGCCCTCTGGTCTCAAATTATCTTCCGGCTTCTTCTGAGTCGGTCGCTCTGCCGGCTTAAATCCTGGCTTATCAGGAGTGTAAAACTCACCTTCCGGTCGCAAGTTATCTGCGTGTCTTACTTGAGTCGGCCGCTCACCAGGCTGGAATTTCGGTTTCTCTGGAGAATAGAATTCACCCTCTGGTCTCAAGTTATCTTCTGGCTTCTTCTGAGTTGGTCGTTCTGCTGGTCTAAATCCTGGTTTTTCGGGAGTGTAAAATTCGCCCTCTGGTCTCAAGTTATCTTCTGGCCTTTTCTGAGTTGGGCGTTCGGCCGGCTTGAATCCTGGTTTCTCGGGAGTGTAAAATTCTCCCTCTGGTCGAAGGTTATCTTCTGGCTTTTTCTGAGTTGGGCGTTCTGCTGGCCTATATCCTGGTTTCTCAGGAGTATAGAATTCGCCTTCTGGTTTTAAGTTATCTTCCCGCCTGATTTGTAATGGTTTCTCTGCTGGTTGATATTTCGGCTTCTCGGGAGTATAAAATTCTCCTTCCGGCTTAAGGTTATCGGAGGGCTTAACTTGATCGGGTCTGACTACAAATTGATATTCTTCTTTAGTTTCGAAAATCATCTCTCCTTCTGATCGTAAATTATCTTTCCGTATTATTCGTTCCGTTCTTTCAGCTGGTTTAAATGGACTCTTTTCTGGCACCATGAATTCACCCTCTGGTCTCAAATTATCTTCTGGCCTTTTCTGAGTTGGACGTTCTGCTGGTCTAAATCCTGGTTTTTCGGGAGTGTAAAATTCGCCCTCTGGTCGAAGGTTATCTTCTGGCCTCTTCTGAGTCGGTCGCTCTGCCGGCTTGAAACCTGGCTTTTCCGGAGTATAAAACTCACCTTCCGGTCGCAAGTTATCTGCGTGTCTTACTTGAGTCGGCCGCTCACCAGGCTGGAATTTCGGTTTCTCTGGAGAATAGAATTCACCCTCTGGTCTCAAGTTATCTTCTGGCCTTTTCTGAGTTGGGCGTTCCGCCGGCTTGAATCCTGGTTTCTCGGGAGTGTAAAATTCTCCCTCTGGTCGAAGATTATCTTCTGGTTTCTTCTGAGCCGGTCGCTCTGCCGGCGTGAAACCTGGCTTTTCCGGAGTATAAAACTCACCTTCCGGTCGCAAGTTATCTGCGTGTCTGACTTGAGTCGGCCGCTCACCAGGCTGGAATTTCGGTTTCTCTGGAGAATAGAATTCACCCTCTGGTCTCAAGTTATCTTCTGGCCTTTTCTGAGTTGGGCGTTCTGCTGGTTTATATCCTGGTTTCTCGGGAGTGTAAAACTCACCTTCCGGTCGCAAGTTATCTGCATGCCTTACTTGAGTTGGACGTTCTCCTGGCTGGAACTTCGGTTTCTCTGGAGAATAAAATTCACCCTCTGGTCTCAAATTATCCTCTGGTTTCTTCTGTGTCGGTCGTTCTGCTGGTCTATATCCTGGTTTTTCAGGGGAGTAAAATTCACCCTCAGGCCTCAAATTATCCTCCGGTTTTTTCTGAGTTGGGCGTTCTGCTGGCCTATATCCTGGTTTTTCGGGAGTGTAAAATTCGCCCTCTGGTCTCAAATTATCTTCCGGCCTCTTCTGAGTCGGTCGTTCTGCTGGCTTGAAACCTGGCTTTTCCGGAGTATAAAACTCACCTTCCGGTCGTAAGTTATCTGCGTGTCTTACTTGAGTTGGCCGCTCCCCAGGCTGGAACTTAGGTTTGTCTGGAGAATAGAATTCACCCTCTGGTCGAAGATTATCTTCTGGCCTTTTCTGAGTTGGGCGCTCTGCCGGCTTGAATCCTGGTTTTTCGGGAGTGTAAAATTCACCCTCTGGTCGGAGGTTGTCTTCTGGTTTCTTCTGAATCGGTCGCTCTGCCGGCTTGAAACCTGGTTTTTCCGGAGTATAAAACTCTCCTTCCGGTCGCAAGTTATCTGCGTGCCTAACTTGAGTTGGACGTTCTCCTGGCTGGAACTTCGGTTTCTCTGGAGAATAAAATTCACCCTCTGGTCTCAAATTATCCTCTGGTTTCTTCTGTGTCGGTCGTTCTGCTGGCCTATATCCTGGTTTTTCAGGGGAGTAAAATTCACCCTCTGGTCGAAGATTATCTTCTGGTTTTTTCTGAGTTGGGCGTTCTGCTGGTTTGTATCCTGGTTTATCGGGAGTGTAAAACTCACCCTCTGGTCGAAGATTATCTTCTGGCTTTTTCTGAGTTGGGCGTTCTGCCGGCGTGAATCCTGCTTTTTCGGGAGTGTAAAACTCACCTTCCGGTCGCAAGTTATCTGCATGCCGTACCTGAGTTGGACGCTCACCTGGCTGGAACTTCGATTTCTCTGGAGAATAGAATTCACCCTCAGGTTTTAAATTGTCTTCCGGTTTTTTCTGAGTTGGGCGTTCTGCCGGTTTGTAACCAGGTTTCTCTGGTGTATAAAATTCTCCTTCCGGTCTTAGATTATCGGTGGGCTTAACTTGCTCAGGTCTAGTTACGAACTGATATGTTTCTTTTGATTCGAATGTCATTTCGCCCTCTGTTCGAAGATTATCTCGTCTTGTTATTTGAGTCGGCCGCTCTGCTGGCTCGTAAGGAGTCTTTTCAGGTATCGTAAATTCGCCCTCCGGTTTTAAATTGTCTTCTGGTCGCTTTTGTATTGGGCGTTCCGATGGCTGGTAGCCAACTTTTTAAGGTGTGTAAAAGTCTCCCTCAGGCTTTAAATTGTCTTTATGTTTTACTTGAGTGGGCTGTTCAACTGGTTGGTATTTTGGTTTTTCTGGTACATAAAATTCACCTTCAGGTTTGAGATTGTCGATGGGTTTAACTTGTTGAGGTCTAGTTGCATACTGGTACTCTTCTACTTCTGTAAAGGTCATTTCTCCTTCAGTACGTAGATTGTCTTTTCTAGTTACTAGTGTTCTTCTCTCTGTTGGCTGGAATGGAATTTTCTCGGGAATCACAAATTCCCCTTCAGGTTTTAAATTGTCCACGGGTTTCACTAAAGTGGCTGGGCCTACATGGTCATATAAAAGTTTTAAACGAGATTCTTCTAGGTCTTTTTTAGACCAAGTGTTAGAACGTATTCGTGTTTGAGATTCATCCAACAAATCTGTAAATATTGAAGTGGTTGTCTTAACTCAAGGCAAATAGGTTATTTGTATATTTGATTGACTCACCTATTGTTTCCAAGATTGTATCTGTTTGCTTTACACTTGAAGCACAATGATGGCGACTGAAATGAAAAAATTACAAATATTCAATTTGTGTAGTAAAAGCAATTAAAGTAAAAATTTTCGCATAAGAAACTGGTTTGGTTTGTATTGGGAGTATTTCTAACGGTTCATGAAGACTGAAGCTCTAAATATGACAAAAAAAATGCTAGAAACAGCAGCCATTTCAAATTCGCTGATTGGATGATTGTGTTTCTTATGTTCTTCAAGGCATTTCGGATATATCTAATATGTTATGATCTGTCATGGGGCTTCCAATTTTCTCAGTATTGTCTACAATTTCATCATCATCATTAAAAGATATATATGCAGATTTAACACTATTGGACTACTTCTTGTAGAATTATTGGAAGTCACTGTTCCATGTGAATAAACTTTAATTGCTTTAAAAGGCAATATTCAACGCGCTATTCATGGCATACAACTCGATTTAGCGGAAGAAGTGCTCGAAAATTGGTTTCGTCGGATTCGTTTCAGCCATAAAAGCCGTGGAGGCCTTTTGAACGATTGTGCTTCGCCATGAATAAATGATTCAATAATAAGTGTCTTTTTTCTTAAACCACATCACACTTAATGGACAATGGAAAAATGAAATATTGTTGCTAATGGGATCAAATCACGAGTGAAGTGAACTTTATACAGATCTCTCTATACGCACACTGGAGTTTGCGGGGCGTGCCAGGGCAATCTTTCCAAGAAGGCAAAATTATAACGAGGCTGTTACCTCTGTCTTCACTGATGGCTCCAAGGTGGAATCGGGAGTCGGATCAGGGGTTTTCTTAAAACAGACAATTTATAAATTTCCTTAAAACTGCCGAAAACTGTTGGTGTTTTTTAGGCAGTAAAGACTTCTGCAGGCATGCAGAACGCTTAGCCCGGAACGCGGGAGCCAGGCAGATATCAATCTTTTTTTCGCTAATCAAGCTGCGATCAAAGCACTGACGACGCCATGGTGCAGATCCAAATTGGTTAACTCCTGTACGGAGAAGATTAAATTTCTTGGATGTGCAGGAAACATCTCTCTGATCTGGGTTCCAGGATATAGAAACTAGAAGAAAATAAAATTACTGATGAAGTTTGCCAGGAAAGGGTTGACGGAAATGGTTTTAGAGGTATCCCACCCGGTCATCGTCATTCCCCTAAACCCTTTTTAAAGGCGCATTGCACAACTTATTTCTCAGGAAAGCACAGATCGGATGGAGCTACATTTCTTCGTTTGTTATTTGGAAACCCCTTTGGCCCCCGTACAAAAAATGCAGGACACAGGAAGTTCGGAGGACTCCTCGCCATTCAATTCCCAGACTCATAGCTGTGTTTACCGATCATTGGACAATTGGCACTCAAGCAGAAAAGCTGGGTTTACCCTTTAATCCCCATTGCAGAAGCTGTGGAGACCTTTCAGAAAAGGAGATTGTTGAGCACTTTCTCTGTAAATGTCCGGGTTTGGCAGCCAGGCGGTTAAGGTCACTGGGTGCTCTGTTCTTCGACAGCCTGTGGCAGTGCGCCAACCTAAATCCTATCAATCTTCCCATTACATCACCAGCTCTGGCTGGTTCTAGATATCTGCCCGTTGGAGGTCTCCTAATGGTATCAAAATGGCGCTTTAGTGCTACTTGGGGAGTGCTAGACAGGTACTTTAACCATCTCACGTATCTACCTACCAAACGTAGAAGGATTTGACTTCTTTTAATATTCCTATTTAGCAAAAGCTAACTGGAGTAAGAAAAAAATGCCGCTCTTTGTTTATTTTTATCCAAATTAAGGAGTATTAAATTTATGATCAGCCAAAAGGTCAATAGTTTTTGTCATATATATGTTTGTTGTTGCTTTTGCATAGAGTATCTATGTATATAAATAAATAAATATAAGTAGAACAACTAAGCATACGTCTGTGCATATAAATATTCGCGTTCTAAAAAAATTCTAACTCCTGAGTGAATGCATTTAATAGCTCCAGTTTGAAAGTAAATCATTTATAACACGCAACTTCCGCCGCAGTTCGTTATGCTACTTGAATTGGTGAACTCACGTACATATTTACATACAAATGTATGCAGAAGAAAACTTAAGAACTTAACTTACCCGCAGGTGCAAATTTCGCAAATACACATTTCCGTATGCTTTGAACCAAACGATCCCTTTTGATCGACTCCACGCTGTTAAAATAAATGGTTAGTAGTTTGATATAGTTACTATAGTCGTTTTTTATGTAAGACTTACGATTCTTGAGTCATTTGAAGTCAGCCTCTCTTTCCTAACCTCATCAACTTCGTCGTAAATATTTGTGACAACATCCTTCCTTTTTGATGTGTTAGTACGTTCATTGGTTATATTTTCACTGTCTTCTGTTATTTCCACATTCTTTTCGATTTCTACATATTCGTCTATAAATATTGTCTTTTTAGGCGCTTCAACTATTCGCTCAATAACATCAGTGTGGGTTTTTTCGTCTAGTACCCGCCAGTCATTCAGGCTAGCATCAAATATCTGAAAGGAGAAATCGAGAAAGGCTTAAAATTAGTATTTGCAGTAAACAAGGCAGAGTTAAAGAAGTTTAAGAAATTGGTAATAATAACCCGGATCCATTAATGCTTTTTTAATTGCTATAAGAAAACATATTTTTTTATCGTTTTCCAAAGAGCACTGGACCTCTAGATGGCCTCCCATTATATAATATTAAACACTGCTTTCAACGGCTGACATGACATTTTATAAAAATCTGAGGTTACGAAAGATATTTAGATCGGTAGGACCTGACATTTACATACACCCATCTTTTGATTAAGTTATTCGATTATGAGAAATATTGCAATTATTGGGGATATTGCAAAGGTATTTGTTGGTGGGTGACTACCATTCGGGAGTGCGTAGATTCGAATCTCCGTGCATGAAACACTAAAATAACATATTCCTAATAGCGGTCGCCGTAGCCGAATGGGTTGGTACGTGATTACCATTCGGAATTCACAGACAGAACGTTGGTTCGAATCTCGGTGAAACACCAAAATTAAGAAAAACATTTTTGTCGCCCCTCGGCAGGCAATGGCAAACTGCCGAGTGCATATCTGCTATGAAAAAGCTCCTCATGAAAAATCTTTACCCTTCGGAGTCAGATTAAAACTGTAGGTCCCTCCATTTGTGGAACAACATCAAGACGCACGCCCCAAATAGGAGGAGGAGCTCGCGCCAATTAGTTATTTATGTTGTTAGTTAAAACTCTTTCCAAATTTTATCGATTTTTTAAATACAAATTCGTTCTGTTGCTAAAGACGTATATTTTATAAACTACAGAGTGGAATTTGGTACGAATTCAATTTGAAATAATATGAAAAAAGGTGAAAGTGTACATATGAAATAAGATCAATATTAGGGGCATTTGATAATTACTAGGATGTTCAATAAGTTATGCGGTTCGATAAGAGAGGGCGTTGCTCTTAGCCTATTTTTTGTTGTTTAGTTATGTTCTTCTTGAACGTTTGTGAAGTTTCATTTCAACCTGTCAATTCATTCTTTGTATAGGTTAATTTAGGTCAAGTTGGTAGTCGGTCTCTACGACTAACTCACTTAAACCTTGTAATACCACTGTGCGTCACCGAAACCTAATTTATTTTTCATTGTGGAACCATTTTATGGCCCTTCCGAAACGCGGATTGGTCCCATCCCCACGCCAGACGGTTCCGTAAGAGAATTGAAAAAATATTTACCTAGAAAACCTGCTCTGCTCAAACAATGTCTGCCAAATAGCCAATGACCGGTTATATGAATAAGCCACGACCTTCGAGATATCCTCTCTTGAAAGGCTAAGCAGTTTCTTTGTCTTTTTCTTATTTATTTGCGGCCATAGTAGCCTAGCTGTTACGCATGTATCTTCATTTCTCCATGCCCTATTGGTCTCTTAGATAACGTCATTGTTAATTATTAATTTGCTCGTGCCCACAGGCAAACGGAGCACTAGGTTTTTCGCCATTAACCTAAAACAAATTGAGATGGACCAAAATTGGCCTTAAATTCATATACTCCATTCTTTGTCTGCTTTATTGATCCACTGGATTAATGGTCGTTAGGCCGTTGTACCACTAGTTACCCAAAGGGATGTTCCTTCTTGGCTCATGCCGTAATTGAGTTTTGTGGAAGTCAGATCTATTTCCTCAACGCGGTGACGACTGGAAACAATTGTGTATTGGACATAGGCGCGGCTTGTTCCTCAAATAGGTAATAAGGTAATTCGGGCCGAGGGAGTAAACCCTGTTAAAAAATCTCTCTAACCGAAGGTGTCATGCGACCCGTGCCTGTTGGGTGGTTTGCAGTCAGGGGGTTTATCCGACTCACGCTATTCATGAAGTCTTAAAACAGTAAGAGATAAACAGAATATCATCAACAGATATCTGCATTCTATCAGACAGTCAGGCTGCCCTATGAGCCCTGGAAGCATTCCAAATAACATCAAGGAGTGTCTTACATTGTCGCCAATCTCTAAATGAAATGGCCAAACAATATCGTATTATCTTATGCTGGTTTCCTTGCCACAGAGATACACCAGGGAACTGTAGGGCTGACCAACTTGCAAGAGAAGGTACCTGTATGCCAAACATAAGTAATTTTATGAGGGTACCCCTCGCAACTTATAAGCTTCTTATTAAGGACGTACTAATCTGTTCTGTAAATCAAAGATGGATTAGTGCCAATCCCTGTAGAATTGCTAGGCAAGCATGGCCAAGGCTAAATCTACGTCTCTCCAAGAATATTATAAAATTGAGTAGACTTCAAATTAGGACCTTAGAAGGGGCCCTCATGGGACATTGTCTCATAGGAAATCATTCAAGGAGATTAGGCGTTTACATGCTTGATTTCTGTCGTAGCTGCAGAAATGAGGACGAGTTGGAAACAATTCAACACCTCTTTTGCACATACCCAGCTCTAGCCAGAAGCAGGAACCGATTTTTAAAATCCTACTTCTTAACGAATGTATCATAGATAATCTATACACTGTAGGTATCAACAACCTTTTACGCTTTGTCAAAAGCTCAAGGTGGTTCAATATGGAAAGACCCATTTCGTAGTCTAAGTGGCATCACTGCCTCTATGTGCGATGCGGCTGCCAAACCTAACCAACCTAAACTAATAGACTTCGAAACATGGCTTTAGGCCTTTCGCTTCGGCCTTATACAAGCTGGAGCAAAATTAATAATCGTTTTGTTTTTAAATACATACCTTATTTCAAAGAAAATGATTTTGTGTAATGGAAATCTTTATCTTGACCTTTAAGCGCTCCATTGCTTGGCTGTTTGTGTACTGCAGCTGTTTAGTTCACAAGTGCCAAATATTACTGACGTACGACGTCATTTCCAAAAATTACTAATCTTCCGATAGATTGACTAATTTTGCGCCACCTTGTATTAACGAATAGTATAAATTTAAGAACAAGTATGTGTGCACATATAAATCTACACACATCTTTAATACTTCTCAAAATGCTCAAAAATTGTATCATTGCCGCTGCTGCATTCCAAAACAATTTTGTGACTCAAATGTATGACAACATAACGTACATATATATGTGTGTGCGTTTACTTGCCTGACATATGTATGTATGCATGTGTGTATGTATGTGCGTTTACCCTATTGAATACATATGTACATATGTTTAAGTATGCACGAGTCTGTTACGAAAGCATGTAAATATGCTTAATACCGGCGGATTCGGCTCCTCTGCTCAAGCAAAGTGAGAGATAAGGCCCAAAACGGCATTCCTTATACGAGTATAACATGGAATCAGTGTTGCCGAGCCGGCTAGAAAAAATGTGCGATAGGGAAAACGAAAAATGGATCAAATGTATCACTTAATTTGTTTATGCTAATCGAAATAGGAATTTTGACGAAAAGTGTCAAAATTAAGAAAAAATGCTATTTGGATTTTTGCACCGATATTATCGTGTTTTTCATTATTTTGTTAACAAGGAAAACACAAAAAATAGTCCGATTGAATAAATATTTGTTTTTAGTATTGGGTGCCGATTTCACATAGATTTGGCATAAATTTCGAAGGGGCAACTCGTATACTTGCCCAAACTACTATTAATTCCTACCCCTACGATTTCTTCTAATACACACCGAGCTACAAAATTATAAACTTAGAACTATGTTTCTACTAAATATTTTAAATGTTCATCACAGCTTTCAACTTTCTATGCAGAATTTTTCTATAACAAAGTGAATTTTAGTATAACAAAGTGAACGTTTTGAGTAACTACAAAATACCGCTGATTTTTGGCAATTTTTTTTTTTTGTGCAGAGGTGCTACGACTTTTCTGTGTCCGCTGTAATTTCGTTATACGAAAGAAAAAGCTCTACTTTTCTACTACTACTAAACTCGTTTTTGTATACATTTTGAAAGCATTATATTTTGAACAGTTTCTAACTCAAAGTTTATTCCTTTATTAATTTTTATTTAATTTAAATTCGCGAATTTGGGCCCTGTAGCCGCAAAGCTATGAGGGAAGCATAATAAATTAAAAACGTATGGAATCTGCTCACAACAGTTCGTTTAATGCATTTCTGTTAGACTTATTTGACCCTAAACTGCTTCAAAATTTCGAATGTTTGCTTCAAATTTTAAAATCAAAATCAAATTATACGAATTTTCACTTTTTGTGCCTCTTTAAAATACATCAAAACTTATGCTACACCTAAAATTTAAACATCTAGCGAAATGAGCGAAAAATAAAGTACCGTAAATTGGCAAAAATTCGCAGAAAACGTATCACTTTTGAAGTACTCGTATACGGATCAAAGCGGCAGCACTGCATGGAATGTGAAAATGTTTATACAATAACAATATTATATATATGTAAATAAGTGCGCATATTTGTATTTAGCTCTCTATTATTAAGCTTTAACTTGTTTCTTTATGAGAGCATAACCAAGTTGACGCTCACCTGCTCTGTTTACAGGTATGAAACAATTCTCTTGAAACAAGTAGTAGTAAGAATTTATTTTTCTCTGAGCCAAAAAGCTGCCTATTGATACATGCATACATAAGTACATTAGGGTGTCTTTTATTTTTTATGTACTCGTATATGCCTCCATTTGTGAGAATAAATTATGGTTTACACCATGATTTGCGGTAGGAAGAAGCAGACCTAACGCAGCCAAATGTGGATGCTCCTGGCTATTATAATATTATTAAGGGATTATAGTTTGCTGCCGTCGTAGCCTAGAGTATTCTTCCGTGACATATAGTTAGTTTGTTCAAAGCCATTCTTCCCAAGACATATTCATTTTTTTGTTTTGCATTTGTTTGTGTTTACAGTTTCAAGACGACTCCGAACGGGAAATATTTTTTATGCTTTTTTATGGCAGAAATACACTCGGCAGTTTGTCATTGCCTGCCGAGGGGCGACCGCTATTAGAAAAAACTTTTTCTTCATTTTGGTCTTTCACCGAGATTCGAACCTACGTTCTCTCTGAATTCCGAATGATATTCAGGCACCAATCCATTCGGCTACGGCGGCCGCCGTTACTTACAACTTCACCTAAAACATATTCATAAGACATTATTTGAGTATGATGCTAATAGATTGCCACATAAATTCTCAGAAATTCTGCTATAAAGACAAATATTTTGAGCAAACGTAGCTCAGGACTTAGAAAGAAAATTAAACCTAAATCTGACTTACGACATATCAGTTAGGAGGCTGTGAAATACTAACATAGATATACTTCTGTTAATTGTTAGCTCGACACAACGTTGAAAAGTACTCGCATATCGTAGATCATAATATTGGTAAAAGCTATTTCAACGATGCGGCTCAAAATTAGAAAATATCGTTGATTTTGAAGACCAAATGCGTTCTTATTTACCTCGGAGGCCATAAAAATTTAAACGGCTCTATTTGTAACTTAAACGAATTAGAAAACATAGCACACTTTTTAGGAAGGGGTCCTACTTTGAAATAAATCAGGCATCGGTGCTTTGGGCAATTTTACTTAAGTAGACCAAGATGAAGTTAATAATACATTAAATGGAATTCGTTCAGGCGGATGGAATCATCTAGTTTGGTTTGTCACTAGTGCTTTAAAACCAAAAAAAGAAAAATTCGTGAACTGCATTGTAAACGAATATAATTCAGCTTTGCGCATTTTATTTGAAACAAATTTGCTTTTCAAAGCCAATTGAATTGTGTGTTTTCCGACAGACGACCACTTGAGTCGATGTCGATATTCGTTACAAATCTCGTAGTTCTTAAGATGTTTTTGTATATTACCATAATAAAGAAAATAATCTATCTAAAAAAATCTAGTAATAGATAGCCATACAATTTTTCCAAAAATCCAAATGTTTCTTATAAAAATCCAAGGGGTACCCTAATGAATGCGCAAATTGTATATACGAACATACTTATACATAAGTAATAATTACCTTTGTTACTTCGGTCGTTGTTGTTATGTTCGCCACATCAGTATTGTCTTTTTCGATTTCGCGCACAATGTCGTTTGGCACGAAAGCTTTTGCGTCCACAAACGATTTCTCTTCAACAACTTTCCACTCCCCACTTGTGGTGTCATACACTTTGGTTGTGTATGTGGTCGTCGTTGTATTGATGACATCATCAACTATTTCAGGGTAGTGTGTATCATGAGCACTGTCCACCGTCTTCTCTTCGATGATTTTCCACTTGTTCGCACGCTGATCGAATATTTTTTTCTTATACGTAATTTTGTATGTCCCATCCGATTCGCGACTAACGTAGCGCTCAATAGTTGGATGCTTTTTGTTCGTGGCGCTAATGCCGGTTTTTTCGTTCAACTCTGTCCATCTTTTAGTTTTCACATCGTACACCTCTTTCTTTGACGTGGACTTACTTTTCTTGAGCGAGCTTTGTTCGATTGTTTGCTCAGAGATATTTTGCTCAATTTCCGAAGACGTTTTCGTTGACTTTTTGGACGCTAATTGTTTGCTATTCACGACGTCACTCTTTATTTTCTTATCTATGCTACTCTGTGACGTATTAGCTTGTGTTGAGTAGCTCTGAATTGCAGCGGAGGTGGTGGAATAAGTGTCGTCATTGATTGCTTTCTGTGTGTCTTTTGCGTATACCGTTGAAGTTGTGTTTGGCGGCGCTATTGCTGGTGTTGTTGTACCACCATTAATAACATGACCATCAGTCGACGAGTACGACGTATAGCTACTGCTGTTCACATCATTTGCTGAAAACTTGTTTGACGATGATGTCATTTCAACATTAGTTGATGTGACTTTGCCCGACTTTGCTGTTTTCGAGGTAGACAACGACGACTTTGAGTTTTCAGTGGACATGTTGGAAAACGTAATTCCTCCATCAATGACCTTACTGCTGCTGCTTGTGGACTGCATTTGTGCAAAGTTAGAGCTGCTGATGCTGGTGATTGCACCGGTTTGTGACTGGGAGGATGACGAATATGCTGTGTTGAAACTGCCAATGTTGGTGCTACTACCGCCTCCAACTACCTCAATGACATCGATCGGCACTGAGAAAACCGGCTCCTTTTTATCACTTTCAAGCAGATCGATGGATGATATAACTTTGGAATTCGAAAAATCGCCTGAGATCTCTTCATAGTATTCTGATTTCTGTTGAAATGAGGATGATGAGGATGATGCATTCGTCGATTTTAAGGTGTCTGTCATTATGGAAACAATTGGCGCAGTATCACCGCCGCCTGCGTTGCTGACTAACTCAAATGGCTGTTCCTGCTGCCCACCTTGCTGCAGTTGCTGTTGCTGCTCTGACCTCGATTCAATGTGGCTGCTGCTGCTGCTGCTCTTGAACAACTGTGTTTGCGATTGCGTACCTGCGTACGTTGTTGACAGCGTCGATTTGCCGCTTGTCGCCGATTCAGAGTTTTTTACCTGCTGTGAAGTTTTCGTCCACGCAGGCAACTGTATCGACTGCGATGTTGTAGGAGTCGCCTCCAACACCGTCTTACTGTTTGACGCTGTCTCTGCGCCGGTGTCAGCCGTACGCACCACAGTGGTAGAGGAGGTAGAGGTGATACTGCTGCTGCTAGCAGCATTTTTACTGTCTCTGCTGCTATGACCACTTACTTGCTGATGTTTCTTTTTGCTGCCTTTCGAGACCATTTTATCAAGTTTTTAATGGGGAATTTATAACAAATTAACTGAATGCTTTATTAGAATGCAGTCGATATTTCTGAAAAAATAAATTCGATTCAAGTATTTTCGCGCACGCCAATTTTGTTAGTATAAAACTTTTTTTTAATAAATAAAAAATAGCACAAAACACTAGCAAAAACTTTGTATTCCAAGCAAATTCATACCAAAACACACAAGCACAGAATCTGAAACTAACGCTATAAAAATATTCAATGTTTTTTTAGCTCTTCGTTTTTTGTATTTGCTCTTTTCTTCTCTTTTTTTATATGGCTATTTTTTAATTGTTGGTTTGCTGGTTAATGCCTTGTTGAATGTGGTAGTGTATCAGTCGTTTCGTTTTTCGTTTAGAAATCACAATTTTCCGAAGATCGCGTCCAACGCGTAGCAATGCTCAAAGCGAACTGATCATTCAATTTGTGGCTGGAACAACTTTCGACCTCGTCAACTCAACCAGCGCAAAGCGTCGGGTTTAGAAAGCATAGTGGGCTTCAAAATTGCATTCCCCTCCCCTACATGTGCTGCGTTACGAGCAACACTATGTCTAAAAGCACGATCGTTATGTCCCCTCATGTACATACGTACGTATGTAGGTAGAAAACAACAAGTGTAGGCAGCAGCTCAACTTGATTACACACCTAATACACACATGTGCATACAAACATATGTACATAAGAATATACCTATAAATGTACGAACGTTTGCATCTCTGTCTGTGCGTCGAATTGCCAGAGCTTTGCCTACACACCTCAGTCTATTGTCGAATATCTTAAAACGCGTTTTATACTGCCGTCGCTGCTTTTTGCTCACTGTTCTCTGTTATGGTAATTTATATTACTTGACAATAAGTAACCAAAATCTTTAATTTTTAGCAAATAACATTTGCATCACCTACACTAAAAGTGTCCAATCTCAAGTTAACCCCAATAAATCATCCATGCAAATGATACGAAATTTAATAATGCAATAAATATTTTGGCAATCAGGCGCAGTGATGCCGTTTTTTGTAGGACTTTTTGCCCCTCTTGGGGCATATTTTTATAACATATTAAATAATACATTTTTTCTTTGTTTAATGTAGTTCTGTTAATATATCTAAGTAGTAACACCTATCAAAATTGTGAATAAGGTTTTAAACTAAATCACAAAAAAAGAATTTAAAACGGGAAAGCTTTCACAACTGATTATATCTTCAAAGTCCTACCAGCAGAAGGTCCAGTAGTTTGATTGTATTCCCAACCCCATAGCGATATAATAAATTTTGTTGACAGTTACAAGGCTTGCACAATTATAGGTCACACCGATTCAATATCCTAAAGAAATATTTTCTGAAAAATAATTTTGAAAGTTGTACATCTACAATAGAAGTGAATACAATTTGGTATAAGGGCGTTTTTAGTGTCATTTAACCATTTCACCACCACTCTTCCGATGTCAATAACATCTATAATCTTTATTATCCCGTCATCGAATGGTCGCCATAGACACGCGCGAGCTTCGTCAGTCGGAGTTGAACTTTGGCCTAAGTCTCTAATGCATGCGCCGCACTTTTATTATTACCTATTTAATGGGATTGATATTTTTGGAGAAATTTCGTTTGGGAACATATCTTTTTAAATTATTGAGCCTCTTTTTTTCGCCAAGACTTAGTAAGTGTGAAATAGATGAAGCAATGAACAACGACAAGAGAACTACTTTAAAGTACATGTGCTGGTAAGGCAGTGCGGTCTAATGAGCTATAGCCATACTCGCTAGCGGCAAATCTTACTCGATAACTTTGTTGTTGTTTTCACATGCAAATTTCTCGAATAGAAGAGGTCTATTATTTCTTTAACCGAAAATGCCAGCCTCTTGTAAAGTGAAGAAGTAAGTTCTATCTACATGGTGAGAAGATTTTAGAGCGATTTTAGAGGCTCTCAACGAATTTGAAAGTATCAACAAATTGGTAGACGTAACAGGGGTCATGACAGAGGTTTGTTGACGAAAAATTGAGAAACAAAATCGCCAAGGTCCGGTTAACGGTCTGATTTTGGCCGAACCTCTGCATTCTGTACATCGCGGAAGGAATCAACTGATTTGCTGACGCAACAGGGGATGTGACAGCGATTTGTTTACGACAAAACTGAGAGCGTGTTGGTGATGTAAGAAAAAGTCTACACAACTATTGCTCCGGTTAATTCGTTGCGTCTGAACAACGACTGATTAGACAAGAATGGTGGAAACTCGATTGCGCCCATCAGAAAGTGCATGACGTCATATTGCTGCAGTTGCATGAGAGGATATGGGAAAGGGCAAACAGGAATGCAAGAATAAGAAGGAGAAATTACACGAACAACACGCGAATAAATTGCGCAAGGGCGACGCCATACACCAGAATAATGACAAACATTGGAGGACCAAGACAGCAGACAAGAGTAGTGAAGTCTATCCTCTTACTATCCTCCATATCCATATGTAAAAAGCGCTAACTCCACATACCGCTTTTGTGCTCTTAGAGTCTGCTCTGCCTTCAGAACAGTCTCAGAAGATGCGGCGCTCATCATAGCCCACTCGAGCTGATAGCGCAGGAGATGTATGCAGTACGAACAATGAAACCCAATCAAGCTCAAAGCTATCAGTTGGCACACAGAAAAGCCATAAACCAGCGCTGATAGACCACCACCTCCTCCGCAAAGTTGAAGCTTGGCCCCAGATAATGCACGGAGAGATGGAGCCCCAAATCTTAAGTGATCTTGGCTGTTTTAAAGCGTACGTTTACCGCTTTGGATACGAAGAGATTCCATATTTCGAACAGTCTACACCAGCGGTTGAGGAAGACGGGGAACATGTGCTTTTTGTGTCGGCCTCAGAAGTCTGAAGACTAAACTGGAATATAGCCTCGGCTGCAGCGTCATGCACGAGAATTTAGTGCCACTGATGTTAATGAGCCAGGATACATGGAACAAAGTACCACACATGACTGCCGAATGCTGGCTGACGGGATTACACAATAGGGGGATCGGTACCTTGACGGTAGGAGGTTTAGTTTGGATTAAAGTCCCACACCGACAGGGTCAGACTTTCAATGCTTACTCTCTTAAAAAAAACCAACAACAAAAACGTACACAGCGATCAGGCGCAAAACTAAATACATAATCTGTCAAACTAAATACATACTTTTTTTCAGTATTCATTGAAATTTCATCATGGAAAGACTTTCGTCTCCACTACGTTAACAAATCGTACAATTGGATTACGAAAATTGGCGCTCTGCGAAAAGTTTTCATCGCACGGTCAGGCCAACTTAGCAATTTTCAGCGATGAGACCCATTTTTGACTTAACGACTACGTCTATAAGCAAAATTGCCGTATTTGGACTGAAAAGCAACCCGAAGCCATTCAAGAACAGCCATTACATCGATTGCAAACAACCGTTTGGTGCGGCTTATGAACTGGAGGAATCATCGGCCCATATTTGCTCAAAGACGAGGCTGGCGCAAAAGTAAACGTGAATGGCGAACGCTATCGCGCCATGATAAATTTTTTTTTTTATGCCTCCACATTTGGTTCTAACAAGACGGCGCTATTTGCCATACAACCAGTAAAATATGGATTTACTGCGTCGTTGTTTCGGTGAGCGATTCATCTCTCGTCTCAGACCAGTGGATTAGCCGGTTGGCCACCAAGATCGTGTGATGTCGCAACTTAGAACTTTTATTTGTGGGGGTGTGTAAAGTCTAAATACTTTGTGGTTAAATCAGCTTCGATTGAGGCATTGGAAGCCAATGTTTCTAAAGTTATTCGCGACATACCGACCGAAGTCCTCCAGCGAGTCATTCAAAATTGGTGTTTACGGGGGGCCGAATTATCTTTGAAAAATAAATGTCATGAATGGTTCTACACAAAAATAATACAAATTGCCTAATCAATTTGAATTTTCGTTATTTTATTTCAATTAAAATCCGTTGGCTCTAAATTGATCACCCTTTATTTTTATAAATATTGTGTAAGAGATACTTCAGTTCAAACTTTCTAGATATAAAATGCAATCCACCAGCGAACTTTGAGATTAGATGGAAGATGGTTTGTGCGCTACAGCATATCGCTTATGATTTGGTTGGCCAGCTGCTGAACGAACTTTGAACGAAAGAAAAGATCAGTCGTACTGATCTTCAAAATTAAGGCTAAAGCGATTTAGAAAAGTCAAGTGAGACTTGCAAAATAATGCCTGACTGTGAGGCAACACAGTTCGGGTTAAACTTGACGAATTTATTTCTACCCTCAGAACTGTATTTCATACAAATGTGGAAATTTAGTATTTAAACGATTCAGATTCATATTAAAAAGCAATCACACATTCGCTAAGCCAGACAGGCAAAAAACATTAGTCAGAGTAGTCGATAAAATAAATTGTTTTATGCATATGGCACGGAAATGGAGTATACTCGTATGTCTGCGATGTGTCGCGCACCAACCTACAGAAGTTTCAAAACCGGCTAAAACACGTATTTTCATTCGTTTTTGCAAATAGGAATGTATGTATGTATGTATGTATGTACTTTCATACGTCGTATTGAAGTTAAGCAAACATTCGAGTCAGTCATACGTACATACAAACATACATATGTGTGTATGTATTGGTATGCACTGCGTTTTGCTTTACTTTCATTGAACCTACGTGGGTGTCCATGACGACATTTTTCTGTTTTACAAGCTTTTGTGCAATAACTTTGAAATTGCATACCTATTTTTGTTGTAATTTAATTTTTATATCCTTGATTTTATTCCTTCAATAAGGCATATCTGCTTTTTTATTGTCCATGAAGTTTCAATACTTTTTGACAAAAAATATATTTATATGTATATTGACGATGTTACATACAAACACATACACATACTCGTATTTTTGTGGATGGTGATAGGTATTTTTATATTTACGAACTGTGCCCTAAACGGATTTTTCGCTTAAATAATTCGTTGCATTTAAATGCGCAAGCATTTTTTTAATAATTTTAATTTATATACTGGACGGAAGCACTTAGGCGCTTGTCCATTGTAGCCCGGCGAAGTGTCTCTCTTAAGGTGGAGCTTCTTGATATATACCTTAACATAGACTACCTTTTAACTCAGCCAAAAGATCTGCACTAAGACTGAGGAAAGACTCGACAATTCTCACAAAGGCCTTTTGGTCTCAGTAAGTTACAGGGCATAAACGTAGTCCGACCATGTTATTCCACAAGTAAACTTTGGGACTCTTGCCAAAGCCTTGTAATAGAACAGAGTGGCTGGCAGAAGGTACGTGTATATTCCGCGTATTGAAGATTCTTCATGATATTTGCGGCCACTACACATGTAATTTTCCAGTTTTCTTCGTTTTCGCACATATGTGGGATAAGATTGGTCTCACTTATGTTTTCACCAAATGCTCCCTCAAGCATATTTCGCTCATTAATGAACTGCGGGCATTGGAACAAGATATGCCTCGCCGTTTCTTGTTTTTCGGGACACTGCGGGCAGTACGGGTCGTTCTCAAGATGGAACCTGTCTAGGTATGCTTTGAAGCAACCGTGTCCCGTCAGCAACTGTGTGATACAAAAATCAATTCCTCCGTGTTTTTGCTCAATCCACCTCGCAATGTTCGAAATCAGTTCAAAGGTCCACCTACCTTTCTCGGATTGCTCCCATCGTATCTGCAATTTTTCAATTGTTCGCAGCCTTTAGTCACTGCATTGGTCTAGTCAACGCGTTATTTATTCTTACGGTTTTTTCACTCTGAGTTTTGAAGACAGAACCAGTCTATATGGGAAGCTTTGACCTCCCACAGGATTGCCAAAATAATGCCACGAACTTGTAACACGAAAACAACCTACTTTATTCTACAACTACCAAGGAAGGAATGTAAAATATTGGTTGAAGTACTGACGGGACATTGTCTTAGTCTGTGTCATGCCGCTAAAATGGGATTGGTCCAGAACGACGCGTGCAACTTGTGCGAAGAAGAAAGGGCTGCGTCCACCTTTGTCACTGCTCAGTAGAACTCATTACAACTCCCTGGGGTCGGTGTACTTTTCATATCTGAAGGATATTGCTGACAAAAGTTTAAACTGTTTATTAAAACTCGACGAGACATGTAACACGAACTATGTTTAGCACGACTCCAACAACACTGGTAACACCTCGGACCTTTGAGGTCTTTTTGGAGATCTATTCAGATCAGCCAGATATACCTAACATACGTTAATCTTGTTGTTTGAAACTAATTTTGGGTAGATGGTTACCTGGAAAGGGTCTTATAAAGTCCATTCGGCTGGTCCAATTTGGTACCAATTTTACTAGCCTTATCTCGTAGGCAACGCTCCTAATATCACTTTCTACGTCGTTGACGTAGCTCAGAAGAATCAAATTATTTTATTATACTAAGAGCAGCCAAAACTTTTGAGGCACTCACATTACTGTAACCAACAATAGGATTTCATCTTTGCTTTCTGCCAAATCGTTATTTACATCATTATCGCGCGTGCCTTGTCTTTGCTCCATATAAGATAAGTGCAATGGATGGATGCTCATAAATTTCAGTGTCTATATAATCAAGCTACTTAGACCTGGAAAACCTACAATCGGCCAGATATTCACAGTGCGCCAAGTCTTAGAAGAGACCCATGAAAGGAGAAACGACACACACCATATTTTTGTCGATTTTATAGCTGCATTCGACAGTACGAAAATGAGTTATGCTGAGATGCCGCGATGTCTGAATTTGGTATCCCCTCAAAACTAATACGGCTGTGCAAGATGACGTTGCTCAATACCAGCAGCGCAGTCAGAATTGGGAAGGACCTCTCCGCGCAGTTTGATACCAAACGAGGTTTCAGAAAAGATGACTCGCTGTCGTAAAACTTCTTAAACCTGATGCTAGAAAAGATCGTACGAGCTGCAGATCTTAATCGCTCCCACAAAATTTTTTTTAAGAGACATCATCCGCCTTCACAACCGCACTGCTAGTTCTGCCTTTTCCAAACTGGATAAAGAGGCAAAGCGAATAGGTCTGGTGGTGAATGAGGAGATAAAACGAAATACCTCCTGCCATCAAACAAACAGTCAGCGTACTCGCGTATCGGCACGCACCTCACTGTTGACAGTTATGATTTCGAGCTTGTAAGAAACTTTGTTTATCTATGAAGCTGCATTAACACCGATAACAATGTCAGCCTTCAAATCCAACGAAGAATCTCTCTTGCCAACAAATGCTACTTTGGACAAAGTAGGCAAATGAGTAGTAAAGTCCTCTCTCGACGAACAAAAACTAACACTCTAAAGGCACTCATCATGCTCGCTCTAACGTATGACGCAGAAGCTTGTACGACGACGATATCCAATGAGGCGTTCTTTGGAGTATTTGAAAAAAAAAAGATTCTGCGGAAGATTGTTGGATGTTTGCCGGTTGGTGACGGCGAGTACAATTCGATGGAACAATGAGCTGAATGAGCTTTACGACGGCACAGACATAGTGCAGCGAATAAAGAGACAGCTGCGTCGTTGGCTGGGTCATATCGTCCGAATGGATACAAACGTTCCGGCTCTGAAAGTAGTCCATGCGGTACCAGCTGGAGGTAGCAGAGGAAGAAGAATCCCTCCTCTACGTCGATTGATGTAAGATTAGGTGGAGAAGGACTTGGCTTCACTTAGCGCGTCCAACTGGCGCCGGTTGGCACGAGAAAGAAACGACTGGTACGCTTTGCTAAACTTAAGCAGTTATCGCGTCAATCAAGAAGAAGAAGTAGATACTCTACGCATTAAAAACTTTGCTGCTACACTCCCATTCTCTACAGGCAAGTTCTTCGGAAGCCGCGTAATTGAATAAATAAAACATAAAGCCATTTATAAATATAAAATTTTATTTAATCACCTATAAATAACAAAATACGCGGTATAAATCGTAAATATAAACTTTTTACCTAACGGAACGAGTTTCATTTGCAAATCAATTGCTGCGAGGTGTTCAAACCAAGTTGAGCTCAAGCCTCAACCTGGCTGAAAAAGACTCGTTATGATTCATGCCACGTCTGCCGATGCCATGATGCATTCGCATTGCCATATAAAGCTCAACAAACCGATACTCTAAACAAGATTTGCTTTCGAGCTCGAATACGAGTATTGAAAGCTTGTGAGCAGACACTGTTGTGACATGTATTGGTCGCATGTTTGTATGTACGCATATGCAAATATAGCCAGTACATGTGTTTTTGTATTTAAAAAACACCAAACAAATGGACATACATACATACATCTACATGTATGTATGTACATATATACATACATACCCTGCAGTGAACAGCTGAACTGAGGATATAAATTTCTGGTTGAGAACTATTGCGGTTTCATTGCAAACCATTTCGCTACTCTTGGCACGACGAGTAGCGACATTTGCTTTCCGAGTGTGACAATGTCAATGACGAAAAGTAGACACAAGTCAATTGCCTTTTCTCCATATTTGGCGTCGTGTGATAATACGGCTTCAAGAGCAGTAAATTATCAATTCGAATTGAATTCAATTGTCAATGAATTAACCTGCGGCTCAATAAATTTGGATTTAACAGTGATGAGTTAATCTTTAAATGAAAACAAAAATGGTTTTTCAGCTGGTTTTTCTTTTCAGAAGCGACATCTATCTACATATGTTTTTAGCTCACCGCATCTGCTATGAAATGACAACAAAAAGTCATCGAAGAATCATAGCAAAATGGCTCATAAAAAGCGAGTAACAATTTGCTTCATTTCACCGCACATTTATTGCTGCTCTAGAATCAAATGCCTCATTCATATGCTGCAAATCTGTAAACTTGAATGATTCACATCATTGAAAATATATGAAAAAAAAAACAGCTGATTTCGGCACTTAGTAAAGTCACAGATTTTGTGCGGTTATTTTGAATTTTAATAATTTAATTTAATTGAGGAGACCATAGTACTACACCCGGAAAGATATCAGTAGAAAGAATAGAGATAGGAAAGATAAAATGTGGGTGGTAAGACGGAAAAATTAGTGGAGGTCACTCTTCCACAAATTTCTTGGATTCATTGATGAATCTTAAGAGATCCGGAAGAGGAAGAGTATGAACTTTATCCATACTCAGTATATGGCATCTCTGTATCCTAAGTCTGATTTTGGAAAACGCCGGACAGCTACAGAGAAAATGCTCTGCAGTGTCTTCATCCTCAAGATAGGATAGGACAGGATATCGGGCTGTCGACGACCCCCATGGCAGCCATATGCTGACCACAGGCGTTGTGCCCTGTGATTACACCCACCAGTACTTTCAGGTCCTTTCTGCTGAGTTTTGGGAGAAAGGACGCTATTTGCACCGGGCTGCTGTGCAGAAGTTCAACCCAGACCAGACAACTACTACTACTGTTCGCAGAAAATGCTCACCGGTTATCGCTGGAACTGATGCCTATTTTGAGGCAAAAGAAAAATCGTTCTACAAAAGCAGTACTGAAATGTAATAGCGGCGCTGGAATGATTGCGTTGTTCTTGATGGCAATAACGTTGATGAATATAGCTAATTTTGAAGATAAAAAAAACGTGTTTTCTTTATCAGGCCCGGACTTTTCAGCCCATTTGTTAGTGTCAATGATTTTGTATGCACTTCGAAATTCATATTCATCATTTAAAGTTTTCATATTGTAAAATTTCATTAAGACACAATTTATCAATGGAAGGATTTTTCAAATTAGCTCTTTTCAACAATAAATAAAACTGATATGTTTTTATACTCTAAAGATATTTCTTCAACAGTAAGATTACATACTTTTGTTTTGTTTTGTTGTTTTTTGCAATTAGTATTCGAGCTCCTGGAAACTGGTGTTCAACTGCGCTAAAAAAAGTATACATTTTCAATATTCCCACTTTTTACTGTACAAATATATAAAAATACTTTTTCCCTTTTAGCTATTATTTTATTAAAAATTACCACAACGAAAAATTTCCCGCATTTTCGCATAACTATTCAATGTTGGGGTCATTCGCACTCGAAAGAGACATTGTGATAAATTCACCAGAAGCATACCAGTTCACCGCTGATAAATTTTCCTACAGGGTATTTCAGCAGTTTATTATATTGCATGAGTAATGAAATATTTTTAAGGAATTACTGTTGCTCATTTTTGTATGTTAATAGGTAAGTACAAATATATTAATTTTTGTTGTATACTTGTATGCAGTTTATTGGCATTTTTTTATTAATTTATAACCATTTTGTTAGGTCTGTTTCGCGATCAACAAACTTCGATTCAATAAAAAAATGCGATTTCTTATCTACGAGAAACAACTTTCGATAGCAGGCAAACATATTTAGCTTGCCGTAATAAGTGTGTGTATGTATGTATGCGCATATGCACATATGTGAATGTATAAATTCTTAGATACACACGAACTCGTATCCTCTTATCTCAGGCTTTGGAACATAACGACTTTAAATAATAAATGATAATGAATCCTTTCACAACGGAAACGATTTATCAATTAACACTAGAACTTCCAATAGTTGTTTTATTTATTTCTGCCAAACCGATCATTTTAACCGGTGCCATGTTTAGTTGCGAAATATAAAAATTAAAAGAAAAGTTTTAAATAAAATGAAATATTTCATTATAATCTTAAAGGCACCTGATATATGCATCTATTAACCTAAAAAGTAGTAATATTATTTGGTTTTTTACCTACATATATATATAATATATATATATTTGTGGCGTACGTCTTGCTATTGTTTCACAAATTGAGGGACCTACAGTTTCAAGCCCACTCCGAACGGGTGAGGAGCTTTTTTCATAGCAGAAATACGAGGTGTGTTCAAGAAGTATCGCGAATTTTGTGTTTTTTTTTCAAAAATTATTTATTTATTCATTAATATCTATTTTGTCCCCTGCAAAGTAATCCCCATGAGATATTATGCACTTGTGCCAACGTTTTTTCCAAACTTCGAGGCACTTCAAAAAATTTTTTTATCTTGTTCAGCTCCTCCTTGAATGCCGTCTTTATTTCGTCAATCGTCCTTTCATGGGCCACTTCAGTTTCGGGAACAAGAAAAAGCACAGGCAAATTCTAATATACGTAACCTGCGAAAATTCTAAATTCGCGATACTTTTTGAACACACCTCGGACACTCGACGGTTTTCCATTGCCTACCGTGGGGCGACCGCTGTTAGAAAAAACTGTTTCTTCTTTTTGATCTTTCACGGAGATTCGAACCTGCGTTCTCTAAATTCCGAATATTCGTCACGCACCAACGCACTTAATTAAATGGAAGTGGGGAGTCAAAATATAGTAATCAATTATATTATTAAAAGCATGAAATTAGAAAAAGTCATAATATTAATAATTATCATAAAATATTAAATGAAATTTAAAGAGAAAATCTTGCGAACAATTGATACAACCGGTGATTTTGAGCGGTCGGTAGTTCTAGTGTTAAAGGAACGTGTAGACTAATGCAGGGTTAATCAATTTTTAGTATGTACCAGCCTCACAATCTGTATATACATATATTATATAAGGAAATATCTATTAATCGATATTAATTTTTTTTTTTAATTATTTTGAAAAAATTGTGAGCGAGCTTCATATCAGCTTTATTACCTGCACTATCGGAATAAATAATGTTAGACCGGATGCGTTCAGCATTAGTAGCGAAATAGGTGTGTGAAATTTAATTTTCAATTGAAAATTGTGGAGAAAACTTTCTTATACTTCTTATAATTTAAAGTAGAATTATATACGAAAAGGTAAAAGGCAGAGAACTGCAGAGAACAGAAAATGGTATAAAATGTTGTTAATTTCGTATAAGCTGACCCAGCTTTGCAAAGAAAAAGTCGCAAAGCTCCCCTGCGTAAAACGTGCTGATAAATTTATCGCATACATACTAAATTTCAAGTAGCTAAAAGACGAGTAAAATTTTAAAACAAAATTTTTAAAGAATTGTAGCATAACCAATAAATTGACGATTTTCACGATGTGTGGTAGGGGTAAAAGTCTGATAGCTAATCTTTCATTAAATCTCTACAATTAAACAGCACCTCTTTGAACGTGGCTATGGAATGTAGGAGGACCCTGAAGGAACAAATAGCGTAAGACACCATGAACGTTTTATGAGACTACGAGACGTTGTAGTTTCAAGTGATAAAAGTTTTCTTATACTGAAATATTATATAATATGAAATATTGACCATTGCCCGAACCAAATTGCTAAAATATAATATTATATGGAAATTTTCAAAAAACTAATAAAAATTACTAGCATCGCCCGTGGCCGAAAATTCAATCAGATTTAATTTAAGGTTTGCGCTTTGGCCCCATGGTCTTTTGAGCCCTCTACTCATCGCAGTACCTCATCCAGACCCAGTTCCCTTATTAAACTTAAGATGAAGCTGGGTTGTACTGAGGCGTATGAACCTTTCTTCTGGCTGCAGTTGGTCGAGATATCCCAGTTGCCTTATTAAACATAAGATGAAGCTGGTTTAGACTAAGCGTATGAGCCTTTCTTCTCGCTGCAGTTGGTCATAATATCCCAGTTCCCTTATTAAACTTAAGATGAAGTGGGATTGGACTAAGCGTATGAGCCTTTCTTCTGATTGCAGTTGGTCGAGATATCCCAGTTGCATTATTAAACTTAAGATGAAGTGGGGTTGGACTAAGCGTATGAGCCTTTCTTCTGATGGCAGTTGGTCGAGATATCCCAGATCCCTTATTAAACTTAAGATGTAGCTGGGTTGGACTGAGCGTATGAATCTTTCTTCTGGCTGCAGTTGGTCGAGAGTTTTTTTTAGAGGAGGTTAAAATCGAAAATGTCAGAAACATCATCAAAGGTGCCGTCACACCAGTGGTATGTGGGTCATGCTCCCACTAACATTCCTCCCCTCTCGGCTGATTCCACCCTGGGACTGCTAAAAGCAATTTCAGCAAGGTGGAGCCGTGTTTATGCCTTTTAGACACACCAGGTACCTGCGTCCAGGTTCCTCTCTTAATTCCGTATTGGGGTTATACGCTATCAATAGCATCCATTGGCTTGTCACCAATGAGGCTTCGGAAAATTGCAATATCGTTACTCGATATCGACTTGTCGTCTGTTTGGGTTCGTTTTGAGGCTTTACCTCACGCGTTCGAGATATCTCAACATTCTCCTCGTTATAGTGCTGCATTCAAGCAGAAGGTGTATTGGAGAAACAACAAAAATCGGTGGACCATGTCCCACAATCCTGTGTAGATGACCGCGAAATCATCTGCAATGACCTGCGAGAATTCCCGTGAGCATTTTTAGTTTATCCTTGGGGAGGGTTATGAGTTTTCTGAACCTCTTTTGGTTATACCTCCCTCAGCAGTAAACGTTTCCCCAGCAGTAGGCCCATAGTTTGGTTGCAGTTAATCTTCCTTAGCCTGAGCTCTTCACGCCTAAGCTTCTCCTTGATGGTGTATTATACCATAGCAAGGAAGGGCTCGAGTCCTATTAATAACGAGGCCGCAGCTTCTCTTGTCAATGCGTCCGCTACTTCGCTCCCAGTTATACTCCTGTGTCCTGCTACCCAAATTAGCCGGATGTGATTGTGCGTTCCTAACAGATTCAGTTTCTCGATACACTTAAGGACTAATAAGGACTTAATCTCACAGGATAACAGAGCCTTGAGTGCCACCAGACGGTTGCTCAGAATGGCAATTCGCTCATTTCGGAAATTCCTGTCTAAGATGATCGAAAATTCGGCCCGCAACTATTCTCACTTTAAGTAGTAGATTTTCAATTGAACTATATAAGCACAATGTAACCATACGAAGGCTTCAGTTTATATGGGAGGTGCCGCTCCGCCTTCCCAATAGCCGTCATTACATTTCACCGTGCCAAATTTTTGGAGGTATGACCAACAGACCGTTAACCGGCTCTCAGCGAATTTAAAAAAATCTGCTGATGGGCGGACGCCACAAGGGTCATGACAACGGTTTGCTTACAAAAAAATGATGATATACGAAAATAATAAATGCTGTCCTCGCTCGAGTTGCTTCGTTGCCGTCGGAACAACGACTGATTGCTCGAGTGTGTGAATATGTGATGAAGGAGTCCCCAGTGATGTGGCAGCCGAATTTACTTTTACCATTTTGTTTTTCACCATAGCCGATGGTCAAATCTAGTAATCTATATGTCAAATGCCATTTGGGTTAAAATTTCTGCATTTAAGAAAGTTTTTTCCTTCAAACTGGGGTATATCTAATTGAAAAGGGCGCACGGGCTGAAATAATTTAGTGTAACGTATTTATATGGTGATTTCGGGGTGTATTAATGTTAGTTTATAATAATAAGTGATTTATTTTTTTATTAAATTGTTTAATGTTCTATACATAGAAATATATAATAGCTACCAACGAGCAAGTAATTATGAATCATTTGCATACGCTTCATGTTTACGGTCCGATCAGCGTGAAATGCAGGGCTAAGGTGCTTTAAAGGCATATCTTTCGAAAATTTGTGAAATATCGTTCACGCTTAAGTAAACTCGCAATGCAGAAAAATGAGTTATACAATATTTTCATGGCATATACTCGTACAATACATCCTTATATACAGCATAGTGAGTTATAGATATACAGTTGCGAGCAAGAAAATAGCACTACCCAAAATATATTAGATATTTCTAAAAAAATTTAGTCTAAAAGTTGATGTGATTAGAAGGTTTTACTATTATTTTGAAATATTACTTTATACTTTAACTGAACAAATATTTAAATTAATTCTAAACAAAAAATAAAACTGTTTATAACAAAAAATAGAAATTCAGGGTTAACATTAAAATAGCAGTGGCCATATAAGTAAAGCATTCTGAACAAGTTTATAAAAAAAATTACAGAAAAACTGCGTTGACAAAATTTTCAGATACAATAGTTGAATTTTCCGAATTTTTAGTTGAATTTCCAAATTTTTTATTACGGCAGCGCAACGGTGGGGCATTGAGCCTTCCCTTGCACACATCGCTGCTTCGGCATTTTCAGCAACGCATCTTTAACAATTTACCAAAGTTGTTGACTATTACTTGGTTTAGTATCGTGTTCAGCTCTTTTTAAGTGTGCCCACAGATTTTCTATAAGACTGAGCTCGAGGGACAGAGCTGCCAATTCCATAACCTCAATTTTATTTGCGCGAAACCAATCCTTGGCCTTCCGATTCGTGTGTTTAGGATCATTATCCTGCTGATATACCAAATTTATTGGCATTTCCTCTTTGCAACACGACAACATGCATTATTTCCACAATAATATTGGTATCCATTATGCCATCAATTTTTTATATGAGCCTGCGCCATAATATGAGAAACATTCCCATACCATTATTTTTGAGCCCCATATTTAATGGTTCTCATGAACACGTGCCACCATACAAAACTATTTAAGATACGTCAGTCCCTAAAATATTACGCTCCATGTCAGCTGTCCAGTTCGAATGTTTTCTTGCAAATTTCAAACATTTTGCCTTATGTTTTGCTGTCAGGAGTTGCTTTTTTCGTGAGCTGCGAGCTGCTTATCCAGCTTTCCATAGACTTCTGCGTACAGTCGTGTGAAAAACATTAAAGTTTACCTATTTTTTAATTTGTAAGGTTGACTTCATGGAATTGTTTTTGGATCACTTTACAATTCTACGATCATCTTGCAGAAAAGTTGTTCGGTTTCCTCTTCTTCTTTCCGGCTTTTCCACAAATCTGATTGCATTTGAAATCATTTTTGCTGAACATGAAAGAATATTTTGTATTTCTGTGTAAGATCTTCCATCAGCTTTCAATTGCAGAATCAGCTTCCTTTGCTCTGTGATGCAGTGCTTCACTCAACCCAGTACAGTAAGAATTAAATGCATGACACTCACCAAATTAAAAAAAAAAAATGTATTATAAAAGCGCACGTAAAATTTAGTAACATTCCTTATATAATCTTAAAAACGAAGTACCCCCTGCCATCGAACAAAGAGTCGGCGCACTCGCGTATCGGCACCCACGTCACTGTTGGCAGTTATGATTTCGAGGTTGTAAGAAACTTTGTTTATCTAGGAACCTGCCGAACACCGATAACAATGCCAGCCTGGAAATCCAACGAAGAATCTCTCTTGCCAACAGATGCTACTTTGGACTAAGTAGGCAATTGAGTAGTATAGTCCTCTCTCGACGAACAGAACTAAAGGCAGCTAAAGGCTCTAATCATGCCCGCCCTAACGTATGGCGCAGAAGAGTTGGCGATGACGACATCTGATCAGGCATCCCTTGGAGTGCCTGAGAGAAAAATTCTGCGAAAGAGTTTTGGACCTTTAAACATTGGCAACGGCGAGTATCGCAGGCGATGGAACAATGAGCTGTATGAGCTTTACGACACCATAGACGTTATGCAGTGAATAAAGATCCAGCGGCTACATTGGCTGAGTCACGTCGTCCGAATGGATACAAACGCTCCGGCTCTGAAAGTATTCGATGCGGTACCAGGTAGCAGAGCAAGAAGGCCTCTTCTGCGTTGGAAAGATCAGGTGGAGAAGGGCTTGGCTTCACTTGGTGTGTCCAATTGGCGCCGAGAAAGAAACGACTAGCGCGCTTTGTTAGGCTCAGCCAAAAGCACTTAAGCGATTATCGCGCCAATGAAGAACAAGAGCCTTACAAAACTGAAGGCACCACTATTTCAATGTTGCGCTTAAAAACGTAATAACGCCAATAAAGAACAGTTATTTACGTAGTTGCCAGATTTATTTATTAGAGTTTACACAGATATTTGGTAAATTTTATTTTTTATGATTTATAGGGGGAAAAGATAAATGTCTTCAAAATAATTTTTTAAGGGTACTGCTATTTTCATATTCACAGCTGTATGTGCCTATATACCATATACTCGTACATATTGTTTTTTTTTTTGTAGGTGAGGAGGGTTAGAATACCTTCGCAGTTATAGCGACTATCTTCTACTGTGTTGTGTGGTGTGGTCACAAAAACAATTCCTTCTCCTCTTCTGGGGAGAATGATGTATGTATGTAGGTATATCAATTAAATTTTTCGATTAATATTTTAAGCGTATTTTGATGAAATTTGTTATAATTACCACTTGCATCAATTTAATATTTATGTGCATACCTACTTTATATTTTAAGTAAAAAAAAATCTATAAAAATTAGTCAGCGCCTCCTCGAATCATCTCCGTACAGACCTGGGTGTAGTGTAATCAAATTCTCTGGAATTGTGGACTTTGCTTACTTTTTGCCTTATATAAGTAAATATTTTCATTTCATTACTTAGAAAAATAACCGCATATGGCTGACATGCACACCTACAGCATACGCACGTTGACACATACGACGACGACGGCGACGACGACGACATTCAAGTGTTGTCGAAATAAACAAATGTTACCTTGAAATCATACATGCGCGTATGTGTGCGTGTGTGTCTACATATTTAAATGCTGACTTCGTTTACTTTGCCACTTTTGTATGTGTAATACAATACCCAAATTCTCACTGATATAATTAAGAAGCCAGCAACTGGCCTCAGCCACTTAAGTTTAATTTTCTACATTTTTATATAAACAAGCTTTTGTGTGCGAAACCGCCTCAGCGCCATGCAATAAAGGTGACGTCGTAAGCCGCATACCGAATTTCATTTATGTAGAACTCAGTACGAGCGCAAATACTCGTATATGTGCATATCTGTTTAGGCACAAATACATACACATATATGTATCAAGCAATTTACTCAATTATATTTGATTAGACGAGAAGCAGTTTTCAAAATCTTAAAATAGATTTATGTTTATACATTTGTGTCAAACAAGCTAATGGATTTAGGCCATGCTTCTGCTTTAATTTTAATTGTGCGTCTTGATTTGGCCCATCATTCAAAATTTGATATGCATGTGGAGTTTGGCCGTTGCCTGCTGGCAGCGGCTTTTTGCGCCATCTTTAAGGTTACAATAACCAGAACTTTTGATCAGGATCGTAAATTACTTTTTTACTGCCGCACTCCGAGTCGCTTAACGAGTCATTTAAATCGTCGCTTAGGGAAGATTTGAAAAAATTTACTCTCGAAAGTCAATTAATAATTCGTTATCGCCTCTTAATTATACATACTTAATTTTAAGTGCGGAAAAGTCTCCATGTGGGGAATTCCAAGATCCGGGGGGAGATTTTTAACCAATAAAGAAAAAGAAAGTAGTCCTATTTTTATTTTTAGTTTCAAATTAAAAATAGAAAAGTTTTTCATTGGTCTTAAAATGTCACTTCAGAATATCCTCCGACAGGCAAAGATGAGTTCCTTACTTCAGCCACAGAAATTAAAGAAGCAAGTACAGCAGTAGATTTGAGGCAGCATGACCGCTCACGTTCATTGAATCTGCTTTGATCTGAACATAAGGTATAACACTGCGTTTCAAAAACGAACTTTTTTTCTGTCCTATGAACCAAATATACTTTTTTGGAAAGGGGAGAAAAAATAAAAATACACGTTTATCGGCGACTTTCATGTACACGTCAGAATTTTTTTTTATGTATAAAATATAGAGCTCGTAGTCCGCCTGTGTGAAAAACTTTGGATCAATTTTTAACCCTTTTTCCGTGAACCAATCGCGCTGAATTTCTGCAGGCAGACTCGTGGAAATGTTTTTATTATGTAAAATTTAAAAAAAAATATTTTATCAATTCTCAGATTTTCTTGAATTTTTTTTTCTAAAAAAAAAATTTTTTTCTAAATTTTCGGCATAACTTATATTTGGTTCATAGGACAGAATGTGTGTAACGCGGTGTAATATTTCTGAATTATTATAGCAGTCCGATTTTCGCTCATTTTTTGTGTATACGCCTACCTATAGTGCCAACTACCTGGGACCTTCTGCGTACCATCTCAATTTCATGCTGCTGCTCAAGGCATCTCCTAATATCCCCTTCATTTTCGAACCGACCCTTGAGACACGTGCTGTGGTGCTCCCACAACCGTCGGTTCTACGTTGCTGGAACGACCCGGATTTATATCTAGTAACATTTCCCGTACATGTATGTGAAAAGTTTACGATTCTATATATAACAACAATAACACATACTGTGGATTAATTCTTTTAGTCTGAGTAGTAGTCTTGCTTCTAGTCGTTGTACTGAGGACCTCAAGTGATCTTTTCCGTTTTCCTTTTTTAATAAATTTACCTTTGTTGGATGAGTGCCACTAGCCTTTGCAATCTCTCGTTGGGACGCATCTTCTTCCGCCAAAGTAAAGATTTCTTTTAAATTTCCGAAACTCTAGCATCAAGAAACTTTGTTACTCTGATGTGGGTGCCGGGACATAAGGGCACGAAGGGAATGCATTGTAAACTAAATTGCCAAATGGAAAAAATGGTGTAGCAGAAAATGATTCTTATAGAGAGCCCAGAGCAGTTTTATTAAAGATTTATTAACGTTAAGCTGGTCTTTCGGGGTAGCTGAGGCACTTCATCAGCAAAGGTGGTGGTTGGACTCCGATGACAGCATTCAGAGGTCGGGAGCTTAGGAAGGCGGTAAGTGTCTTCCGATGAATGTCATTTAGGGTCTGTTAAAATACTGTCCGGTCCAATAGTTGTAGGTTCGTTTTGTCCTGGACCTCATCAGAATAGTTCAAGAGATGCCTCATGACGTGCCTGGGAGGCGGCTCAGGTCCTAGCAGGTGTATACAGCGGTGAAACCTTCGGTAGCAGCCTAGCAGAAACTGTTTGCTAAGCATTTTATTGTGCTCCTTGACTGGAAGCATTAGTTCCTCATTGTGTAGGTGTTGTAAGGGGGGCATCAAGAGGCATCCCGTCGTTGTACTGATTGCAGTAATTTGGCATGTCTGAAGCTTAGTCCACTGACAATCACTAGTTACAGGCGACCAGACAGCTGCAACATTGCTCAGAACCGGTCGGCCAATTGCTTTATATGTCGATAGCAAAATTTCTTTGTCTTTGCCCCACCAAGTACTGCCGGCTAGCGATTTAAGAACCTTGTTGCGGTTTGGACTTTAGTAGAATTGCGGTTCTGTGCGCAGAAAAGGAGAGCAAACTGTCAAAGGTTACACTCAAACAGTCGGAATTGGTGTGTCGTCGACTTTGACCTTAAGCTGTAGTTTGACCTCCTTTGTCCAGGTGGTAAAGCGGGTTGCCGTGGATTTAGTGGTAGAAAACGTGAGACTGATGAGGTAATCGTTTACTTTGGAGCACAGGTCATCGATGTCATTGCCCGACACCATTATCGAACAATTGTTAGCATAGGAGACCAGGGAGACTCCCTCTTGACAGTCGGTTCTACCGTGTAGTAGTCCGATTATACAGCAAAACTGGACGTCGCTCAAGAACAGCCGAACATATTTCTGTTATAGCCGAAAGTGTTGAAGAAATCCCGGATTTGTCCATTCCTCGTCGTTCTTTGGAATTAGGCATTCCACAAACGTCATTACACCGTATTTGGCATAAAGATTTGGGTCTTTAGGCTTATAAAGTCCAGTTAACACAAGAACTCAAGCCGACCGATCATCAACAATGTCGTGTCTTTGCTGATTGGGTCGTTGAAATGCATGAAAATGATCCGGAATTCCATCGAAAAATCATCTTGAGTGATGAGGCCCATTTCCACCTCGGTGGCTTCGTCAACAAGCAAAATTGTCGGATCTTGGGCTCAGAAAATTCAAGAGTTATTGTTGAAAAGCCTCTCTATCTTCAACGTGTTACTGTTTGGTGCGGAGTCATTGGGTCTTACTTTTTCGAAAATTTTATAGAAACGCTATTGATGAACGTTTATATCGCGAGCCGTTTGATGCAAGAAAGACGCTCGCTGTAGTCGCCACTTTCCTGTGGAGAAACGCTGTATTCTGCCTTGTGTCTGAATTGTGTCATGTGGATTGTTCTTAACTTCGGTGCTCACCCTCGAACTTACCAAATTGGGAGGCATTATCGATAGCTACGCTACCGCCGGCTTGCCTCTCGGCATCATTGCACTTACTGAGCTTTCTCATAACGACAAGATGACAAGCCTCTGGTCCTACGCTCCAACCGGAGTTAAAGGAAGTTATATATACAGTGACTCACAGCTTATTTGATGCAGGTAATACTTTTTTAGAATGGCTGGATGTTTATTAAATTAAATAACAAAAATGTATACGACTTGTAATGAGATATGTAACATATATACTGTTTACCACTGCAGAAAGAACAATAACAAAAACAAAGCTTGCTGAAAAAATATAGAAACAAATAGTTTTCTCATCAAAATATGCTCACACAGCTTAAATGATGCAGTGTATTTTATATTTTCTCTGAGAATGCAATAACGGTGAAATGTATTTTTTTCTGTTTAGCTTAGCGTCTTAAGTCATTCTCAAAAATTTTTTATAAAGAAAAGTTGAAAAAATGTAAATTTCTTAAAATGGGAAAACGGACCTCACTTGAGAAAAGGGAATACGTTATTCGTCATAAAGAGGGCAAACGCCAACGAAAATTTGCAGAAATTGTTGCTATTAGTTCCTCAACAGTCCAGCACATTACAGAAAGGTTTCGCTACGAAAACAGGATGGAAGATAAGAGCAGATCTGCGACAAATAAAATATTTAATGATGCAGATAAGAAAACCTCGATATATGTGCTCCAAAATTAACGAACGAAATCGAAAAATACTTAGGCAAGATCTGTAACCCTGAAACAGTTCGTAGAGTTTTGCGCGAAGAAAATTTTCATGGAAGGACTGCCCGAAATAAGAAGTTTATTAATGCTCGTAATAGAAAACAAAGAATAGAGTTTTGCAAACAACATTTCAAGAAAGACATTTCGTTCTGGAAGTCCGTTGCTTTTGCGGATGAAAGCAAATTTAGCCTTTTCAGGTCTGATGGGAAACCTGTGATTGGAGAAAACCAAGCACCGCGCTTCAACCATGTAATTTGCGCTCTACAGTTAAACACGGCGGGGGCAGTATGATGGTATGGGGTTGCATGTCCTATTCAGGCGTCGGAAATTTAACATGTATCGAAGGAAACATGAATAAAGAGATGCATCTGGATCTGCTAAAAGATAATTTAGTACAAAGTGCGGATAAAATGGGCATTAGGGATTCGTTTAGGTTCTACCAAGACAACGATCCCAAGCATACGTCTGGTATTGTAAAAACTTGGCTTATCTGGAACTGCCCACATGTAGTACAGACACCTACAGAGAGTTCAGATTTCAACGTTATTGAGAATTTGTGGTCAGTGCTGGAAAATAAAATAAGAAACCATAATATTTCTAATGCTTCTTATCTGAAACGGGCACTACAGGACGAAGGGGGTAGAATTAGTTCCGATTATACAGCAAAACTTGTAGAATCTATGAATTCCCAATTAAAAGCTGTTCTGAATCAAAATGGATCCCCACTAAGTATTATCCTTAATCATGAAATCGAAATATTAATTTCCTTATGTTTTTTGAACACTTTTAATTTATATATATAATTGGCGCGTACACCCTTTTTGGGTGTTTGGTCGAGCTCCTCCTCCTATTTGTGGTGTGTGTCTTAATGATGTTCCACAAATGGAGGGACCTACAGTTTCAAGCCGACTCCGAACGGCAGATATTTTTATGAGAAGCTTTTTCATGGCAGAAATACACTCGGAGGTTTGCCATTGCCTGCCGAGGGGCGACCGCTATTAGAAAAATGTTTTTCTTAATTTTGGTGTTTTCATCGAGATTCGAACCGACGTTCTCTCTGTGAATTCCGAATGGTAATCACGCACCCACCCATTCGGCTACGGCGGCCGCCACCTTTAAAAAACGCAGAACTTATGGACTGACCTGATACAAAATGCGGATAAAATGGGCATTAGGGATTCGTTTAAGTTCTAGCAAGACAACGATCCCAAGCATACGCCTGGTATTGTAAAAACTTGACTTATCTGGAGCTGCCCACATGTAGTACAGTTATTGAGAATTTGTGGTCAGTGCTGGAAAATAAAATAAGAAACCATAATTCTTATGAAAAAACATTTTTTGTTATTAAATAAAACATGTTATTTAACAATAAAAAAATATACGATTTTTTTCTGTTATAGAAATACCATAAAATATATTTTGTATTTAAATAATTTTTTTTTTTTGGCTGCATCAAATAAGCTGTGAGTCACAGTATGTATATACATTTATTGTCCTCCAAAAAATCCAGAATTTTATGAATCTTCAAAGAAAAATCTAGATTTAAATCGTTTTGTGTTTTTTATTGTATTCTTATTTTTTCATTTATTTTTATACTTATTATATATATTAAAATATATATTTAGTTATTACTATTCATTCATTTCTTATGCTCGTAAGTCTAATATTATACAATTATGTTTTGTCATGCCAGCACATTTTTATGTATGTTTTTTGTTTTTGTTTTTTCTTGCATGTAATCGTAAAGATATTTACATACATATGCACTGTATATACTAAGTATTAATCAGACATTTCAATTTATAATAAAATGTCGGCATGAAGGTGAAATTCTTTTCTGATTTACAATCTAAGCACTCTTATCGGTATACATATATATTTTGTGTATGGATGTATATATGTGAAGGGCAAAGGTGACGAGTAAGGGAACTCGGAACATGATTAACGCAAACTGAAGACCCCTGCACGTGCATGACTTAATGTGTACAAATCAGGACCAGCTACGAATGAATTTACCAAAACCAATTGCCACGCAATTCAAAAAAAATATACTAATTATATCTCTGCTCTATGATTCACTTAATAAAACAAATTTGTTGTTAATTAAATGTTGTCTTGAGGACTTAAAAACTACAATTTTTATAGTTATGTTGTAGTGAACAAATTATTTACACAAATAGAAACAATAAGTAATTCTTACTGCAAGTGCAAAATGTGTGCACACAAAAAAGAGCCAAACAATAAAGCTTAAAGACTACAAAAAGGTAATAAACTTAAACAAATGAAAACAAGCACAGTACCAAGGACCGTAGAAATGAGCCCCCGCTTTATTTATCCCAGGCGCCATTCACGTGTATGCGTGTTTGTCCTTTTTAGTTGTGTTAGTGTGAAATATTGAACGATTCTACCCCATCAATTAATTGCTCAACAACTGTGATTATCCTGCGGTATATTAATTTCGTATTTGATTACTTGAGCCGCATTGGTACCTTGCAGCACTTGCAGATGCACCGCCTGATGGTTGCCAATCAACATAGCCGATTGTGGTTGTTGCTGTTTGCGAGCACGGCTGTGCTGTAGTTGTGTTAAATCCTAAGTGGAAAAAAGAAAAACTGTTTCTATTTTGAATTCAAATTAAACACATAACTGCATGATGGATATAAATCGATATGAATAAATAAATAAAGAGTTTAAAAGTAGTAGTTCATTTGCGGTCTATGGCTCAAGTGGGCGCCAAGTATGCGTTTCGGTTTAATCAATTAGCTGCTTATACTAATTCACAAAAATCAACTTGTTCCAGATATGCACAGTGACTCACATGTCTAAGCGGATGTAAGCAACGACGACTTTCAAACCATTCAATCATAGTAAAGAAGGCGCATTCACTAAAGGTGGCGGCACTAGACCAAGAACAACAATGTTTTCTACGTTTAATTGTCAAAGCAAAGTATTCGCAAAGGAGAAAACAAAGAATGAATTCGCCTTATTTCATTCTGGGCTGATAGTCATATGGGCAGGGTAAAAGAAAAAACAAAACAACAAAAAAAAAAAGAAAAAAATGCAAATCAGCTGATTTACGGACACCGCCTTGATCATAATAGAAAAATGTTAAAATTAAACAAAAACAATGTAAACAAAAAAGTAACAATAATCAATTCACAGAGCAAAAATTTGAAAAAAAAATCGAAACATACAAAATTCGTTTCACACAACCGGATGTGTATTTAGTTAATATGTATTGAAACTTTTTCGCATATCCTTTGGTAAAAATAACAGCTTCTAGTCGCTTTGAACTGAAATAGACAAGATTTTCGCAAAATTCGGGCGAAACTGCATTCCACTCTTCCAAAATAGGTATTTTGAGCTCCTCAATATTGGAATACTGCCTTTGGTACAATTTTCGTCCCACTTCATGCCACACGTGCTCAATTATATTGAGATCTGGGGATTGGGAAGGCGTATCCAATACATGAGAACAATAAAGTAGAAAGTATTTCCTTTAATTTGAAGTTTTATGTGCATTAATTTTTAAAATTTTCTATTATGTTTGAATGGTTTCAAAGTCGACGTTGCATATATCCGCTTGGACGTGCGAGTCACTGTATGTGCGTACCGTACGAGTATTTAATCATTTTTGGTTTACATTTTTGCTCAGAAATAAAGATTAATTTTTGAACGTATACCAAGAAAATCAAATAAAATTAACTAAAAAAATATCTAAAAAATAATAATAAAATTTTGATTATTATTTCTTATTATTTACATATACACGCGTTAAATAACTATATCACTAGAGACATTATTGACAATTTATTTTTTTTTACTTAATTTTAAGTTTTTTTTTTATAAAAATATAGTTCATTCTCCTACAAAACCCATATAAATCCAAGTTTAAAACTTTGTGCAATTCTAAAAAATTTCAGTAAAATTTCACTTTTTAATCAGAATTTCTAGAATAATTTCGGGCATGCAGTTTTATACCCCATTCAATTTTGGTACAATAAAGTAAAAGCTTCAGTTTAAGGCGAAAACGAAGGCGGCCACCGCAACCGAATGGATTGGTGCGTGACTACCATCCGGAAGTGCCGAGGTTCGAATCTTCGGGCATGATAGAAAAAGTTCCTTCCATTAGCGGTCGCCCCATGGCAGGTAATTCTCCAAGACACGGCAGGTAATTCCTCCTTTTAACAATTCAAATTTCGAAAAAGTGAACGAGTTTATTTACTTACGAATCAGCAATAAATGTTGCAACGTCAGACTTGAGTAACAAATGCTACTTCAGACTGAGGCAATTAAACAGTAGTCTTCTCTAGAAAAACCAAACCCGCAGTTAATACTTAAGTTTCTCAGCACAAACTTCTTCCGTGCTGAAATAATCAAATGGACGTCGTAGCTTCATTTATTATCTCTGAATTGTGTGGGAGAGCAGGAAGCGCCTAAGTGAGCAATGAAGAAGTATTTCGCATACAACACCGCATTTATTTATTTTGCCGACGTTGGAATGATGGCCAGATATGCCACGCACAGCTTTTTCTAAAACTCTTCTACTTCAGAAAGACGAGTACAAACATTTCAAAATTTCTAATTGTAAATATCAACTGAGTTATTATTTATAGAAATTTATGTGTTTATCAAATAAACTATTTTTTAATTTTTGATATACTCGTACAATTGTATGTATGTAACATCTATGAGCGCACTTTGAAATTTGACGATCCCTACTTTTCCATCTACTTACAAAAAGTATGCTGCTCTTATTTGTACGACATCCTCATTCAAATATGTATTTTATGGGTCCGTACATAAGTATTTGAATTTGGCAAGTTTTACTTTGACCTGTTAAATGTTGTGTTCAAATTATTCCACTTCTATTGTCGTTCGGTGCAATAAAGATTTTTTATAACAATTAATATGCCTACCATTCAGAACTTTCAATAGAAACGAAAACAAATATTAAATGTTCTAGTGGATTATTAACGAATTTCGTTTGAGAAAAATTAGTTCTGTTGAAGTCAAAATATTGGAAAAAGTGCTGGAAACCCAAATGTTTGTTGGTAAATAAAATTTAAAATTTAATTAAATACTTTTTTATTATTGATTATTTTAGAATTTTTTTTTATTATTTTAGAATGTGCACCGCCTATATATCCAATTCATTATTCAATGAAAACATTTGGAAACTTGAACTTTTAACTCAATTTATTGTGTTAAGGTGCCATAAAAATATCGTGTATCGACTAGTGTCCAATACTTATCTAACAGCAATTGCAATATACACACATGGTCATTAAAATAAGTACGCTGCCCTTATCTATCGATTTCCTTGTGCCGCTCGGAAAAATTAAAAGCTATTATTGAAATTTCGCTTCCTTTACAAAAGGCATCACTGCTTCGTTGTGAATTTATAAGACCCGTTAGATTAAGTTGCGTTTGGTTACACAGTTGCCGTTATTTTTATAAAGTGTAATTTCGCGTGGCCAGAAATAGATAATTTGTGAATAGCTTTTGCGTTGTAAGTAATTAAGTGAAAATAGTGAATGTAGCGAAATTAAAAATAAAAAAAAGTAGCGAATAAGATATTTCATTTAATAACTAGTAATTAATATGAATTTCCTTCAGAGATGGGTCGTGCGCAGCATTGCACAGTTGAGGAGCGGAGATTTTTTGTCAATCTTCGAAAACAAAAAATCGAAAAACAAAAAAAACCAACAATTACAAAAAAAAAAAAAATAACTCGAAAAACAAAAAAAAAATTCGAAAAACCATTCGAAAAAAAAAATTCGAAAAACAAAAAACCAATTCGAAAAACAAAAAAACCAATTCGAAAACAAAAAAAAGCAACTAGAAAAACAAAAAAACAATTAGAAAAAAAATTACTCGAAAAACAAAAAACAATTAAAAAACACAAAAAAAAAACAAAAAAAAATTGGAAACAAAAAAAATTGGAAACAAAAAAAAACATTCGAAAACAAAACAAAAATTCGGAAAACAATTAAAAAAATTCGGAAACAATTTAAAAAAAATCGAAAACAAAAACCAAATTTCGAAAATAAAGAAAATTATCGCTGAGTCACTTGGACGGTCCAAAAATTTTGTTATAAAGCCCAGAAAATTCACAGAACGGCGAGGTGACAAAACAAGAAATGATTTAAACTACAGATAATTTAATTGTGACGCTTGCCAAAAGGGAACCTTTGAAGTCATCGAAGGCCATTGCAGCTGAAATCAACAACGTAGTATCAGCAAGAACTGTACGGCGTCGATTGTACAACATGAACCTACTAAGCAGAAAAGTTCGCAAAGTTCCGCTGTTGAAACTAGCAAATTTAAAGAAGAGGAAACGTTTGACTCAAGAGTACAAATCATGGATGGGGGCCAGAGGGTATGAAAAAATGGTATTTGGTGCGATTAAACAAAAAAAAAAATTATTTGGAAATCATGCTGGACTAAATGCCAGATGTTCTAAAGGACAAGAGTTCTCATCGCATTTCACAAAACAAACAAACAATCCAGCACGATGGCGGCAACATAATGGTTTGGGGATGCTCCTATTGATATGGAGTAGGTCCTATTCAGCTCATAACCAATAAAATGGCTAAATTTATTTACAAGGACATACTTTAAGAAGTGTTGCTACTATTTGCTGAGGAAAATATGCCACTTCGCTGGCTTTTTATGCAAGATAATTACCCAAAACACTACTCAGTGTTAATGCGGGAATGGTTTTTAAAGTTATGGATTGGCCAAGCCAGTCACCCGACGTAAACCCCGTTGAAAACCTTTGGGGGGATTTAAAGAAGCGAATCGGGAAGAGAACATTCAAAAATAAGAATGATTTATGGCAAACAATTAAAGAACTATAGTATTCCCACAGAAACCTGCCGTAGGATTATCAGTTCTATGCCAAATCAAATACAAAAATAACAATAATGGTGGGCACAGAGATTATTGATTTAACTTTGATCACTTAAACAGCATTCTTAATAAAATCACAGAGCTATTTTTGCACCGCATCTATTTCGTACCTATTTTAATAGCCACATAAACATCTCCTTTTTGTGCCTATTGTCACCAGTTTAAATTTTAAAAGATCCTTGAATTGTTATATTAATCTATGAAATAAACACCACACACAATTACAAAAATTTATAAAAATTTGCATTTTCTGAAGAACCCTTGGGGTGCAGCTATTTTAATGACCATATGTGTATATATTTTTAAATACTGAGTTAGCGAAATACTGCCGTTCAACTGAACTTTTGTATTTGAAAAAACTGAAATTTTTATTTTTGTATAAAAAGCGAACATTTTTTTAATTTTTAACACTCTAATTGAATTTCGATATAAACTTGGCAGAATTAAATAAAATAATTCCCTTAATTAATTAACTCTAGAGTTCACTTACATAAAAAATTTAAATAAACAAATACAAATATAAATTTCCTCAACACAACAATAAGCGTTTAAAAACTGAAAAATGGTGTTGTGATGTTGTGGTGATTTCAGATATACAGCCATGTAACAAAAATTTACAAATAGTTTGTTGGCCCCTTTCAAATATTAATTCATATTATTGTGGGTAAAAAATTTTAAATCAAGTTTTCGATGGCGCCGTCAGGATATTACAATTTAATGATTAAGTAAGCACAGCAAGTCTGTATTTTACCTACACGAAAGAAAGTGTGCAAAAATATTTAAAAATGAAATTGTATTGCATTATCACTAGTAAAATGTACAAAATATTTTTTTTTTAACTTTTTCATTATCCACCGCACAATTATTAGGAAATTGTGCATAGAAACGCCTTTGGTTCAATTTTGCGGCCCAAAAACTCGCAATATGGCTGGAAACCCAGTTTTCGATACCGAATTTCATTCATTCCAGCCTAGATTTTCGCCAATTTCCGAGTGTTTTACGTATTAAATTGATATATTTTTTTTTGTTGTAATATGTTGTTATCTTTTGAAATGTGCTCTTTATAATTGTGTACGTAAGTAGGTATGTATACCATCTATAACTAAATCTATTACTATTGCTATTTCTTGACTTTCTTACCATTATGTTAGTATTTTGCATTTGCAGTTTTATTTTGCGGTTGTTTGATATGAGGATTCTGGCTTGATGTTAAGCGTTGGTTATGTGACTCAGCGTAACGTCACGCGCGAGCTCGTGTAAAAAATTATAATGGAAGCGTTGCAAAGCCGACTTGCGTATTTTGCAGGTTTGCTGTTTTGCGGGTATTTGCGTGCTACACAGCGCTGAGCAGCATTTTTTTGTTTTGTTTTTTGTTTTTAGCAATGCAATCAACGCACCTGTTGTTGCTGCTGCTGCTGTTGTTGTTGTTGCTGTTGTTGTTGCTGCTGCTGCTGCTGTTGTTGCGCTACAGCAGATGGAGGCTTCGTTTCCAAATGTTGGCGCTGATGTAACATCAAATGATTCTTCTGGAAGAATGCCTTGCCACACTCGCAGACATGTGTGCGCACGGTGCAACCACCATTGGGATGTCGGCGATTATGCTGCATGAGTCCATGCTTAGCCGCGAAACCTTTGCCGCAACTGGCGCAAAAGTGTGACTTTGGTTTGGGCGGCGTTGGCTGCTGCTGTTGTGGATGATGTTGCTGTGGCGCTGTGTTTGTCAACTGTTGTTGCGGCTGCTGGTGATGCATCACGCCAGGTACACTGGTAACAACACCCTGGGGATGTGTTGCGGCAGCGGCCTGCACTAGTGTTGTTTGGGTCATAACTTGACCTGTTGATGAAATTATCTGCACTGGTACAGTGTTTTGAGCCACTATATTTGGATTGGTGGCCACCACAGTGGCTGTACCTGGATTAAGGCCAGTGTTGAGGAAGTGACCAGGCAATGCCGCGGTTAAAGCGCACAAATCAGTCATAAGGCTCTTGTCACCCGTGTGCAATCGCAAGTGAAGCGCTAACGCTTCTCTGCTATTAAAGGCACTTCCACATTCACTACAAAAAACGAGAAACATTCTAATTGGTACATTGCAATATTAAAATTGAGTGCATTTTCATCAGTCACAACATTGGCAAATCATACATACCGACATCCATATTGGGGACGAGCAACATTATCATTGCCTGCTACGGTTAATAATGCCGGGTTCGCTGAATTACCGACAACAGTAATGGTTTGTGAATGTGGCGCTTGTGTCTGTTGCTGTGGCTGCTGCTGTTGTTGCGTATGATGTTGCTGCTGCGAAGAATGTATCTGAAAAGCAAAACGAAACAAGTCGTTTTAAAACAAACCCAAAAACAATTTCCGATGTATATGACAAACTTCATTCAAGCAAACTAAAATGTAAAATACAATTTTAACAATGGGGGGTCAGAAGTCAATACCAATTCTGTTTCCTGATATTTATCATCTAATTTTATAACGCATCCCTTCCAATTTTGAAAACAAGTGCAAAGTTTTTAAATAACAAAATAAATAATGGCGCTTACGCCCTTTTTGGGTGTTTAGCCGAACTCGGTACACTAAACAGGGCTAGTTTACTGGGGCGGCAGCCCTTGGTAGGGCAAACCCGAGTCATTCCGGTAACGTAGAGCCGGCTGAAATGAGATGTGGCGGCTGTCTTGATGTGCCATTCTCTAAGTGTTTGAAAGAGATTGAATTTGCGAAATTTTGCTCTGATTTGTACCATTTATGCCCTAAATTACGGGAAAAAGTGTTTTAAGGCAGCCAGTTCAAATGATTTCGTTTTGTTTTTATAAATACAATAAATTATTTACTGAATCGTTTGAGTAAACTTTTAGCCCAACTGTAAAGTTTTTAAAATCTAATTTAAATGGTTGTTAGCCCATTGAATAGGCTTTTATCTACATATCTGCATCTTACGCGGGGGCATCTCTTCGTTCTACACTTGATAACACATAGATGGCTCCCAGCGACTACTGACTGTTCGCAGAATTAAAAAAAAATGGTCGCCGGTAAGAAATTTCGCTCGAACGAAGAGGTTATCGCTAAAACTGAGGTCTATCTTGAGGCAAATGATAAATCGTTCCACAGAAGTAGTGTTGAAAAGTTAGAGCGGCACTGGAATGATTGAGTTGTTCTTGTTGGAAGTTACGTTGATGAGCAAAGCTAATTTTGACCAAAAAATGCCAAAACATGTTTTGACGTGATAACGTCTTATAATTCGATTTAGCCGGCTGCACGCACTAAAAAATGTGTCGTTATCTTGCTCATGCATCGTTACCTTGCTTGAAGTGCAAACGAGAGCGCGGAACGAACGATAAAGAGCACAATCGGCCCTCGCGTTCGGCAACGTTCGACATCTGAGCATATATGTATATGTATGTATATGCGCATTTGTATATAAATTCACATATTTGTATTTGCATATGCCTTCTTCCTGTGTGCATGGTAATGAACCATTTCTCTGTTGAGAATAGGAAGATGATAGGAAAAGTAGGAAGTGAAAGGTGGTGTTTCGAGTGCAATGTGTCTTGAAAAAGGCAAATCGATGATGTTGCCTCTTAGTGTTGTTGACTTATTAACGTCTGATGCGCAATCGAAATTGAACATATCTTTCATGAATTTGATAAATGTTTCGTAATTTTTAACGTTTGTGTAAATGTAACTTGGCATATTCCATTGCGATTCCATTTACCTCCTCCTCTATATCCATACAAAATAACTATCAAACAAATAAAATTAAAATTTTCTTTTGAAAAATGCAACCATTTCATCAGTATTTTCTTATGACGTTGTCACGTTAAACTATCGTCATTCTTGATTCGATTGGGTGCTATAATCTTTTTATATGAACGTAAACCTTCACTTTTGTGCACTTTTTGGACATAACCTCCCAACATATGGACCTGTCTTGCAGCATCTCGAAGTGAAAGGCAAGGGTTCTTTCGAAATAATGACATAACTCCTTTGGCTTCAGTTTTGTTTCTGCCTTGGGGACATGAAATTAAGACGGTTTTGCCTGTCAGCCCGGTGGGACATAGGGCCTCACATTTCAAGTGAAATACAGATAATTAACAATTAATTCATCATAAAATCCAATCCATGCTGAAATAAAGTTTTCCACTTTCTTTCATAATATTATTATTACACTATTATTAAAATTGAGAAATGCATAACTAAAATTTTATGAATAGTTTCTAGCCTTACCGCAGTGTTCGAAGAGTTTGGATTAACGCCTCCGTGCGTATTGCGTACATGCTGATTGAGCTCGGCTTTTGACATAAATCCTTCCCCACAACTAATGCAAGGATATGGCTGGTCGCCAGTATGAATCCTGTAATGTTACAACCTTTAGATTATTCATTTAGGCCAAACTTATTTTCAAATTACCTCATGTGCGATACCAGGGTACGCTTTTGCAAGAACTCTTTGCCACACAAAGCACAAGAGTGTGGTACCTTACCGTGTATACGACCATGATTCACCAACTGGAATTTGCGTGGAAACGTAGCACCACAATCCGGACATACAAACGGATTCAAGGATCCATGAAAACTGAAAATCGCAATTTCGATCAATATAAACCGCATACTTTTCAGTGATTTTGGATTTGGATTCTCTGCGCACTTACCGTGAATGCATTATTAAGTGATTCTCCTGAGCAAAACTTTCGCCGCATTCTTCACAAACGTATGGTCGCTCGCCGGCATGAAATTTGCTATGTGTTACTAAATGCCGCTTCAAAGGGAACGTGCGCCCACATTCAGGGCATACAAATGGCCGATCACGACTATGAACACGTGAATGTGTCAAGAGGTGGTGTTTCAAAGTAAAACTTTTCTTGCATTCGGTGCATTGAAAGGGTCGATCAGTTGAATGCAAAAGCAGATGCGTGTTGAGGCAGTGCTTATGAGCAAAGCTCTTGCTGCAATGCACACACACATGCGGCCGTTCACCTGCAACAAAGCATTTTTGCAATAACAACGTTGCACATAAATTTAGTTCTTAAAAGTTGGTTTACCTGTATGTACCCTCGCATGTGTCGTTAAATGATGTTTCAGCAGAAACGATTTGCCGCATTCATCGCAACTGTATGGGCGCTCCTTCTTTACTGTGGCATCACTCTGACAAATTAAAAAAATTAAGATTTTGTATTCCGCGTTCTGAATGAACTCTTCAGAATCAGTTCATATTTACCTCGTTATAGTTCATATTATCCTGCAGCTCTGTTTTGGGAGAAAGTTCTAATGTGCCAGGTTCTAACTTTAAATTGGGCGCATCTCCTTGCGAATCTTCTGTTTCTTCTAAGCCTTGTATAACTTTTTGAACTTGTACCGAAATGCCCGGCAAAATGTCACCTGAGAGTGCATTCAAATCGAGAGAAAAAGATCAGAAAAAATAAGCACGAGTAGAAATTAATACCTTATACATTTTAACGGTTAGTTTTTCAAACATAAAAGTTAATGTCATGATTTTATTTGTGTTAGTCTTAGTATCGTGTTTGATGGCTCAGTAGTAACCCAATTGCAAAAACCGATTCGGACGTCCGCATTTTTGTTATTAAAAGTCCAGCTTTTAACTGATCGAATACATTTTAATGTGTTGCTAGGATGTTTGCATACCACAAATTTGTTTTTACACAAAATAATCAACATTTGCCAAAGACGAACTGATATTTATAAATAATCTGAACATAAATTTGTTATTAAAAAATTAGAATAAAACATAATTCTTATTAATAACTTTGATGTTAGCGATGATCGTAAAATATTTCATATGGAATACTATTTAGGTTACGTAGTGCTGGCTGATCTGTAAAAAGATCTCACTTAGACCTCTAGGGTTTATTGGATATTATTTAAGTTTTCCTGAAGTTTAAAGCAATCGCAAAAGCTTATCGTTGATACATAAATTGAAACTAGTAGGAATTATTATGATTTAATGAGTAGACGAACCCATCCTGAAATTTATTACTTTATAGTAAATTGTAACAAATACCCGAATGGATATGAATGCTCGCTAAAAAGTTTCATCTTAAAGGGGATAAATTAAACATAATTCAGTTAATTTTGTATGTCGCACTAATTTTTATCGTGAAAATGAACATTTGCAAAAAAATAACTAACCTTAATTGAAAAGAAAGACACATAGCGCCTATCAACACCCCACTCATAAAAAACTTCCTATTTGGAAACAGATGAAAATAGATGCATTTGTGGTAATACAGATAGCCTTACGCAAAAGTTTAAGCCCCCATTGGCTTGAGTTCATAACTGTTTTATTATCATATACTATATTTAAAATTGTTAGCGAGTTCTCTTTGCAAGAAGCATTTTACGTAAGGAATGGACACGAAAAATATTGGTCGGGCGAAAATCGTTATAACATCAAATTTTATTTTCTTCTTTATTAAGCGTATTATGTTTAACAAAAACTCATAAATAGATAGATAATTTGAGGTTTGCCCTTCCACCTCATAGTCTTTTGTGCCCTCTACTCAAGACAGTACCTCAATTAGACCCAATTCCCTTATTAATCTCAGGATAGGGCTGGGTTGGATTGAGCGTATGTGCCCTTCTTCCGGCTGCAGTCGGCCGAGATGTTTCAACCTTCTCTGCGCTATAGCGCTGCATTCAAGAAGAATGTGCATTGGAGTCTCCTGAGTTTGGTCGCAGAAACGACACGAGTCCGTAGACCAAGTCCCGATCATGTGCAGATGACTACGCAGTCTGCAGTGGCCTGTGAGAATGCCCGTGAGCATTCTCAGTTTATTCTCGGGGAGGGTTGTGAATTTATTAAACCTCTTTTGGTTGTACCCTCCCCGTAAGGATTTCGCCTTACGTATGCCCATAGTTTTTTGCCAGCAAACCTCCCCCTTAACCCTAGCTCTTCACTCCTAAGCTTTGATAGTTAAAGACGAGGCAGCAGCCTCTCTTGCGTCCACCATTTCTTTCCCAGTTATACCCCTGTATCCTGGGACAAAAATTAGCCGGATGCGATTGTGCATTCCTAGTAGGTTCAGTTTCATGATAGGCTTAGGTACCAGTGAGGACTTGATCTCACTGGACGATAAGGCCATGCGTGCCGCCTGACAGTCGCTGAGAAGGACAATTCGCTCATTTCGGAAATTTCTTTCTAAGTTTATCTCTGCACAAATGGCATACATCTCCGCTTTGAAAACTACCCATCGGCGCGCATGGTTCTGTGCCGTAGATCCCAGCGCCTATGCCTTCGAGCTATATGTGTACCACTGCAGGGTGCACTCCAGGAGTATATTTTCAAATTCAAGTTTTGTACCAATTCACTTTCCTGTAAACAAAATGGCCCAATTTAGATTTGACTTCTTTCATTAGGCGATGGACATCAGTTTTTGTTAAGGTATTATCTTCTGCTCTCTGCCAAATCAGTTTAAACTGCTGCTCATTTTTAATTTCTTTTTTTCGTTTTTAGCATTTTTCATTTAACAATTGCCCAATATTTGCCAATGGGTCGCAATTGTGGACAGTTTGGTGGATTGTGGTTCTTTTGAACACTATTTACCCCGTGATTTTCATACCAGTTCATAGCATGACGACTATAATGGCACGATGCTAAATCGGAACAGAACAGAACTGAGTCTGTATTTTGTTTTATGAATGATTTTCATGCCACACTGGCAGATGGTTTGCCAAACCAAATTTTTTTTAGTATAAAACTCAGCGTCCCGAATCTGCCTAAAATCTATTTTGACGTTTGTTTCATCGCCCATAACAACACAGCCATATTTATGATTATCTTGACTGTATAATTCGCGCGCACGTGTTTTATCACTCTTATTTTGTTCATCATTTCGATTGGGTGCTACAATCTTTTTATATGATCGTAAACCTTTACTTTTGCGCACTTCTTGGACGTAACCTTTCGACGTACATATGTACCTGTTTTGCAGCATCTCGAAGTGAAAGGTTAAGTTTTTTCGAAATAATGACACCATTATTGACTGTGACACAAATCCCTTTTTTCCACTTTCATGTCTTCTTACCACCGACAAGGTTTTATTGAACTTTTTTAATACATAAGTTACCCCCCTACCTTTCGCACTATTTGAAGTTTTTGCTATGCCATTGTACGATAAATCACCATTTCCTTGCTTTTTGCGTACAATTTTCTCCAAAAGCTCACACTTAACCGTACACATTTTGAAGAATACGCAGAAGTTACGAAAAGTGAATACGTCAATTAATAATGACAACAAACACTATGAATATGTGTTGTACTAATTTTTTATTTACAGTTAGTTAGTTAGTTTACGCAAGTGACGAGTAAACAAAATCGACTAGTTATTTTGTGTTCATTCTTTAGTCCCGAAATTTAGAAATGAAATTATCTCTTCACCTAATATTCAGCCAATGATTGCCTATTTTTATCTTGAATATAGTAATTTGTTCCTATTTCTCAAAATTTCATTCACAACTCCTCAGGAAGGAATGTTTTCGTCATCTAATCAGAGATGCTCTAAAAGGCATGTTTGGTTTATGCTTTCCAAAAACTAGTTCAAGGGCATACCTGTGCATAAATACATACTAATAACAATAATAATACAATAACAATAAAAATAATAATAGTAATAATAATGTAATAATGAAATCAAAATGAAATAAATTAACGCATTGAACTAAAGTGAAAAGACAAAAATTTACGAATGGGTTTTTTAAATAAAATACTAGAATAATTTATACGTAAACACAAAAACCTTATGCACCAACACCAAGCCACATTAACACCAACATATGTATAATTTAATTTTCCTAAGCGATCAGAAATTAAGGGAATAAAAAAGTAAATTTAAAAATTGAACACAAACTTTTGGAATAATTTTTTTTTTTTATTTTTAAATTTGAGTTTTAATGGCGATATTGCAAGCTTTACTGGAAAGCAAACAACTATAAAACGAATAATTTTCTTTAAAGTGGTGCGTTTTTTTCGAAAATTGTAAAACCAATCACATTTTAGCGCAAAAATTGTAATGCAGTTTACGATGACAGCGAATGTCAATACATTTTTGTATAAAAATAAAATGAAATGTGAGTATTAAATGCTTCCTAACTAGGAATTCAAAAAAAAAAAAACAATCTTCTGAACTAACGACCTTGACGATCCGTACATATGTTAGCATTTGTAATGTCTTCACTCTTAATGTATCTTTAAATGCCTAAACAACATTAGTAGAAATAGTAGTAGATCGTCACACGATGTTTAAAGGTACGGACGAGGGAGTTTAGAATTTCTTTGAATTTTTTGCAGTCTTACTTGTCGTCCCATGTCCGTCTGGAGTAGTGATCGTGTGAGTCTGTTGAGATGCGGCAAGCGCTCGTTTCATTAATATCTCGTTGCATTCCTCTGCAGTGAGATGGATCGGCCCGATGGGACTGAAATGCGTTTTAGCGCCAGCTGTTGTCGTTAGTATGGTTTGTGACTTCGTGTCGACGATACCATTAGTCAGAGAGTGTGACTGATCTGATTGATCTACAAGTAGGTCTAAATCAAAAGCAAATAGTTTGTTTTGTTTTGAAACACTATTAAATATACTCGATTGGTGTGCATGGACTTGGATGCTTACAATTTTTGTCGCAGTTAATACTGAGCACTTGTTGGTCTTGTTTCTTCACCACCGATGGTGTAGTAGTACCTGCAGTTATGACTCTGAAATAGAAAAAAAAAAAAACAATCACAATGTTATTCATAGCAATATTCAATTTTTTAATTTATAAATCAAATACGTAGATATGCTAGCAATAAATTGAGCGTATCGGAACACTTATCTTACCGTTGTGCTCCTGGTGCAAATGGTTCATTCACGACAAACATTCGACGAACAACACCCCCTTTCTGGGCCGCCAGTCCACCTTTTACATCCTTCTGCACAGTTAATGACCCATCTGTAGATAATAAATATGGCATCTGCAAAGTAAATTTGATTTTTATTAATAGATACTCAGTAGAAGTTCATATTGAAAATTTTATCGAAGATTTAGAAATTTGCATTTGTTTAGTGGTGTTACAATTAGAAAAATAATCTTGCAATCTAGTTGTTATTTTCCTTGGTGATTCTTCGAATAAAAGCACGAACTTGGCCTCGTTTCAAAATCGAATGTGGAACTCAATACCGAGCTCAATACGCTGCCAGTTCTTTGCCATGAAATTTTTGTTTACGGAAACATTAAATGCAAAACTTTCAACAAACAACTATGAAATCATATTTTTCACGATAGTCGTACCTACGCTCAAGAAACGGAAATGCTGGTGCATATATCATTCTACCCGACAGTTGGTTCTATATTACGTTACAGGAATTTACTATATATGCAGCCAAGGACTGTCACTCCAGCAGCACTCCCCGTAATAATATGGGGAATGATTTTGCTACCGCAACAACATGGTGAATATATATTTTGGAATCCAGTTTAATTCAATTATAATTTCATTAGTTATTTCTGCCCTCGTTTTAAAAGAGGATAGATTCTACAACATCAGGAAGTAATGCAACAAGTTGAAAGCAGTTCTTGATTTTGGAGCCTACCGTAGTAGTACCGGAACAGACGATCTATATACAATCTGCCTAAGTGATGCGAGTTTGAACGAATAGAATTTGAGCTGCAATTAGTGATGCCGTACCATATCCATAACCGTAACCATAGCACCATAACCGTAGCGCTATATATCTATTGAATTTTGATTTTTCCCCGATAACCGTAAGCAGCTGTGAAATCCTTTAAATTTGTTTTAATATTTGCGATAAAAATTTGAATGTTAGAAATGAACGACGCGAAATTAATTGACTTAGTGGAAAATTATCAGTGTTTTTATGACAAAATGCAAATATTGTCATTAATTCTACTTCAATATCAGTTGTTTATGGTTACGGCATGGCTAATCGCCAAATGCTCTATGTTGCGGCTATGGTTACGGTTACGACTAATACGACGCCACTAATTGCAGCTTTAAACGGAAAAAATTTCTCGGGCAAAACTGAAAATCAAAAATATAACAAAAACGAACTGCAAATCTATTATGACAGCTTCTAGGAAGCTTTTTAAGCCCATGTCTATTTGATGGTTCTCAAATCCCCAATATATAAATAAGACTGCGGGGACAATACAGTGAAGGAAATTTCAAACCTATGATAATGAGTCAAATCCAGAGAGGGAAATAACGACTTTATTATGATGACAGGAAAGGGCCAACAGTTAGAAAGATTTGCCAAGGAAACTACATCTTTTCATCCGTTCTTGCGGTTCTCGCCTTCTCAGGCCGCCAATCGATACAGATACTGTGCTGATCGCAATCTCGCCCATTCCGGGAGCATCAGTAATAGGATACTTTTATACACAAAAAATATTTTTAAAAGAGATTAGGAGAATTTTTTAGAAAAATTTTAAGCATTTAGCATCTGCAGAAGTATTAATTTGGTATGTTACACGTAATAAATAAAGAAAAACTCAGTACCCAAGACAAACTGAACAAAAAATAAAGCCAGATGAATAAGGGAACTGGGTCCGGATGAGGTACTGTGATGAGTATAGAGCACAAAAGACCATGAGGTCGAAGTGTAAACCTCCAATAAATCTGATCTAAATCTCGATACAGTTAGGAGAGTATAAAGCAAGCTTGGCCCAGAAAAAAAAAATTATAAAATAAACAAATAAAAATAAAACAAATAAATAAAATGATGAAGCAACAGAAGCTTTATTCCTTTAGTACTTAAGCTTCACATGGACCTAGCTTAGGTTCACAGTGCCCTAGATTACTAAAGGGCATAATACTGTTAACCAAAAATAAAAATGCCCTTCCCTACGTTCCCACGACAGTCGGCACTACATTACCGAAACGAACCGAATTTATATCCGCCCAACGACTGTCACTCCAACAGCATTCCCCAAACATTTATGGAAATTTATGCGGTTACAACACCAATAACGCTCCCTACTATCTCCGAACAATGCAGAGGGAACATGAATTGGGTATTTTTACTCGTAGACCGTTCGTATCGTAGTATCCTGAATCCTACTTAGGATGGTGAATCACTAAGTATTGTCGCCAAGTTTATCTTATTGCCTAGACAGACGTTAGAGATAATCTGGATTAACGCCTCACTTCGTAATTATCTCCGGAAACTACTAGACTTAATTCTCATAATTTAAGCAGATTAGGGGAAATTTGATGGCAACGCTGCCGAAAAATATTAGTTAATATCTATTGTGAATGAAAAATAATCAAACTTTTAATAAAAACAAGAAAGATTGAATGTAATCCTAGTTTGCACTAACAAGTTCTAAAGTACTTTAATTGTCGGCATTAAATCGGAGCAGTTTGAAAAATGAAATTTAATTTTTTAGCATCAGGACAGCTAATACCCATATTTGTTGCCTGCGATCCATATTTTATCACAAAACTATCCAATAAAAAATCAGCTGTTCACTAATCCTTTTAAATTTTAATCAACTAACTGCACCGGTAACCCGGATTAACGCCGTCGACGAGGCCGAGGAATCGTACCGTTTCGACGGGGTCAGGTCGAAGAGAACTGATTTGGATTAGTTGGGGTGAGTTGACTTGTGTAGAAGTGGTTAGTATTGTGCGGGACGGACTTCTTCACATATTGGGCATACGTTTTGTGTGTCCCAGTATATTCTGAATAAGTAGCGAAATTGCGTAAAAACGGTTGTAAACAAATCTTGCTGTAGCAGCACAAAATATTCTTCTTAAATGCTTGGGGGAAAGCTAATAGAGTGACAACCCTCGTCCGGATATTTATTTATTTATTAAAGACATTTTAAACAAAAATATTTAGTAAGTTACGCTTACAGTAGTCACAAAGATTTTTAGAATTATTTAAGCTGCTACATTTTCTTATATGTATCAACCGGAGTTTACAGTTTTAAACCTTCATAGCAAAAACCGTTTGTAAAAAAGGAAACTTGAAATTGTTCCTATCTCTTGTTAACCTCGAGTTCGACACCTTTTTTTAAAACCTTCGGTTAGGCACTCGGGTCTGGCTTTTTTTCGTCCTGTTCGATGATCCTTTTTAAAAGGTTATATCTATGAATCGATAGAAAATTAAATTTTAGGAAGCTACCTGGAACATTAAGGGGTTAGCTATAATAGATGGAATAAGTTAAATTAACGTCCAAAGTCGTCAAAGCCATTCTGGCCAGACCCGGGTATCCAATGGAGGGTTAAATAAGTGCGCGTGTCGCTGATATAACTAAAATAATCACTCAAATATTTCGGAAGAATCCGTTCTTAATATTAAAATAAACTTCATTGTATGAAAAAAACATAATCCGGTCGTTCTGCTAACGTAGAGACAACTGTCGTAACAACGACTGTCTAGTGCAAGGCTAGATTAGATTTATCTGAGGTTTGCACTTTAACCTCACGATCTATAGGGCAAGGCTATAAGAAGATTATACAAATTGCTTTAGAAATTCTTCCCATTAGTAAAATAAAAAAAAAGTATTTACACATTACCATTAAAAGTTGAATTACATGTTTTTTAATTTATTGAAATGATAATTTTTGGCGGTTATTTACCTATTACGTTAATTTACTCCTAAAGTCCTAGACTGCTATTATTAAAAATATACTATTACACCTGCATCATTGTAAATAGAAATGAACTCTGGTGCTACAAGGCATAACAGTGTTATGAACTTTACAACAATAGCAACAGCTTACAAATCAAACATGATAATCAAACCAACTTACAACAGAAAAATGTAAACAAACAAATACAAATCTCCTTTTACACACACAAAGCCACACTAGAGAACGTGTATCTTTGCCACAGTTGGACTTTTGACAGTATATTTTTGCGCCAAAAACTCGACAATACAAAATACACAACACATCCAACCATGCGTTTCATTGTGTGTATTCAGCACGAAACATGCGGCGGTGTGTGTACTCGTCATTGATATCTATATTCAGTGTTGCCTTTTTTGCCACCGCATAAATTTAGCTACTACACAACAACATTGAATGGAATCCAGTACAAGTAAATTCACGAACAGTAGAGACTTCTGCTATTCGCTTCCGTTTGCAGTAAAGTTACGACGGAATAATGCAACTCTGCGTTCAAATTTTCGCCTTCGCCAATGTCCCATACTATTTGCCTAAAACGAGGCGAATTTATGTAGTCGCCATTTTAAAATAAGTATACGATTCAAACCATAAAATAATATATGAGAGAATATGTATATTTATAGATTCATAATTTATTCTTCAATTCACTGTCTCATTCATTATCAAATGAAACAAACTCATTTTGAATACAATACAAATGCCAATGTCCAATCGGTCGCCACTACTCATGCATGTGACAAAGTGTGACCGTAGCCGATAACGACAATGGTGGCGTTACATAAAACATCGTATACGTATAGTCGCACACAATTATCTTTACGTATAGGCACACAAGGTACACACATGTGCAACTTATATACGTACATACATATTGGATGTATAGTTATATGTACATATATGCACTTCTGTCAAAAGGTACACGCACTACGTGTACGAGTATGCATGAATATGAGAAATTGGGGGGCGAGAGTTAAGGTGGGCTCCTATACAGACACCAATTGAGACAGTGGGGTTTTGAAAACATTACATTGGTGGTAGCGAGGCAAAAACGCGTCTTGATGCTATTTGGCGTTGCACGAATCAGTAAAGGAAATAAACAAATCATATCTTAAAAATTTAATTCTTTCTGCTCACTTACGGACTCGCTGCTGACTGTGTAATTTATATTTGCCGGAATTTCCAACACGGACTCCGTACGGGTATTGTCTGCGAAGCCCCAAGTGTAGCCGAAGCCCTGCTGTGGGTTACTGTGTGCTGCACACATTTTGGCGATAATAATTATTTGATTTTAATTTAGCCGCCTTTTTCACTTTATCAACTTTATCATAAGCAATTTCAACACTCGTCTTTTGCGACGTTTTTATAATTCTTCAGTAATTAACACACAATATATAAATTTTCCGTATGTTCCCACGCTGGCAATAAAAGGCGATATATGCCGCGTTCCACCTCGTTCGGACTGTACCACTTGCCACTTGTCACACACTGCAATAAGGAGTGCAAGTTTAATCATTCAATAACGCGTCGCAAGTCTTTTCACTAGATAAGCATAAACTAAACTCCAACATAAATTGAACACTTGTGAAAAAAGAAAGTTATATCGCTTGCTTTGATACATGCGCCATTTTTACGCGAATTATCACTACTGGAAAATTCAAAGGCACATCTGCTTGCCGTAATCTATTTCCTTTTATCAATTGTGTTTGTCACTTTCAAATTTTTCTTCTTCACAATTTTTAATTTTTTGCCTAGGCAATTACCGCGTAAATCTCACTAAACAGACATCAAAATTCCACCAAAAATCACTGACGCCATTTTGAAATTGCTATTTGGAATAAGAGCTCCTCGTACTCGTTTTTCGTCTTGCTTCGTGTTGGCGATTTTCATTCAGCACAAACGCGACTAATTCAGCAGCCTGTAGTCTTTTATGAAAATAGTTTAAAGGTTACTAAAATATAGTATTGAGTTTACAGTTTATTTAATATTTTTACTAACACAAATCAAATTTTTTAATTACAAATCAAGAGCGTAAAAGCCAAAAAACAATTTGGCAGACACATCGAATGTGACGGTTTAAATTTCACAGACAGGTGGCGGGCTTTCACGGAGACATTCAGCACTATGTAGGGTTGCATGTGCTATGGTCAATTGCTTACAACACCTTGCGTGGTGTAATAAAAGGCCTGAAGTCAAGCACATAATTCAAAATCTCAACACTCAATTATTAATTGTAAAACAACTGTCAAATTTGATGAAATACGTTAACAATATTTTATGTGAGGGCGTTGCCATGTAAGTTAACGTAATTTCAAAAATGTCGTCAAGTGAGCCAGTACGTTGGGATCGCACTCCTGATTGTTTGAAAGCATAGTATGATTTATGGGATGACGAAGAAAGAAGCACGCCGAGATTCTAGGTGACTCGATTTGTGCAAAGAAGGAAAGTGCGCAGCTTAGGAAACTAAAATTATCAAAGTTAATGTGAGCGTCATATTGCTTTGCAGATATTGGCAATGTATGACTTAAAATACGATATGAATGGTCAACTTCATTCAATTTCCTGTCTCGATTGGCAATCCTATTGAAATTGACCATTCATCAAAAATTTAGAGTCGAGATGTCAAGAAAATAAAGCAGCAGTAGTACAGCAGTTGATTTTACTCTTTTTCTTAGTTTCAAATTATATGGACAAATATTTGTATATTTACGTTTCCACGACAGTCGGTTCTACGTAACCGGAACGACCCGGACTTATATCCGGCTAAGGACTGTCGCTTCAGCATCATTCCACGTATAGTCGTATGTACGCTACAACAACAACAACAACAACACCAACTCTTTTTCTCTTTCTCTAAACTGTCAATCATTATTTAAGCAGAAAAGTGCAGTTCCCGGCCGATTTCGGCAACAACACTCGGCTAAGAAATTCACTACCCAAAATGGAACTAATTGAAATCATTTCAGATCAAATTGAATCAATTCTCATTATTATAGCGGTATTCATCTAAATGTCTAGACTTACTTAACGCTTTAAATGTTTATACACACTGTTACATGAACACACTTAGAGAAATATTTGTTCAATTCCATTAGACAGGGTTTTTTCCTTCTGAAATCGTCACATATACGCATGTCCTAAATATAATTATTCGTATAATTATTAAAAAATGATTGAAAATATTAAAAAAGATAGTGATGAGCAAATTAAAATTGGTTTTCCAATAAAAACTAAAATAAAAGAAAATTGCATTTGCTATGAAATTTAAGGTTAAGCAAAAAACGAAAATTTCCCGGTTATTTTGACATTATAAAGTAAGCATGAACACTGAATTTCCTGACAATCGTTATCATAATCGTTCAGCTAATCGCTTAACAGGTTAATGGTACGATATTAGATAAGTGAGTGACAAGTGATTTTACCTGCTTTCTCAAGAAAAAGTTGGAATATTAGAAAAAATCAAAAATTTTTGTTTTTCTACAAAATCTTACTAAACATTTTCAACTTCCCGTACCGTACAAGCTTAGACTTGGTGATAAAATCTCACACTTAGGCTTTGTATCTCTTAAGTTGTAAAGCCTCTTAAGTTGACAATCACCGATAGAGTACATCATTTGCGTACCATATTAAGTCATAGGCTTGATCCTTCAGACAGGCTATTTCAAAAGTAACAGAATAACTCACATTGATAGAGCTTAAAAAATTACGACTCGAACCAAACACATTACAAACCCCAAAAAAAGTTTTCATTTTTCAGCTCTTTTTTTCTGTTTGGGTTTTTAATCTCAGGGGATCCAGTTCTGAGACATAGTGGTCACCGTAAAACGTCTTTTTTGAGAGGAGCTCCCAGAAATCAGCTGCAGCTCCTTTCCGAATAAATATTTTTACTAATACTAAGTCTTAAAATACATTTAAAAGATAGCATAATTTGTGTACAAATTTTTAGATTAATAAATTTAAAAGTTTTCTCATAAAAAATTCTGGAAAATTCGCTATTTTTGGCCTTCTAACTGTATATAACCCCTTAATAGATATAAAGTATGTAAGAGAACCATGTCGGAGAACAGTGATTGGTTTCCAGTATAGATTCGCCTTGGTATCGAATAAATTGCGTAGCCAACGTTTCCAATGATTGAAAAAACCGGAAGAGCGTTAGAGAGGACTAAGAGAGGAGAGAGAGAAGACCTGAGGCGAAGAGATGCGCGTCTTACTTTAGCCGGCAATTTATTCTGCATCCTCCGGCCGACAGATCCAAACGTAGTGCCACCAGACGGCTGCGCAAACTTACATACAACAGTGCGCCACTTGCTTTCTCCAGCGACGAGGTTCAGGGCGCCATCAAACAAATGAAACCATCAAAAGCCATTGGCACGGACGGACTTAACATGCTGATGTTGAAAAAGCTGGGTCTGTTGGGAGTTGAATATCTCACCAGGGTCTTCAACCTGTCTATGGCCACTCTCATCATTCCTGATAAATGGAAATTAGGGAGAGTGGTCCCACTACTGAAACCTGGGAAACCCGCCAACCAAGGGGAGACTCATGAGGCTCTTCTACTCCCACTCTTTACGACACACTTGACCCCAGCCTCGCACCAGCATGGCTTCCGTAGAGTGCATAGCACCATCACGGCACTGACCGTCATAAACACTCAGGTAAACCGCGGCCTCAACCAAAACCGCCCTTGCGAAAGGACTGTCCTAGTAGCGTTGGATCTAAAAAAGGCTTTCGATACAGCCAGCCACGCCACGCTACTAGATGACATTTTACAGTCGATACTCCCGCCAGGGCTGAAGAGGTGGACCACGAACTACCTGAGTGGTCGTCATTTGTCGGTGATATTCCGAGACCAAACATCTTGCTTTTCAACTTCTATGTCTCGAAACTCCCCCAGCCACCAGAGGGAGTCTCTCTGGTCTCATACGCCGACGTCTGCACGATAATGGCGTCGGGCAATGACATTGATAGCCTATGCTCTAAGGTAAACGACTACCTCGCCAGCCTTTCTCGCTTCTACACTGCGAAGAATTTGCAACTCTCCGCCACAAAGTCCACGGCGACCCTTTTAACCACCCGTGACAGAATGCCTTCTGATGTCACTTATACAACACCTGCATAACGAGGCCCAAATGCTGCCTGTTAAGGAGCACAACAAACTGCTCAGTAAGCAGTTTCTGTTAGGGTGTTGCCGCAGGCCTCACCCATGCAGACACCTGCTCGAGCCAGCGCCACCTCCCAGGCACATCAGGAGGCATTTCCTCAACTACGCGGACGAGATCTCAGACAAAACAAACAGACAGCTACTGGATCGGACAGTGTATAGACGGGCCATAAACGACATTCATCGAGAGACTCTCACCACCTTCTTAACCTCCCGACCCCCGGATGCCGTTATCGGAATCCAACCACCGCCAATCGCAGACGAAGAGCTCCAACTTCCCCGAGAGTCCCGCGTAACATTGGCACAATTATGTTCTGGATATTGTAGCAGGTTAAACTCCTACCTATCCAGAATCGACTCCGACATACTAAACATATGTCCAGCATGTGAAGGCACCCCGCACGACACTAACCACCTTTTCACATGCCCCATTAAACCCACTCATCTAACACCCCTCTCCCTCTGGACCCATCCCGTCGAAACAGCTACTTTCCTGGGCCTACCGTTAGATGAACTAGACGAAGACGACCGGTGGTTACGACACACTGACAGGGCAAAGGTACTGCTACAACAACACAACAGAGAGAAGACCTATTACCCTGTCCACGTAGTTGATGATTGCTGAAAAAGATGGATGTTGTGAAATGCACAACTAACAGATGAAAGTCATAAGCATCGTGATCGTTAGAGCCCCTTATATTCACGATGCTAGGAAGTGGTGATGAGTACTTCTGAGCTGGAGTAAAATAAGTACATATACATGTGTAGGTATGTACATATGTATGTATCTCCTCTTATTTCAATTTCCAAATTGATGAACAAAATTTGACAAACGAAAAAGAAAAAATTTCAGCGAATTGTCAAAAGGAATATGTAATGACAACCCAGCCTGATTTCGGGAAAATTTTTGAGTTATTAAAATTAAAAAAAAAAAAATTAAATTAAATTAAATTAAAATAAAATAAAATTAAAATTAAATTAAATTAAATTTTAATAACTGACAATTTTTCCCGTTCTATCTTGGTTGGGATCGCAATTACGTACGCACGCGTTCTCGTTTTCAAATTAAAAATTCGCATTGCCTACTCCAATTTCATCAAATAAATCATTAACTAGGCCTCCACATACGGGTTGTTTCAACACGCAAGATTATCGGTCTGAAATATGTAGGGAAGAAAAAAGGGGGTTTTTCGTACTTACACACATATTTTTAGAACTCTGAAATTACTGAGGTAAACTCGTCACTACTACCCTACCTGTTTTATCTCATTTTAGAATTCTAGTGTGTCAATAAAAATCCTTAAAAATATGGTAGCACTGTGTGGCAATCCTTTTTACTACATTGAAGTATTTTCACTGTTTTTTTTTTTCAGTGACGAGGAAAGGATAATAAATATTGCACACAGTATTTGCATTTGTGGCAGTGCCGTTAAACACCAGACAAATGGAAATAGCATTTGAGGTTATTAAAAAAGTGTAAATATATATCAGAAGAGCAAAGAAGGCACAAAGTGAATACAAATGTTACTGGTAAATAATTTGTTTGGGCTAAAATGTGCATCCGTCGTGCAGAAATAAGCAGACTACAGCGAGTGACGGAATTTATCCTTTAGAGTTACCAGATTCTGTATGACAAATGTTTGTTTGTCAAGCAAACAAAATTGTTTTTACAGATGTTTATTTCCTAAATGAAGTCAAAAATTGCAAATACATTTGCTTACAGAGGATTCTGGGCTAAACTTATGGCATGGACATATAAAGTAAAAATGAAAATTAAATTCAATGGCGCATTTTGCGCTGATATAAGCCGTAGTAAAATTATTTGGCCGAAGTGAAGAGAAAAAAGTTCAAATTTTCAGTGCCCAAAAACTCCGGTATGAAAAACGGAAAGACGACTTAAAACTTTTTGAGAAAAAATCAGTTTTATATAGAATTATGGGGAAGGCTTTCCATTGCTATCACGAGCAATTTGCTTATAATGTCTAAGTGTGTGAATCGAATTTGAAAATTTTAACACCCAAATGTAGTCATTATACTCGCCTTTCGATTTATAGTACTTTTTATAAATTACCATTAAGAATTAATAGCAATATTTAACGTTAAAAATGCTTAATTTTTGCATAAGCTTGAAAAAATGCCCTATTACAGACCCTTATTTTACTTAAATACAAACACAGAAAAGTAACTACATTCACTTATAAACACTCCTTATTAATTCAAGATTTGATTTAAAACTATTTTTACTCAATAATACTACGAATTTTATTAAAATTCTATTATTACAAATGTTGTTCTAAACGTTTGTAATACCGTGCAGACTAAATGTGCGGGACGAAGTGGCAAAGGAACGATAATGAGAAAAGAAAACGGAAAATCCCAGTCAACCAGCAATGTGGTTTGATAGACTTTTTGTAGTTTTTAAAAGAGTTAAATTAACCTTTGGCCTCCGATAAATCATTATTTTCAAAATTAGTGAAAATTTGGACTAAAAAACGCGATAAATAATATTTTTGATAAAAAGTGAAAATTTGGAATAAGGGTTTTTTAATAAGAGTTGTTATTTTAATATCCAGAGAAAACTGCTATTTTTTAATATAAATGATCGGATGTTTATTTCATTATAAAGAGGAAGGTATGCCGTTAATAGTGGAAAATAACATCAGGCAAATGACCACCACGACCACGCTTACAGGATAATATCCGTTTCATGAAATTTTCCATAAACGAATTGCAAAGTGGCTGCCCTACGTCCTCGATAGCCTCACGAATTCCATCTTTGAGGTCTTGAATCGACCATGGGCTGTTGACGTACACCTTCTCTTTCACGTGGCCGCAAAGAAAAAAGTCACAAGGTGTTAAATCACAAGATCTCGGTGGCCAATTATGATCACCTATTCGAGAGATAACACGGTCCGCAAACTTTTCCCGTAAAAGATCAATGGTTTCGTTGTTTGTGTGGCACTTAGCGCCGTTTTGTTGAAAATAAACGTTTTCCGGATCAATACTATCCAATTCCGGCCATAAAAAATCGTTAATCATTCCTCGATAGCGCAATCCATTCACCTGTAACAACTGTTATTGGAAAACCCTTTATATGTTAAAAAAAAAAAATTTTGTAAATAGTGCAAATTTGGAATAAAAAATCGCCTGCAGCACTTATTTGTTTGAAAATGTACATACATATATACATTTTCCAAAAAATATAACCATTTTTGTAAAATAAAAGTTTTATAAATATAATAAATTTGTCGCCAGGGTCACTTATAAATTTTAGGATAATACAGCATTTTCATAAATAGTATGAATTATAAAATCTAAGTTAGATGCTTGCTGGCATTTTTTTCGAGCATTTTCCAGTGCGCTGGATGAAGATTCGGCTTGACTCTCAGCTTTGGCGTATCTAATGGAGCCACCCGCTCCTTTCTTTGCTTCATATTAACCATGTCTCATCTGCCATGACGATTCAATACAAAAATATGCTGAGATGCTGTTTTTTTTTTTCGTTGAGCTCGTGAGGCTCCCATGCGCCCAATTTCGCGGTAAATCCCATTGAATGAAGGTGATTTAGAATCGTTTTATGACCGCAGTTCATTTTTTCCGCCAATTCACGTCTGGTTTGGCAATGGTTCCTCATTAAAGTGGCGAGAAAAGACGAGAACTTCCTTTACAACTTTGTAACTGGTGACGAAGCGTGATGTTTCCAACATGAACGTGAAACTAAGTGTCAAAGTGCCGAATGGATGGCCCTAGACGGGCCACCACCCAAAAAATTGCGTTTGGAGAAATCAAAAATCAAGTCGATGCTCATTTGTTTTTACGATTCCAAGGGAATTGTCCACAAGTAGTTCGTGCCAACGGGCCAAACCGTCAATGCAATTTTCTATCTTGGCGTTTGTTGCATCCCATTCGACGAATTCGCCCTGAATACTGTGAAGGAGGAAGCTGGTGCTTATTGCATGAAAATGCACCATTTCATCGATCCACTCTTGTGACTGATTTTTTGACAAGAAATCGCATTTTAACCATCAATCACTCATTGTATTCGCCTGATGTGGCTCCTTGTGACTTCTACCTATTCGGAAAATTGGATTTATTCATGAAAGGAAAATGTTTTGCGTCCGTGGAGGCCATCCAAAAGGCTTGTACCGACATCTTGAAGGACATTCTAGTCAATGACCTGAAACACTCTTTCGAAAAGCTTTTAGATCGCGTGTATCGAGGCCAGAGGGAACTATTTTGAATAAATAAAAGTTTGTCGAAACTTTGAATTCTTACTTTTAATCTCTTACTTTCATAAGTTTTTGTAATTAATTTTTAGTGCTTTTAGTAATAAACTTCTTATTTCCCCTAGTCTGTAAGAAACTTGAACTTTCGTAGACTAAATTTAAATGAGTAAACTGAAACTTATATGTTTCCATAAATAGCTTGATTTTTAGAGCTGAAGACGGCTTACTAGAGAGACTTTACTGAGCTACATCGCCAACTTTCACTGCTTGGAATTTAAATTTTGTTCCAGAAACATTCCATTTTATCGGTGTGTGTCCTATTTATTGAAATAGTCGTGTAAAGTGTTTTAGTGAGAGAGTTTTGGATCTACCGCAGGTGTTAAATATCTTTAGAGGAAATAATTATATTGTTTTCGTAATAAATACATTATATATATATATAATTGGCGCGTACACCCTTTTTTGGATGTTTGGCCGAGCTCCTCCTCCTATTAGTGGTGTGCGTCTTGATATTGTTCTACAAATGGAGGGCGGTGTTGCCAACGCCAATAAATCTGAGCCGCTAGGGCCAATATCAAAAGTCGCTAGAAAGTCGCTAACTCCATCAGGGGCGGATCCTAAATTTCATTCTGAGAGGTGCACAAGAGGCCAGCTGCGGACTTAAAATTTTTAGATGAATAATAATTAAACCAGTAATACCAACTCTACTGAAATTTGAGATCAACGGAAGTTAGTTTCAATCGCCTGAAATACGGGGGTTTTTTATTATGATTCGATAAATCTACTAAATTTTCTAACGCTAATTTGTTTCTGAAAAACATTTGTGTCTTTAAAATATCATTGGAAAGCATAAGTGATTCAAGAAATGTTGAAAAAGTTATTTACGAAGTTGATCCAGTACTGGATTCAAATGGAAATATGAAAATTTATAAAATTAATAATATTAACTATTACGCTTTTATAATAAAACCAGGCAAATCACACAACAATTTACTATAACTATTATTATTAATTAAAGTCTTGAAATGGATTTAGAAAATATATTTAAGCATAGTAAAGAAAAAGTGGCATAAAAAAGCTACGCTTTAAGGGGGTACACCACTGTGACAGCCGAAGAAATAGGGATTTTTTTAGGTGGAAAATGAAGGAATTTGGGGATTACATTTTTTTTAATTTAATAAGTGTCCATTAAAGACTGTCATCCTAAATTTTTATAGAAAAATATTAATTTATAAAAAAGTTATAAACAATTTCGTGGAGCATTTCCTCCTCCATGGTCGCATCGATTACTCAAAAACGGATCATCTGGAATTAAAAATTGAAATTGCTTTTTTGTCGCCAAGACTCAAGCTAAAGGCGTCAATTCTAGCGACAAAGTCGCTAAATTGGCAACACTGATGGAGGGACCTACAGTTTTAAGCCACGCCGAACGGCAAATGTTTTTTATGAGGAACTTTTTCTTGGCAGAAATACACTCGGAGGTTTGCCATTGCTTGCCGAGAGGCAACCGCTATTAGAAAAATGTTTTTCTTAATTTTGGTGTTTCACCGAGATTCGAACCTACGTTTTCTCTGTGATTTCCGAATGGTAGTCACGCACCAACCCATTCGACTACGGCGGCCGCCGTAGTAATTATTTAAAGCATACAGAACTAGTTCTGAATGCATTTTCTAAGTTTAAAATTGAAGTGATTTGCAGACATACAACATCAAATGTAAAATGTCTATGATTTTCTTTGTCCTACTCTATTTTTATATGAATTTTCAATATTATTAATTATATTTTTTTATTAATGTTTTGAATAAATATTACTACATATTACTACTGCTACTACTACTACTATATTTCCATATATGGCATCCAGTTTATATTAGATTGACGCAAATACCCATTATGTGTGCACAATTATGATGCTATGATGCCCTATTGCACCATTAGAGAATTGCTTAGGAATATTGCAAAAGTCTTGCAAAGTGTTATAATCTCAGATGAGGTGCGTTGATGAGTGCATCCGAGATTCCGCTCAACCGCAATGAAGTAAATATTATATGCCACATACATACATATGTATGTACGTAGCAGTGGTTATTGTTAGTTTTTACGTGCATTTGTATTAGTGTCAGCACATTTGATTACAAGTTAGAATTGTATTTATGAATCGTAATTATGTATTTATTAACTATGCCACTAGAAGCAGTAGGCGATTGTATACCATATGTAAGTATGTTTGTAGCTCCCACATATGCACATATGGTTCCTAGCTCCCGCTTGTTTGTTCAAAATACATACAGACATACATACATATGCACATGTATGCTTCAAGGCACACACACGACATAACATACAAATCTAAACAAAGAGCGCAAGTGAATGTTTGTAGCCTTTCATTGCTACGAGTCGAGTATTGCTCCCCTTTATTGACTTCATAATATTGTGGGTCGACTGAGAGCGTCGGCTGCACAGCCAACGTCTTCTGCAAGTTGATTTCTTAAGCCAATGTTATTGCCGCTGTAGTTTTTGCCGTTGACGTTGCTGTTGGTGTTGCTGTAGATGTCAGCGTTACAATTCAGTTTCTCAATACCAACTCCAGCAGAGTGTTGAGAAACTTTGCTTACCGACGTACATACATACATATGTATGTGTACACACACATGCATTCGTACCAACATGTCTGTCCGCGTATGCTTATAGTTTTGTTTGGCTGCGTTGCTATACGCTTGTAAGCTGTATGCCTTACGAGTATCTTGGAATTGGCTTGAATCACTTCGGCATTTTTATGGCCTAAATCCATGTAGGCCTTGAGGAGTCGTAGTGTTCGCAGTTTAGTTCATCGCTCGAAATGAAGCGCGCGCGCAACTGAACGGAAAGGTAACGAGCGTAAAGTAAGCTGTGCGGTGTGCGGTGTACGGTGTACGGTGTGCAGTGGCACGCAAGCGGTGCACCATTACGATTTCCCGACTTTGTGAGATGCTCGTAAGGTAGCAGTGCGGTCGGTCGGCGTTGCTGGTGGGCCGATGGATGGTGTGCGGCATGGTGAAGTGGGCAGCATGGTTTGGCGTCGTCGCTGCAGCAAGCAACCCAGCAACGCTTGTCACTACACCAGCTATGGAGCCGCTTGCCGCTACCAGTGTGTTTTCGGATGCGGACGTTTTTGCACGTTCGCTCGCTCGCTCGCTCGGTCACTTGTTTGTCTGTCCGGTTATTCGTTTCGTTTTTGTATTAATTTTTTGTGTTCATATCGTTCGTAGTTCTTCTTCGTTAGCAAAAGATTCCTATAGTTTCTTATTTGTTGTTTTATTTACGTATAGTTGCTGTTGCTGTTGTTGTCAGTTAGTTACCAATTGCATTTACTTTTGCGTGTTTTGTTTTTGTTATTATTGCTTCCGATTTGTATACTTGCATTTGCATTGTTCATTCATTTCGGCAAACGGACTGCGACGGAACTCGTCGCGGGGTACGTGGGAAGCGCGCGTTACGGGTTCTGTCGAATAAGCAATTGATTCCGTCGTCACATCGCCTTCACTGGCAGGAGCTGCTGCTGCTGCACTATACGTTTTGATCGGTAATTGCTACGACCTACTGTTACAAAAAAAAAAGAGAAAAAAATAAAATAAAAACTAGCAACCAGTAGAACAATCATAGAGTATAGCAAGAGAAGCAAAGACCAATCTGCCGACCGACCAATTTAACCGAAACTCATTTAATGCACTGCTAGTGCAGTTCGGTGCAATGGAGCACAGCGTTGCTGCAGTGTGTGCTGGGTGTGGGCGGGGAGCGGAAAGCGGAAAGCGCTTATCATAGTGTACTACGCAGAGTGTGCGGCGGTGCCAGAGTGCACCTTGCCATATTACAAAATCTACTTGGAATTGCGAAACAAACACAAAATAAGCAAAAACAAAACAGAAGAAGTTTTTCATGAAATAACGAAACTAAACATCGAATCACTTTGGACTATCCCAATAGCATACGAACTTACTATATATGTACGTTTGTGTATGCATGTGTGTGTGTGTGTTTAGCATTCATGTTTACCTATGAACATTTTATGGAATAGAATTGAAGGTATCGCAACCAATTGAGTAAGTCCGAAGAGATGCGTATCTGTACATTGTGCATATGTACATACATACATATGTATGTGTGTGTGTGTGTGCACATACACGTGTAATTAAGGTGTATACTCAGCATAAAATTAATTGACAATACTTTTTGTTGCATTTACTTTGCAATACAAAGGTTTACAGCTCTTGCACTTCTCCAAAAACTTGTCTAACCATTTTGTGCTGCTCGCTGGTTGGCTTTGTGCGCTTGAAATGCGGGATTTACTTGTTCAATTAGAATAGCAGCCTGACCTACTTACATTTTATGTGGCAAGGGGGAGTGCATGGTGCAAATGACGTTCGGGATTTGGGTCCCGGAATTATGAAATGTAAATTTTTCGAACGTTTTCTAACAAACAGCAGGTATTTTGCGGAGTTAATAAAATTAGTATTTTTCATTTTATAGTTCTATAGAAACGAGTAATCGTTCTCGTATTCTAGTACTCTAGAATTTTTCGCGCTGGACTTAGTCTGGAATTTTCGACTCTTAGGTGAAATCCATTAATCTCAAAACTCATTAATTTAGTTTTTCCAATTTATTTTTAATTTAACCCAGCTCAAAGTAAAGAAAATTTAGTATCGTTTTTAAAATAAGCAGTTTTATTTATAGAAAGGGCAGTGAGATAGCGTATTTTAATCGTGCGAGTGTTTAATGTGTAGGCGCCCATTTATTGTCATAGGTCGTTTCAAAATTCTTAAATCTACAAATGGTAATTCATACATACATATATATCCACCTATACACTTGCATCTGTATTGTGTTTGCGCAACGCGCGTTCGCTCAGCCCATGTTTGTATGTATATATACGCCCTGTAGGAAAATGTTTGGCACAAAGGTAGCACAAGCGAACCAGTCTGGTAGTGACTGTGTTTTTAACTATTAAAACGAAATAAAAGTTGACTAAATAAATTTGTAATCAGTATCTTCCAACAATAATACCGATTTTTTTATCAAAAAATTAAATAGTATAAATATATATATTATAAAAATAAAAATATTCCAATATGCACACACATACCTACAAATGAGCCGATGCACAGCAAGCATTATTTGCTTACGTCTTCAAAATTGCCTAAACAAATTAAGTTTGTTAACCTACACATATTCAGTTTTATGCTTAACTAAGCAGATTTTTTTCAGTAGCTGAAAATTGGAATCCTTATATATTTGTACACTTGGGCTATTTTTTGTTTACAATTTTCAGCTGGTAATTGTAAATTTTAATGAATGAAATAAAAGATTGTAAGAATTCAATACTTAAATAAAAAACAAATACGCCTAATTCTCTTTTTACACAAATTGAAAGGAAAAAATTATTTTTTTACACGAATTGTTTTGTTTTAACAGGATTTTCCATATTCTATTGAGTGAATTTTTCTTAAATCTCATAGAGCAAATAGAGTGAAATTTTTCTACGCATGTACGAAGCGTTTAAATTAGTCTTAGTAGAAGTTTCTGAGACTCAATAGATTTTCCTCTCACCATTTAATAATTTATTTCTTATAACCAAAGCGCATTCATTAAAGGTAGTGGCACTAGATCAACAACAGTATTTTGTATGTTTGATTGTCAAAGCAAAGCATTGTCAAAGTAGGAAACAAAAAATGAATTCGCCTTGTTTCATTCTGAGCTGACAGCCACATGGACACGGCAAAAGAAAAAAAAATCAGCTGATTTACCGATACCACCTTTAAGGGGGTATTCTGGTCTAGACGCCTTAATTTTAGGTATTTTTAGAACTAAGATAAAAAAAATTAAAAGCATTTTTACTATCCATTTTTTTATGGTTTTTATTAATATTGAAAAAGTATAAAAAATAATAAAAAAAATCGTGGAATTACAGGCCGGCGGAGTGGGGCTACATAAAAAACGGTGCTTCATGGTTGACATGATTCGAACCCTTATAGTGATCTAAAACAAACATATTAAAAAAATTCTTTATTAGTTAGAATGTCGCTATCGGATTACGCTAAATCAAAGAAAAAAAATCACAAAATGGCGTCAACTTGAAAAAAAAATTTGTTTACCCTCTTTTTTTACCTTTTAAAATTTTTTAAAAATACTTCAAACTTAAATTTTTCAAAATCCGAGGCAGGCGCAATAGACAGATGTATAATAAAAAATTCTTATCAAACTTCAAAGCGATCGTTCAAGTAGAACTTGAGATATCGTGACGACCATCTCAAAAAAGCAGTTTTGAGAAAATCGCGTTTGAAGTTTGAGCAACACTTCCAATAGAATAACTTAGATCATAATATTTACTACTTACTTTGGATTAATCGGCGATATATTTCCAGGCATATATTATAGTAGTGCAAAGTATATATATGTATGTATATGCATAGAATAAATAAAGGTTGTGTGTGATACAAAAGATATTTTGGAAAGAACGAGTTCTCAAGTCGTCCGGTAATATCTGCCGTTCATTGTGCGATTCGCTCCACTCGGCCGGCTTAGACGCCATGGCACAAAATCCGCTGTATTTCCGAAAAATCCGTTAAAGGGCATATTTTTGAAGCTCTAAACTTTGAAAATATTAAAAAAAAATCGAGTTTTTCAAATTTCTAGACCAGAATATCCCCTTAATAGATTCGCCTTGCTCGTAATATATTTAATGAATTATAAACACGAAATAAATTCTTAAGTGAACTCTAAAAATAATTTTTAATATTGTTTTCACCTAATTCTCTTTTTGCACAAATTTTTTGGGAACGCATCTATCGTGTAAAAAGAGAATTTGGTGTATAGCCATGAAAGCGGTGTGCAAACCCTACGCCACTTTTCCTAATTTGTAATAACAAATAGTAACAAACTCTTACATAATTAAAGTTTTTGTTACTCAAAGTATCCCAAATCCTATTTAAATCAAGAGAGTTATCTTTGCAAACACTTTGTCATTTTGCTGTCATTCTGTTAATATTTCGAAAGTGGAATTTCGCCTACGCAAATGCGGCAAAATTACTATCTCACCCGCCTTTTTAATTAATTAAATCAATTTAAAAGATCTTAACCAATTAAATATCCTAACCAATAACCAAGAACTTGAATAGGATCATAAATTAAGCTTTCTTGCTGAGTAGAAATGTAGAAACAAATAATTACAGATGCATATAAAAATAAGTGACTTCCTTCATCCCTGACTGATTGCTACTGTACGGGAATAACTATTCAATCCCTTAAATTACAGCGTTAGTACGGGACTAAAAAGAAATTTTCTCGATAGATGGCTGTAGTGATCGATATCTCGTAAAGTATCGATCTAGCAATTTCAAGTTTATGCTCGTTGTCAAGGTGCCATTGTACACTAAAAAATTATTTTGCTGTTTGTTATTTTTATTCCATTGAGTTGAGAGTTACAGGGTGCTATCAATGGAAGTCAACAAAGAGAAAATTTCGTACCTTTTAACTTTTTTCTTTGATAAAGGCGAGAATGTAAGCCAGGCCGCGGAATTTGTGAGTGCTGTTTATGGTGCCGATTCTGCAGCAAATAATTTCGGCTAATTGCGTGCAATTTTGTTTTGTCGATTCTGTTTAGACATTTTTGATGTTAAAGAAAATGGTGATAAAGTCCAATATGTCGATAATATCACAGAAATAATCGAAGTTGACCGCCATGCTAGTAGTCGTAGCTAAAGATCGACCATAAAACAATTTTAAACTATTCGCGCAAAACAACAGGCAAAAACAATGGATTTCTTTTTCCTCAAAATAATACTTTAAAATTTAGAAAAAGTTGTCTTCTAATAGTGGTCGCCCCTCGGCAGGCAATGGCCATCCTCCTGTATATCTACCATGAAAAAGCTCCTCATAAAAAAAAACAATACCTGCCGAGTCGGCTTGAAACTGTTCAGAGTCGGCTTTGAAAAGATACCAAATTTTACTAAGCAGCGAACGTTGATTATGTTTCTCGCAATGCCTCTATGTAGTTACGTTTAACACGTATCAGTACCCTGTGTCAATTTGATCACAACAGTAGAATATATTTTTTTATTCTCTATTAATTTTTCCATGCATTTTGATTTGTCCTTTGTACAGAAAGACAAGTAAAAACACTTTTCTTCTTTCAATTTCTTTTTTTTTTTTAAAAGGCACCCTAGTTGTGAGTTTGACAGGCACCTAGGAGTGCAATAGTGTGAGTGCTTGAGCATATTGGCGGGGTTGCTATGGCAAATTAGAATTAAAAACTCATTAACATTGGCAACATTAAAAGCATTAGAATATTGACAAAAAAAAAAATTTGAAAATAATTTCTTTAATTGGAAAATTTATAATAATAAATATTTTTAATACATTTCTTAGTTATAATAATGCGTTTTTATTGAAAAACATCTAAATTTTTACATAAATTTTTAGACTTTTTGATAAAATTTTCCATGGAATTTAATCATTTTTTATGCAACTATGTTACATAAAAGTGCATTTTGGAATCAGATGATCTCAGCTGTGGGTATTTTTTGACGACCAGCTGAGAGTGTTTTTACTTATGAATCTGTGCAATGCAGACATCTCTTGCTTCTCCTTTAACCTATATAAAATATAACCTGCTGAATGTTTTGTTTTCCGTTAATTCGCATGAAGCATTTTATGATTTCCGCAACAAGCCGTGTATTTTTATCTGAAACTCTGAAACTAGTACAAAATCAAGAAATGCGTGTAGGAACAACTGACGCTTCCCCACTAAACCTCACCTCTTACGCTATGTACAAAATAAATAACACAGACTTCACTACAGGGATAACAGTTCGTCACGAGTGGATTTTCCTATAAGGCACTTACCTACACAAACTTAACTTCATCTGTGTATGCTTCGTTACACACTCGTAGACACATCGTAATCAGATGGTAATAATAACAGAACGTGTGCTTTCGATACGAATAGTTTTCGGTGTTTTTATGTCATGTTGCATGAGATTGAGACCACAAAAAAACAGAAAAAAAAAAAAAAAAGATACGCGAAAAGACCAAGACCAAGTGGAATTAGCTGCGCCAAACAATCAAACAAACACCAACATTAACGGAGAGCATTGCGGTGGTGGCGAAGCAATATTTGGGAAAATTTCGAAAAATATGGGTTTTACTTCACAAACTCAATAATTAAAAACATATCGATGCTATGTCTATGTATGCTATGTAGAGCAACAACGTGTTATGTGCTTAAGTTTTCTGAAACAGTGATATGCAAAATCTATTTAATTAAATTTATTAATTTTTGCTAATTGTTTGGTAGGAGGATAAGAATATATTTTATAAATAAAATAAATATTTGGCGTGAAGTGTATTGTTAGGTGTTTGGACGCGCTCGTCCACCTATTTGAGGCGTGCGCCTTGATGGACACAGGGAGCTACAGTTTTAAGCCGACTCCGAACGGAAAAGGTTTTTTTATGAGGGGTTTTTCATGGCAGAAATACAGTCAGAGGTTTGCCATAGTCTGCCGAGGGGCATTCGCTATTGGAAAAAGCTTTTTCTATATTTTTGTGTTTCATGCACTGAGATGCAAACCTATGCACTCCCCAATGGTAGTTACACCTCAACCACATTCGGCTACGCCGGTCGAATTTACTCTTTAAAAATAAGGCTGATTTTCTGAAAAGTTATCGAATTATTTGTTTGTTTATTTTAGGCGATTCTGTAACGCTAAAAAATCAAGTACTTTGACAGTATCAAATATTTTGAGACAGTCGCTCGGCTAAAGAATTTCTGGTTGTATGTTAGGTGGCTCGTTTTGCTGAAACTTTGCTAGCTGATTTATTTATTACAAGTTGCAATTTACAAAATATGTTTCATTAAAATTGAGGAGCAAAAGAGTTATTACCGTAGCTGGAATATATAATATTTTCAAGACGAAATAGAATTTGCAAATATGGCCACTTTTTTCAAAGAAAAAGGTGTACCGGGGTCGGATTAGAGCGATTCTTGCAACAAGTTTCGGTTGGCAAATTTAAACGAAATGTTAAATTAGAACGCCTAATTATATTTATTTATTTATTAAGCCAGATTCTTATAGGCTAAGCAGACATATTTTAAGGTTGGGTTAGGTTAGGTTGACTTGGCTGGCTGAAATCCATCTACTAGAGACTAGATTTTTCCACCTCCTGTCTATCGTCATTTCATTCTCGCAACTATATTATTGTACATAGATCGTTTTTAAGGGTCTTAAACCTTTATGGACGAGTGTCGGCATATAGTCACCCAAGCCGTTTTACCGTTCCGGATGGGTGTCGGTATATAGCCGCCCAATTTGTTCATAGCTGCAACGCTCGCGACGTCTGTCGTCATGAGCGGTAAGATACACATTGGTATAGTAAAAAAGTCACGTTTTCATCCAAAGGCATTAGGGAGCATTATCGATGAAGTCTTATCATCCTTATAATGTAAACTTACGATGTGAGGTTACGGTAGAGCCAGAACGAATTTCAGTTCTTCGATTCAGCCTCTCGGTGTCACTGCTAGAAGAATCAGCAGGCTTTTTATATATTTTATCCTATGCACGAAGGCTAAGCGATCTAAAGTTTACCCGTTAGATAGTGACAGTTCTGAGGAGTATTACTTTAAATCTGATAAGACGGAAGATCGCGGCATTACTTCGTCAAGTGGAAGTGAAATCCGTGCATTAAGGAATCCACTCAGGCATTTCAACATTTCAAATATTCACAAATTTCAATATGCGATCTTATGAAAATGAAAAGTCTAACTCAACAAATTTAGAGACTCTTTTAAATGGAATTAAGGCTCTGGTAATACAAGCATTTCGAGTTTAAAGAGATTTTGAGAGACCAACATAGAAAAACTCCGGACTACGAGGAGCTCTATTAAGAAATATTAAAGGAAATACTTTCAGGGAGCACCGGACAGTCAACAGCTCCACGGATTAAATCAAAAATGAAAGGCAAAATTAAAATTATTCTCCGGTTCTGCAAAGATTTTAAGTTAATCAATAAGCAACGCTTCACGTTTATTAAAAAAATACTTAGGCAATGCACTTTAATTTGTTGGCATCATTTTTAATAAGTTTTAATATAAGCAATTGTTTCACAAGAGTCAATACAAAATATATTTTTATCCTTAATGAAAGGAAAGGTTCTAATTCATATTTTTAACCAATTTCTTTTGCGGATCTTCTTGTATAACCTCCCAAAATATCTTCACTAAAAAAAATATTGCATTACTTTAGAAACTAACAATTTTTGGATCCCAATTATACTTAACTGTCTTCTGGTTGATTTTGCATTCAGATTTTTTCCTTTTGTTGTAAAGCAACAAAAATGTTAGTTAAGGGTTTTCAATATTTATAACCTAGACAGATGGGGGCGTTAATCGGGATTAACGACTTAATTCGGAATTATTTCCGGAATTCAGTGCAACTAATGCGGGTTGACAATTAGATTTAATTCTCATAATTTAAGCGCATTAGGAGAATTTTCGATGGCTACACGGCAGTTATTATCTATTGTGAATGGAAAATAATGAAACTCTTTAAGAGAAAAACAAAAAAGACTGCAAGCAATGCTAGTTTTCACTAACCCGTTCGAAATTACATTAATTGTTTTGAGTTTCGCAGCTGTTTGCGAAATTGCAATTTAAGATGTTCTTAAATAAATTATAATTTCTTAGTATCAGGGCAACTAATACCTGTATTTATTGCCTGCGGTCCATTTTTAACTGGCAAAAATATCCAATAAGCAAATCACCTGTTCACTAATCCGCCTAACAACCGTCTGTCACACTACAATTTTAATCAGGCCGGCAATCTCGATCACCGCCGCCATCTGTCTAGGCTATAGGTAACGATTTCTCAATAGAATTTTCACGTCTTTAATTTTTGATGAATTTTGAAGTTTCTCTGAATTAAGTTTTTTCTAAATTAACTCTTAAAACTGGTAAGCACCGGAAGCGTAATAAATGTTATCGATAGTTTTATTTTATTTTTATTTTTTAAAAACTTAAATATCAATAAAATGGTCAAATAAACAAAAAGAAACGCAACGCTAGCAACGAGGGCTTTTAGCTGGCTGGTGAACAATTGCTGGTTTATTTACGTCGTAGAAGATCGGAATACTTCAGAAATTTATAGATTTTGGAAATGTTAGAATCGGAAGGCTTAATTACCGTTAAAATGTTAATGCCCTTACCAATCTAGTCCAGGGCAAAAGGCTACTAAGTGCAGTAAACTGACTGGAGTATTACAAAATGTGCACAGGTTTGGTTGCCTCCCCTGTAGTAGATGTGAATTATGTAGTGATTTCACTGTGACCAATTACCATTAGTTATTTTGTCGATAGTGTTTAAATTTGTGTTGAAAATGTATTAGGATAATTTAGTATTTGGCTGAGCATCTCCTTTCTATTTGCTAACTCAGATTATCGGCTAGGTTCTGTAATACATTCACAAGTGAATTTCACTGAAATTTTATGGCAACTGCATTAAAATTCACGCGGTAATCTGTGCGTATTTTTCCTTGGTGTACATAAGTTTCGTATGCGTAAAAGTTGCCCCCCAGGGGTTACGTATGCCATGATTTTGTTACGCATAATACATTTGTATAGACTTACTTCATACAAAGGCGTTCATCTACGTACATGCACGTAGGTGTATATAATATTTATGTAGAATATTGCTAGCGGATTGTACGCGCGAATGTGGCGAAAATGTGTGTGAAAGGTATTTAGGTCAAGACTCCACAGATTCCAAGTTTAACCCATATGAAGAGTCCTACAGTTTTATGCAGCCTCCGAACGGCTGATGGGTTTTTACGAGAAGCTTTTCATGGTATAAAAACACACAGAAGTTTGCTGTGATCGCTGAAAGTTAAGCCCTGCAAGAAAAACTTTTTGTTCCTAATATTCAAAGAGAGTATCGAACACAGGAACTACTACCTAAGTATTCATAAATATGATACAAGCCGCAAAGGAAGATACATTTTTCAAGTTGATTATAGAACCTGTAGTCATTAACCTACCAGCGAGATTTCGAATCCACTAACGAATATGTATGTATGTAAATACAGAAGTACAAACAATTGTACAAGCACATTTTATGGTTTGCAATCCAACATTGCACATGCCATTCCATCCAGCACCACAAACGCTTGTCTGCACATTTGGGACACACACACGCATACAGCCAACAAATAACTAGCATACTAACGCCTTCTAAGTTCCAACTATAGTACATTTGGCAGTTTGTACGGCTGATCGTAGCTACTCATAGGCTCATGCCTATACTGGTTTTAAGGCAGCGCTGCGAAGCAAGAGTATCGAATGCGACAAGTTAAAATGTTTTGCATTGTAGGGAGCTGTGCTGGAGCAGCGACTGCGGCGACTGAGGCTGTTGCAATGATGGCAGTGGCAGCCGCTCCGACCAGATTAGCTCCATCATTCTCACTAACCTGTTACGGCAAACTTCTACCAATACGCGCCTGCAAGCTGCCAAAAGACATATACTTGGATTTAAAAATTTTCAGAATTTGCTGTTGTGCTGCTGTTCTGACAAGAAAAAAATAATTAAAAACACCACCAACATTGAAAGTGTTATTAAAGGTGCTCCGCTGCTCTAGCCGACTGCATGCAGTAGTCAACGTAAGTGTACATTAAAATAATAACAACAACCAGTCTGCTAGTCAGCTGAACTAGCTGTGGCAGTGGTAGTGGTGCAAGAAACGCATTGCGTCGGTGGTGTGGCCGACTTACTGTTGCTGCCCGCGCAAGCTAATGAGTGCGGAACGAATAGGAAGGAAGGGAAGAAACGGAAGCGGCCAACGGTGAGCGGTGAGCGATGAAGCAATGGGAGCAGAAGTCGAGTATGAAGGTGCGCTCGTTGCTCGTTGTTCGCGATGAGCGATATACAATCACAGAACGAATATCAAGTGCCGAGCTTTGCACTGCATTGTGTAGCGCTGCGGTGTGGCGGCGCATTGTGGTACAATCAACCAACACACGAGAAGGCCCACTCCAAACCTGTTGACCTAATTTTCAATCGTGCGTCGTCTCGCGTCAAACATTTGCGCGTCGCCGCTTCCAATGAGTTTACGATTAGCACATCGTCGCCATCGCTCTCTATCGCTATAACACCATTCGAACGATTCGACTGAGCAAGTGCCGTGGTGAGCAGTGGTGAAATTCGAGCTGAGAACGCGTATGTATGTATGGGGGGGGGCTCTTTTGCTTCGACAGCGGCATATTGCCAGCGGCTTTAGCTATAGCGCGGCTGACACTGACGTTTACGCTGCCGTCGTTTGTTTCAGTTTCTACCAAAGTGGTATTCCCTGACACACTACCGCCTGTGATTGCATTGTGCGATATTTTGGATTCAGTCTATGTTGTTGTGTTGTGCCGAAAAGCAAAACATTAGAATTAAAGACGCGGAACGCGCGTGCCAACGCTCACCAAAATCCTCGTCACATGTAGTCACTCATCGAACGCATTCGTCCCATCGTTGATTCGGTTGTGTGTCGCACGCATCAAGCGCATCTGTGAAGAACGGTCGTGAAGAAACAAACGCATATACACTACCACATACATATCTATGTATATAATTACAAGTAGATGAGTGCATGGATTATTTTGTGGATTGTGCAATAAAGTTATGAAAAGAATTGCTGAAGATACCAGTAACTACCGAGCAATGCAAAATTACAAGCTTCTGCTGGCCTGACATCAGTATTTCATAAGGTGATTGGCGTCAAGTTGCATTGCAAAGAAGAACAAAATCTAATGAAATAAAAATGGAAAGTAGGTTGGGAGCACGAACAACTTAGACTTATTGATGTGTGCCTATTATACACATATACATATAGACATACACTCACATAAGTTTGTACGTGGGACATACATATGCACATTTTTGTGGCATACAATAGCTAACAACATTTGGGGGTGCGGGGGCGGAAAATCTATTCTCACCATTAGGTGAAATCGCAAGAATCCGGTCGCCGCCACGGAAACGATGACGATGCAACGATGGCAGCCATATGCTCTATGCCAATATATTGTTGCAGTGCGTCAACGTAAATATACCTAGTTGAAGAAATTATTATTATATTTATACTTGACACTATTATGTGTTTGTGTGAACTGCAAGTAAGTCAATAATAGAATAACTCCTGGTTGGATTTCGATTTGAGTTCTTGTTGATCTTCGCTTGAAAATATGTTTTGCTAAGGTATTCACCTACTTATTTGTGGGCTTCAATATACTTATGAATGCCTATGCACATATGTAATTATGTACATATGTACCTACACACATTCGTACTGTACCGTGTATCGTGTTGTCGTTGTTTTTGGTGCTGCTGCAGCTGGTTTTCTAGTTCATATCTACAAAGCATCACGGCCGCAAACCAAGACTGACTAGTCGCTCCACTACTTCGCCACAGTTGAATGCTGGCGAAATATGAGCACAACGGCCAGCGACTACGCTGTTGGACTGTTGGCCAGATGGCCAGATCGCCAAACAATCGTTTGGTCAGCTAGACAGTCGCACACTAGCTGCCATTGCGTGAGAAGAACATTACAAAGAAAACGTAACGAAATGAGTAAAAATGAGGAAAATGCTAAATAAAAAGATAATAATAAGTCAAAGTGGGCACACGACTGTAACAAGCGAGAGGAAAATTAGGTCAACAAAACAACATGCTCTGCTTTCGAGCTCAAGCACCAACCAGCGCCACCACGTTAGCGCTCATAACGAGAGTTGTCAGAGAGACCGAATATGTATGATAGCTAACAAAGCACGTTTGCATGGCGCTGAAGAGAACCACCGCACAAATGAGACAGTGGAAATTCATTTTAAATTCTGCAAGCATTGTAGCCTCTAAAAAAATAAATGTGTTTAATGTGTGGAAATAATATTTGCAATATAAAAATCACTATTTATTAACCATGAAATATGTGAAGAGAATGTTTTCAGAGAAATCTGGTTTAATATAATATTTGCTAAACCACTGCCTCGGTTCTCCTACTTTTCCAATGGGAACTCGAAATGAGGTTGTGCTCAGTTGCTTTCTCTCGTTCGTTCGCGCTCTCGGCCAAAAGTCATACAAAAATAAATAACAACACTGTGAATAAACTCATAGTAAAACTAGCTGAGAAACAAAACGACCAAACATTAAAAAAACGACAACAATAACTACAATGTTTACCCTCATTAGGTTGAAGCGACCGTGCAGCTTGAGCAACGTCCAACTATAAAAAGTGAAGCATACAACTACAACACACTGTGAATAGGCTTTTACGGGTGCTTCGAACCGCGGAATGAGGAGAGCGGCAATAAAATGTTCCGAAGCGAAGAGTTGCGAATGATAGTGGAAGTTGTAATGATAGAAGTTACAACAACGACAATAACGAATTTAGTGACACAGTGAAGCCGCATATTTACTCACACACGCTCACACAAACACAAACGCTTTTTGGCTAGTTGGACATTTCGTTGGTTGATAGTCTGACTAAAAGTCTAACTGACTGGCTAGTTGTCTGGTTGGTTGGCTCATTGGCGCACTGACTGGTTGTTTGGCTTTTGTGGACCCCCGACTTACGACTGCCGATTGATGTTTGTGCTGCTATTGCGGCTGCTGACTGTCGTCATTGATGTTGTTGTTGTTGTCAATGCCGTTGTTGTTATTGTTGTGCTAGTGTCCCACATGTGTGCTATGGTGAACTATTTTTGCTCCACTTGCTCTTGCTGTTGGCCATGGCAAGTGTTTCGCAATGCGCTGCTGCAGTGCCTACATAAATGAAATCATTGCGTCGCATTCGGAGCAACGCCACGCTATACATACATAAGGCAGAGTAGAGCGCGAAACTGCCGAACTACCGTGCTGACAATAGCATTAATTTCTCTCTGCGCTGCTCCGTTTTACGCTGCCTTACCTTAATGAGGCAAATTCCTGTTCCACTTTCTAACTTGGGAGTATGGCGCGAAAAGCGCGAAACTATAGTGTATTACAGTTAAAACTGATTCTCATTCACCTTTCATTTGTATTTATGCACATTGTTGTTGTTGTTCTTACTCGCTGAGCAACCAATTCTCATTGTCGAGTTGTGTTTGTTACATACGAATGGGATTACATTGCTTGCTGACGATGAGTAACAGGAACAATGTCACCCACTTTCAAAAATCTGAAACGACAAAATTTATGTCAAGTTCCGATATCGTCACATGTTCATACATACAAATGTATGTATGCATATACATATATACAATATATACAGTAATTTGTATGCACAGTCGCTTGTAGCTCTTGCACGTGCACGATGTAATTAATTTGTTTTCTCTTGTAAAGCTGTTTAAGTACATAAATAAGAGCATTTAAAATTCTAGTTTTCTCTGTTTGCAAATGCAGCCAAATTAAAACTATTGCGCTAAGTATTTTAAAAGAGCACAGTTTGAGTTATTATTGGTAAAATTATTTCGAGTTCGCAAGGCCCTCATCACCTGGTATCCAGCTTACTAAGACCGTATTCTTGGCTCAGAGAATGAAGCACAAATAAACGATTTTCAGTCTTCCTATATTTAATTGATACATTTTTATATTACACTAGATTTCAAAATTAGTTTTATCTCACTCAATCTACATTATGTACTCGTTGATACCCTACAGTTTCTCAAGCATTCGGACAGGTTCTGTAATTCTGAATTTCTATGCAATTGCCAGAAAATTCCAATGAAGTTCATTCGAAGGTGCTTTACAGAACTTTTCCGATTGTCTTTTTGAACGTTCTGTGCATGGCGAAAAATTTTGGTGGATTTGAATGGACTGAATTTCTGTTATAAAAAAAAATCTCAGAGGAACTATCTACCGTTAGGAGGTGGCGTTGAAAATGTACGAGTATACCTCGAGGCAAAACGCTAGCATATCAACACTTTGATCAGTTTTGACTATTTTTTGTTTTGTTTTTTGAATAACCATTATTTTTGTATAAAAATATAGCTAATTGTGTAAGAAAAACCATATAAATCCAATTTTCATAAAGGAATTTGATATGAAAATTTTAAAAACTCCACAAACTTTACAACCCTATTCCCCGGGTTTTAATTAGAATTTCTATAAAAAATTTTTAGGTATGCAGTTTTAAAGCTTATTAAAAAGTTAGTTTAATAAATTTTAGGTTAATAAAATTAAAGTTTACAGTTGCTAAAAAATTCCGTTGCCTTTTTATAACTGTTTTCCTTGATGTGCTATCCTTTGTTGCGAGCTGTGCTTCATAAATCACAAGAGAAGTCCGGTTGTTGTTGTTGTAACAGCATAAACATTCTCCTTACATATACAGGGAATGCTGCTGAAGTGACAGTTCTTGGCCGGATAAACCAGTGACAGTCCGGGTCGTTCCGATAACGCAGAACCGACTGTCCTGGGAACGGTCTAAAGATCTGATAGAGATCGATTGGTTAATAAAACTCCACCGGACTGCCTATCGCTAGATTTAACACTAATTACACCATACAACATAAAATAATTGTAGAGAAGCAAAATAAAAAAATGATATTCATGACGTAACCGAAATATTTGTACTCATTTATTAATTGAGAGGGTGCTATTGAAAGGGATGTTATAATTGGAAAATTTTATTTGGGGAATTCGGAATTTCGATCCCAGTTTTTGTTTTTATTCGAAAACAACCATCTCTGAAATTTAAATCGAGAACTTTGCTTACATATTTAGCCTTAGTGCGCCCGTGAAGTCTTCACCAAATTCGTGAAAAAGAGCATCAACTTATAGAGGCCCGTCAACAAGACGGTAATAAAAAATCGGTAATAAAATCTCTAAAGAAAAATTTTGTTAAATCGTCTCCTCGTCAAAGTAATATACAAACATATTTACATACCCTATGATCACAAAGTACCGGGAATGTTTAAATAAAACAAAACAGAGTTAAATTTATTTTATCTCCTTCAAAATATGACCCGTCTGAAGCAACACGCATGTGCCAACGTTTAACCCAGTCCCCCATGCATCCCTGGCAGGCCGAGGAAGGGATGGCTTTCAGCTTCTTCGTCGCATTCTCTTTGATCTCCTCTATCGACTGAAATCTCCTTGCACGAAGCGGTAACTTCAACTTGGGAAACAAAAAGAAGTCGCACGGGGCCATATCAGGTAAATATGGTCTTGCACGATGGTATTTACTTGGTGTGTGGTCAAATAATCCAGCATAATTTGAGCTCGGTGCGATAGCGCGTTATCATCATACGAAATCCAAGAATTGTTTGCCCACATTTCCGGCCGTTTGCGACGTACAGCCTCTCTCAAACACTTCAAAACGGATTAATAATATTCTTTATTGACTGTCTGGCCCGATGGAAGGTACTCATGTTGCACTACGCCTTGACAATCGAGGAAAACAGTCAATTAAAAATTTCCGGTACTTTTTGATCATAGGGTACACACATACATACATATACACATTCGTTATAATGCGTTGGTGCTGATAATTCTTCAACAGTGTTTAGTTTTTAATGTGGAGATGTTTGTTGTTCAATTTATAGCTTCCATAAAATCTTAAGCTATTAGTCTTGCATTTCATTCCAAGTTCCATAAGTGAGTAAAATTATTTCTAGTACGAACTTCTGCCTTACATGTCAAGGGAACTTTTAAATTACGAGTATTAGGAAAATGAATGAAAAAATTATGCACATATTTATATATCCACCATCTATTTCTACTTAATTTTTATTTTCTATCATTTTGTTTTATCAAACAGCTCAACCACCCACCCAACCAACTCAACCCACCCACTTCAACTTTGGAATTTTATATAAATTAATTTCCTTGAATTAATTAGGTTGTTCAATAAGTTTTGCGGTTCGATAAGAGAGGGCGTTGCTGCTAGCCTACATTTTTTTTTGTTATGTTGGTTCACATGTGAACGTACGTGAAGTCACATTGCAAACTGTCAGTTCATTTTTTGTTTACAAGCGATTTAGTATCGACGTGTCAGAGTATTTTCTACAATTGAAAAAATCTAGTAACGGCAGAATTTTTATTTTTGGAAGGTTTAACAGCAAAGGAAATTTATGAGCGAATGTTGAAAGTGTATAAGGACTTTTCGCTTTTCGCCATTAATTAGTTCAGCAGAACGGACGTTCAGAAACCGCAGCAGCACCAGAAATCGTAGAAAAAATACAGGATATCGTATTGGAAAATCGTCGAGTGATTGAAAGATATTTAGTAGAAGGTCTAGGCATCTCATTGGGCAGTATAAGCAATATTTTGACCGAAGGGTGGGCTTCGAAAAGCTGTGTGCACAATGGGTGCCGCATTCGCTAACAATGGAACAAAAAAACATTCCAATGCGACTTTCGCAGCAACATTTAGAGTGTTTTCGAGAGGATGAAGTGGATTTTGTGTGTCGATTCATCACTATCAATGAGACTTGGGTCTACCACCTTAGGTCCTAAATCAAAACAAGAGGCTAAAGAGTGGTGCGCACCCTTTTCTTCGGCTCCGAAACGAGTTCGTGTGCACAAATCGGGCGAAAAAGTGTTCCATCAGTTTTTGGGATGCGAAAGGAATTTCGTCTGTGGATTACTTACTAACTGGTGAAACAATAAATTCTGAATATTATTTTAGACCAGCTGAAGGAAAAATTTCGTGAAAAAACCCAGTTTGCAAAAGAAAACAAATTATTTTTCATCTGGACAATGCATCGAGTCACAAGCGCATTTTGACAATGGCTAAAATCAATGAATGAATGAAAATTTGAATTGTTTGAGCATCCACCGTATTCAGCAGATTTGGCCACTAGCGATTTCCATCTGTTTCCATACCTAAAAAAAAGCATGTGTGGAGAGCGTTTTTCTTCAAATGAGGGGGTCATAATAGCTGTGGAAGCGTATTTTTCAGCCCTTCCAGATTCTCACTTCAGGGATGGAATTCATAAATAGGAATCTCGTTGGTGCAAGTGCTGATGTGATGTTCAGGCAGACTTTACTGAATAATAAAATGCATTTCAAACCATAAAATAGTGTTTTTCTTAGCGAACCGCAAAACTTGTTGGGCAACCTAGTATATGACTGACCTCTTTTGCGCATACAATCATATTTTAAAACCCATATATATTATCCCAATGGTTGTTATTATTATTATAATAATAATTATTATTTTTATTTTGTGACTATTATTTTTTTATAATTATTATATCATAATTAATAAAAAATAAAAGTTCTCTGTCTCGGGAGAAGAATTATTCCAAATAAGTTTTCACATTTTTTTTAGTAATTCTTAGCTCAGGGCCAAATAAGAATTGAAAAGAAAAAATAATGGTACTTATTTTACAAGGTTACAAAATATACTCAATTTACGTTTTTCATAGTTCATAGCGTTGCCCACCAAAACGATTGTCTCTAAATATGTAGATTCGATTGCTTCAAACTGTAATACAGAGTAACTGTGATTTTTTTGTTTGTCTCACGCCTTAAATATCAATGAATTATTTGGAAAAATCTCGCATATGATAAATAGTATTATTCTTGCTTTACAACGCATACATACATGCATATGTAAAGTCGGCCTATGCGCGTTGGATTGGCAAGAAAGTAGCTTCGAGTTTGTAATGTGAAATAAAACTTAATTTGTTGTTGTAAACATACAAAGAATGAACTTTGATCAATTACATATTTTTTCTTCACGGCCTTTTGCTGTCTGTTTCGGTTTGGCTGTGTAACACCTGACTTAACGGGACAATGTTCGATAGAAATCCATTCGTTATTGGGGTATTCGCGATCTACTGCATGAGCAAAATGTGCAGCTAATCGAGAAAGGTGTTGCGAATAAAGGGAACATGCATTTGAGTATAGTTCTATAGTTTGCTTTAAACCAGACCGGTTGCCGGACAGAACCTCATATACCCCGCTGTTATTTTTTGGAATCAAATATATATACATCTTTATATATATATTTCTTATGTTCGTGTGTTTGTCACTGAACTCCTCCTAAACGACTGAACCGATTTTGATGAAATTTTTTGTGTGTGTTCAATGGGATTCGAGAATGGTTTAGATTCACAATTTGGTCTCCTGGGGTCTCGAGATATAGGTCAAAACGTGGGCCCGGGTAACTTTCGGATGTGTATATACAATATGGGTATCAAATGGAAGCTGTTGGTGAATGCTTTAGTTCAGAGTATTTTTCATGCCGCTCCGTGACTAGGGTCCCGAGATAGAGACCAACACGGGGACCCTAGAATGTGTTTGTACAATATGGATATCAATTGGAAGCTGTTGGTGAATGCTTTAGTACAGAGTATTTCTCATGCCGCTCCGTGACTGGGGTCTCGAGATATAGGTCAAAATGTGGGCCCGGGTAACCTTCGGATGTGTATATACAATATGGGTATCAAATGGAAGCTGTTGGTGAATGCTTTAGTTCAGAGTATTTTTCATGCGGCTCCGTGACTAGGGTCCCGAGATAGAGACCAACACGTGGACCCTAGAATGTGTTTGTACAATATGGATATCAATTGGAAGCTGTTGGTGAATGCTTTAGTACAGAGTATTTCTCATGCCGCTCCGTGACTGGGGTCTCGAGATATAGGTCAAAACGTGGACCCGGGTAACCTTCGGATGTGTATATACAATATGGGTATCAAATGGAAGCTGTTGGTGAATGCTTTAGTTCAGAGTATTTTTCATGCCGCTCCGTGACTAGGGTCCCGAGATAGAGACCAACACGTGGACCCTAGAATGTGTTTGTACAATATGGATATCAATTGAAAGCTGTTGGTGAATGCTTTAGTACAGAGTATTTCTCATGCCGCTCCGTGACTGGGGTCTCGAGATATAGGTCAAAACGTGGACCCACCGTGTCTTTGCCCAGCGAAGCGGGTCGGGTTTGCTAGTATTTATATATAATTGGCGCTAGACCGAGCTCCCCCTCCTATTTGTGACGTGCGTCTACCGACAGAGTTTCAATGAGTTGTTATAGGCAATGCCTATTTTGTAATTTTTTTCCCGCCATATTTCTTTTTTTGGGGTCATCATTTGTATCGAATTCACGTTTATTACTTTTGCGAAAATTACCGTTATATGGTAAGTGGGCGTGGCTAGTGGTCGATTTCACTCATTTTCAATACTAAACTACCGTGACCAAAGAGTATTGCGATTTCATTGAAATATATACATAGAGTTTTGCTTGAGTTATCTGCCCCTCCGATATGGATAAATCAACTCCTCTCATTATTCTGGGCATTTTGGTATATATGTATGGCCTAATACGAGGCCTAATCGATTACTGGAGATCCTAATCGGGCATGCGGCAATCGAAAAGACTCATTGATCCGGAACGGATAAAGGCTGAAGTAATCCTTAACCTAAGCAGAAAAGATATAAAACTTTACACTGAACTACTAACAGGATACTGTAAACTTAATTATCACATGAAAAAGATTGGTGTGATAGAAAATGATTCTTGAACACACTGCAAAGAGGCACAAGAAACAGCAGAACATTTAGGATTTATTAATAGCCTATAACTGTTCGAGTAGTGGCATCACAATAGATCTATTCGGGTCGCAGTGCACAAACAGCCAATCTATAATAATAATAAATAAACTTAAAAATGAAACGAAAATGCTACAAAATACTTAATCTGTTGTGCTCATTATATTGTTTCAGAATATATCTTTTTTTGTTTTCCTTGTTCACTCCTCTTGGGAGTATAGGGCTCGACAAGATTCTGTCTTGCGCTGGTTTTGTTAATCTATTATGATTTCTGACAAGGCAGGTGATCAGAACCCCGATCTAATAATGCAAAACCAGTTTTCAGACTTTCTTGTTCTTCTCTTCAAAAGTTTCATTATTCTTCATTCACAATAGATACTGATTGCAATGATTTTTCGGCAATTCTGCCATCGAAAATTGAACTAATCCACTTAAATTATGAGAATGCAGTTTAGCTGTCAATCCGCATTAGTTGCACTGAACTCCTAACATAATTTTGAATTAAGTCGTTAATCCCGATGAACGCCACCGTCTGTCTAAGCTGTAACACAACCTAACATTGCTAGTAAAATTAGGCGCAATAAAAAAAATATCTAAATGTATCCGTAGAATTAACAAAGTTACTTTTTTTCCAATCAAGTATAGTTTTTGGATAGTCCAGAAAAGGTTCAGAATTTCGTTTATTTAATATATCTTTTTCCTCATTATTTCATTTCATTATTTCTTTAATATTCAATCAATCAAACAATTAATAAAGTAATGTTTTGCTTTGGGATCTTATTCTCGTTCTTCTTCTTGTTTATGTTATTTTACTAAAAAGTTGAATGCTGCGTATACTGACACATTTTAACGCTTTAACTGTTTATGTTGAGTATACTCCTCGTGAAGATAATACAAATTGCATACGTATTATTATTTAACGAATGAACTGCAATTTCTCCCTCTGAAAATGGGCAAATAAAGGTCTTTTAAAAAATTTACATTTTAGAATATTCGTTAGTCCGGCAACCTTATTTATTTTAACCCTCCGTTGGACACCTTTTTTAAAAACTTTGTTTGGGCACCTGGGTCTGAACTGTTTTTCGTCCTGTTCGAGGATCCTCTTTAAAAGATTATATCCATAAACCGATAGAAAATAACATTTTAGGAAGCTACGTGGACGCTCAAGTCTTTAGCTGTAATAGAAATACGTTAAATTAACTTCCAAACTCGAAAAAGATAGTCTGGCCATACGGAAATAATTAATTTCGTACCGTTGCACAACGATTCTTTCAAATAAAAAAAACATTTCGTGCGCATTTTTCAGTTGATTGCGCGATGTCATAGTTGAGAGAATGGAAGTTATAAGAGTCTCTTGGATTTTATTGATAGGACAAGTAATATTAGGTACTTTTATTCCTTTGAGGAATAAAATTGTGAAATAACACATGGGCTGCAAAGGCTCGGGCCTGACAAAGGATTTTGTTTTGATCGACTTGTGACACGGTGCGTTATTTTGTTTTTGGTCAACAGTGAGCAAGCGCGGATTTAACTTTGAACAGAGCTTTCCCATAGTCAAACGCTCATGCAGTATAAAGCCAACACGTTCTTTTGATATCTTTACGATGGCTCACGAAACTTCACTTTTTGATCATCAAAACGATTTTGTGGAAATTTTTGAAGTTTGCTGGTGTTACCGCCTCATTTAGACGTCCACTGCGTTGTGCATCTTCGGTGTCTCTACGACCACGTCAGTCAGTTTGAACTCAGCAAACCATCGTTTTATTCTTGTTTCTGATGGAGCGGAGTTCACATGTCACTTTTCCGCCCATTGCTTTGCTCGAACGGTATTTTTCCCCATCAAGAAGCAGGGTAAAATTAAAACACGAAACTCTTTTTTAATCATTGTATTGAAAATAAAAAAACAGCGTCGCTCTTAGCACAATAACTCACGAACCAATGAATAGAATATCAAAATTTTTAACAGCTGACCTTTTAAGGGAAGGGGTGAATACAATAAAACTAGTACCAGTGTTAGGCCAGGTACTTCTCAGCCCATGTGTTATATGTTTAAACAAAAAGAAACACAAAATATCTTAGTGATAATTTTGTCGTTTGCTGATGAGAGCTAAGGTGAAGCTGCAGGTAGCCCTCAGCTTAAATTTTTAGTTTAGTAAATTAGATTGATTTTCCTCTTTCATTCGAAAAAAAACGGCGGCTGAAGCGCATCGAGAGCTACAAAAAGTTTATGGAGATGCTGCTTTAAGTGAAACAACGTGCCAAGATTGGTTCCGTCTCTTCAAAGAAGGTGATTTTAATGTTAAACCAAGGGATATTGAACGTCTTTTTTTCGCCTGTGAACAACTGTTCCAGCGGCAAAAAAGGAAGAGTTTTCTTCATTGCATCGTAACGGGTGATGAAAAATATTCATTACAGCAATCAAAAGAAAAGAAAGTCATGGGAACTGCCCGGTCATGCTTCTACGTCGTCGTCTCGGCTGAATATTCACGCTGCGAAGGTTATGCTATGTATTTGGTAGGACCAAGTTGGTGTTATTTATTATGAGGTGTTAAAACCAAGCGGAACCATCACTTGGGATCGGTATCGACTTCAATTGATGCGATTGAGCCGAGAAGCGGCCGCAATACGCGGAGAGGAAAAAGTGATTTTACAGCACGACAACGCTCGACCTCATATTGCCAAACCCGTTAAAACCTACCTGGAAACACTGAGAAATCCTACCCCACCCGCCATATTCTCCAGGTACGAGTATTGCGGCGTCCGATTATCACCTGTTCCGATCGATGGCACATGGTCGTCTAGCTGACCAGCAGTTCCATTCATATGAAGACACCAAAAAATGGCTTGATACGTGAATAGTCTTAAAAGATGAACAGTTTTACCACGACGGTATACGAGATCTACCAGAAAGATGGGAAAAATTGGTAGCCAGCGATGGGCAATACTTTTAAAGATTCACTTGTAACAATTTTTTCAGAATAAAGTTGTATTTTCATCAAAAAAACAGCGAGAACTTAGTTGAACACGTAATATTTTCTAAAGAACCTGCACACAACGTTTGATTTTTAGTCATAATTGCCTCTTCTATGCTATTCTCCGGCTCTCTTGAAAACTAGACTGTGCTACGTGGGTGCTTACAGCTAGAATCTATCCCTGAACTGGAGCTCGAGCGACTCCTAAAATTCGCGAACAGTACGCACATCTTGAGTGATATATATTTTCGCAAAATAAGACTCCGAACGGGTATCGCTATGGAACAAAATGGTCTCTGCGTAGCTTCGGCCAGCCAGAGTAACCTAATCTAACCTGCCCACTTTTAAAGGCTCAAACATATTACTCTTCTCATGTCGAGTATACTCGTCCTAGCTGGAAGCCAATTAAGCAGGCAGAAAAAGTTTTGCGAAACAAAAGTAAACAGTTAAAGGGTTAATGGATAATTTTACTTGATTTTATGAGACGCCTTCATATTTTATATTTTCATATACTATTAGTTTAAAGTAAATTATATACCAAGCAAAATATTTTAAGAAGCAGTTATGTGTGGCTATGTGTAGGTCATCTGCTTTCGGTACATCATCTGCATATGAACAAATATTTTCCTGGTAGGTTAACTTTTTAGTCGCCCGACTTTTGTGCTGCGACATAAGCCAACATGAAAAATGTAAAGCAGATATGTCACTGACATACTGACATGAATAACTTCAAAGAGGTAAAGCAGAGAAGAAAAAAGAAAACAAAATGCGCTCGCTCATGCCTATTCGTATACTAACACGCCGTGAATGTGGGCTATCAGTTAGACTGTTGGAAGTAACTGCATACATATGTATATATGTAAGTATGCATGTATACATGTATGTATGTATTATGTGTGCGCTTATACCTTTTCAACGAGATATTTATGAATTTGGGATGTGAGCTAGTTCGGTTTCAAAACTTGACCTAATGGCTTGGTTGTAATGCAGCTAAGGAGTACACAAATGTATGTATAGGTAGTCACACACACACACGTGCACATATATGTTTATCCATGCATATGCGTGCGACTGTTTGCAGTAAACTAAAATGAATATAGGCCAAATAGAAAAACGATTAAGGGTTTAAAAAAAAAGTGTATATATGTAAGTATGTACGTGTGAATGCCGCTTAAAAGTGTATGATAAGTTGCTTGAATTTATATTTAAATCATTTTTATAGTACTGCGAATATTTAATAACTTCTTTATTTATTTTGAAATGAAAATAATAACTTGCAAGTTAGGGCCATTGGCTGTTTCACACGCGCGTGATATTTGTTGGTGCTCTAATTTGGCTATCTAAAAGAGGTGTCTTCACATTTAAAATCATTATACAGACGGTGGCTTTAATCGTGATTAACGACTTAATTCGGAATTATCTGAGGAATTAAGTGCAACTAATGCGGAGACTGAATTCTCATAGTTTAAGCGGATTAGGGGAATTTTCTATGGCAACATTGCCGAAAAATACCAATTAATGAATGAAAGGGAATGAAAAATGATGAAACTTTTAAAGAGAAGAACAAGAAGACTGAATGTAATGCTGGTTTGCGATCAGACTACACAGTCCCCGACCTTAACTTCAAGAAAGTCTTTACGGTACGTTTTCCACCGAGAGCCGAATGGAGCAAAGGGAAGGTGATTGGAAGATGCGATATCGAAATCTATACCGATGGTTCTAAGATGAACTATGGTGTGGGAGCTGGCTTCCATTCGGAGCCACTCAACCTATCTCAGTCAATTCGTCCTCCTGACTATGCCAGCGTGTTCCAGGCAGAACTTTTAGCGATCACAGAAGCATGCAAATCACTAAAGCTCTATCAGGATGTTGATGCAAGAGTAGCTATCTTCTCAGACAGTCAAGCAGCTATAAAGGCCTTAGACTCTAACTCCATTTCATCCAAACTGGTCTTACAGTGTAGAGAGAAGCTGGAATTGCTTAGTCATTGGCTTGAAATCACTCTGATATGGGTTCCCGGTCATAGGAACATACGAGGTAATGAGATAGCGGATGAGCTAGCAAGAAAAAGTTCGACACTAGACTTAGTAGAGGCGGTGGCAGTCTCCACCCCACTGAATACATTAAAAGTATCCATTGCTTCACACTATCATGCTTTAGCCGAAAGAAGATGGACACATGTTAGGATGCTCTCGACCAAACATCTCACACATCACTGCAACCCTTACAGGTCATTGGAAAGTAGGGCAGCATGCAGCCGGATTCAACCTCCCCTTCAATCCTATCTGCAGAAGCTGTCAAGCGGAAGGGGCGAAGGAAAGTGATGTCCACTATTTATGTGAATGTCCGGGGCTAGCTAGGGCACGACTCCGCTGCTTCGGTAAGCCTTTCTTGCAGCAAATTAAGGAGATCTCAGACATCGAGATAAAAAAAAGACTTCATCACACGAGACAGTGGTAGTAAAACCGTGCTGGTCACTAATTATGATTATTTCAGTGGAAATATTCAACCACTTCAACAACAATAACAACAACAACAATGCTGGTTTGCAATACCACATTCGAAATTTCATTAATAGTTTTGAGACTGGGTTGCCCATATTCGACGGACCCATGGGTTTTTTTTTAAATCAAAGAAAAACACAATTTTTTGATGTTGACGATAATAATAATTTTGTTTTGCAGCATTTTCGATAATTTTAGCTAACATTTCGGCTGGAATAGCGGCTATTTCCTCACGGATGTTGTTCTTGAGCTCTTCTATGGTCTTTGGCTTATTAATATAAACCATTGATTTTAAATATCCCCACAAGAAGAAGTTAGGTGGCGTTAAATCGCTCGGTGGCCAGTCAAAATCGCCATTTTTCGACATCAAACGACGAGGAAACAATTTCTTCAAAAAATTGATTGCGGTGCGAGCTGTGAGTGGCGCCGTCTTTTTGAAACCAGAACTGCCTCATACGCTTTCGACGAAAAATTGGCATCACTTCACAATTTTCTTCTTCTTCTTCTTTTCACAATTGACTTCTTTTGTTGAATGTAAATTTCAACTATTTGGGAGCGCTCGCGTGGCGTGCACTGTATGTCATTAAGCGATCTGACGTCTCTGTCAAAAGATACAGGGTTGCCAGGTGGGTCCGTCGAATATGGGCAGCCCTGTATTGCGGAGCAGTTTGAGGAATTGCAATTTAAGGGGGGCAGCTCCTCCAAACAAGTTTTTCAATGAATTGAGAGTATTTATTATCTTAAAATAAATTACATATAATATTAATATTGATGCCTAAATGAATATACAAAAAAAATTTTAAATAAAAAAATGGCGGCGCTACAGCTGCTCAAACGTGGCTCCTTTAGTTTGCGCCGCAGAATCTACAGCCTCCTTTTTAATCAACTGAAATCAACCAGACAAAAATGTTTCCTTAAAATAAGATATTCCGCTTTGCACTTACCTATATTTAAAAAAATTGAAGTGAAAAAGAAAAAAATTACACTTTTTTATAAACAAATTGATGAGAACAATATTTTTAGTGACAATTAATATAAAACTTGAAGTACATGCAAGGCCAATATGTTAAAGAATGCCCCTGTAAAATCTTAAGTTGATTTTTGAGTTATATTCGATAGCGCGAAAAAAACGCATTTCGAGAAAAACGCAATTACAGTAATTACAATGTTTACAGTAGCACAGAAAACAAACTATGTGACATATCACGCTGAAATTTGCCATGTAAGCTTATAACAGTCCTACCAAAAAACAAAAAATTTATTTTTGCCATATGTCATCCGCGGACCGTTTTATTGATAACGTCTCGTTCATATTTGAGCAGAAGGTAAGAAACACTTCTTTGCACGAAAATCTTTTTAAATTTTCGTAATCTCTTTTTAGGTCGCCACAACATTTTGTTGCCACTCATTATACGATTTCTCGAAGTTGAGAAAATAATACAATTTCTTCATAGTTGAAAAGAGGAATTCGTGGGAAATGCTAAATTTGCAGGCTGTTTCCTATGAGAGAGTAATTTGTAACCTTACTTGTATTCTTGCAATTTTTACATTGCTATTTCGGACTTGTGCGTATATACATATGAAGGTGCATTGTTCTGGTATTTCCACTGGTGAATGAGTTTTTTTTTCGTTTTTGCTTTAATTCGGCGTTGAACCAATCACTCAGTTCTGCATAATACTCGCAAGTAATCGGTACGAATAACTCCGCGCATACCTCTATCTTCACTGACGGCTCCAAGATGGAATCGGGATCGGAAGTCGGGGCCGAATACTGCACTTGTTTTTAAGGCAGAAGTCTTTGCGATCTTGTAGGCACGCAGAATGGTTAGGGGACGTAGGAGCGACTGAGATATTACAATTTGTTCCGCTAGTCAAAAGGTTCTGATGACGCCATGGACCAAGTGAGTAAAATCTTGTAAGGATGAGATTTTTTCTTTTTTTTTGGGTGGAGAGGGCATTCAATTTTTCTTCGTCTATCATCATCAAGGACGAGATTAAATCTCTTGGGTGTGCAGGTAATAATTCTCTGATCCAGGTTTCAGATCATAGGAGGAGGGAGGGATCAACTGAATTGGTCTCAGAAATCTCCTACCTGATCATTGGTATCAATCTTCTCCATTACATCAACAGCTCTGGCTGGCTGTAAATAGCTGCCTCTTGTAGGTCTCATAATGGTATCAAAACAGCGCTTAAGTGCTATTTGGGGATGTGCCAGTCTGGTACTTCAACCATTTCACCTACTCAACTCCGCGCACATCACAAAAAACTTTCGCCACGACCTTCTTGGCCGATAGATCCATCTTGGACTTCTTGGGCTTCGATTCTCCAGTTGACTGTTTATTGGTCCCTGATTTGTATTGCCATGAACCCACGTTTAGTTGTCGTGGCTACGAGACAAAGCAGAAACTCGCTTAAAAGTTTCCAACCTTTTCATATTAATTTAAGAAAAGCTGAAATTACTTATCCATGTGAGAAGTCTTAGTCTCTTCAAATTCTCCCATCTTACTTATTTATTTCTGTTTGTTTTTTTATTGCTGGTACGGGATTCAGGATGTTTACCCCCCTTTTGCTAGTAAGACCGCATCGAAATTGATTAAACTAGGTTAGGTTGAAGCGGTTGTCCTGACGGATAATCTTTTCACAAATCTTAGAATATCCCTGATTTCTGCAGAACTGAGACCTTCCAATTCATTAAAGAATTGTCTACCTAAAATGGTAAACCTGCGTCTGGATAGCGCAGGACAATGGCATAAAAGGTGCGGGATCGTCTCTTCCTCAATTAGACAACTTCTGCAGAAGTCAAGTGTTTGTATACCCATCCTCTGAGCCCGCCTACCGGTTATTCAATACCCCGTTATAACGGAAATCAAACTGTGCTTATTTCGGCTTAGCAGAGACTCTGTGCGTTTAGCAATGAGAGTCAGACACAATTGTCGGGCGATTCTACAGGTGGTTTCATTACGCTATCTTTCATTCGATTTCCTCAAAGATAAGCGATTTATATGGCTGCAAGGGTGTGCCTCTGTCATTTTCTATGTACTCATCGGTCAATTTAGTGCTGAATTTCGCTAGTTAATAGGCTCTGCAGTTTCCCTCAATGTCGCAATGGCCTGGAACCCGCGTTACCTTTAGGTGAAATGACTCAGCCACCTTGTTAAGAGATGTTCGACGTTTCATGGCTACCTTGGAGGTTGTCGACTGCTTTGTGAGGGATTTTATCGTTTCCTGGCTATCAGTGAAAATGTAGATAACATCACACTGTACCAAGGTCGCCGCTTTCATTATTGGCATTAGTTCAGCCTAAAATACACTACATTAGTCGATGAGCCAAAAACTGAAGGAGATCCTCAGATGTTGGGTATATACACCTCAGCCCAACTATATACCGGGGAAGGTTCCAACTGACGGCGAAGAATTTTCATAGTACTTTTCAAGTTTTTGTTTAATTTGCGCGAAGGTTTTTCACGAAAAAATGGTGTTTAAAAAGCAAGCGAATTGAACTACATTACATTTACATTTTTAAACTTTCATTTGATATAAAACGAACCTTTTAATAGGGGTTTCAATTAAAAAAAGGCACCTGCTGCGTTGTAGTTCCTGAAAGACCCTATAAACTACATTCCAGAGATTTGCAAATGATTGTGGATACTAAAATAAGTTATTACAAACGCATTTAGCCCCGCCATATGACATTTATTTATGCGGCCTACATAAATATGTGCATAGATTAGTTTTGGATTAACTGAATGGCCTTCAACTTACCAAAGGGAAGGAAAATATTACATTTATTAGTCTTTTGCTAGACTTTGCTTACATACACACCTACATATTTACATCTTTTCATTGTTTTTTAACAAACCAGTTTTTGCTAAATGCAGACTTTTCAAACATTAAACCTTTAACTAGCCACAGAGTGAACGTACGAGTGTATGTGTGTACGTGCAGGCGAACGCATAAGCGTAATTATGTATTTGAAGATGAGCTGTTTTCAACCTTGAATCCAAAGCTGAAGATCGCTTGTACTATTTACACAAACCTGTATGCACAAGTAGGCTTGCACACCTTACATACACATACAGATACATTAACTCTTATTTAACTGTTTGATTGGAGTGAATGATGGGGCTGTTGAGCATCTAAAAATGCTAAAGGTGGGTTTCCAGCCAAACTAATCCATTCATATTTTATATCTATGCATGTATGTATATGTAAATATGCACACATGCATAAATTTAAATTTTTAAATCAAAATGAAAAATGAAGCCAGCTGAAAAATGAAGCCACATTAGTATGCAGGAAGGTCACTTCTCTGGAAGTTTTATTTTGATTACAATCGGAAAATTTTTCATTTTAGCACCGCTTGTCTGCAACTACATTCTACGAGCCCTTAGTCGTCCAACCATGTAAAATATGCTATAAAAATGTTTAAATCATTTTAACAAAGTAGCAGTAGTAGATATACGAGTGCCATTGGAAAAGTCCGTGCAAAGACAGAGAGGCACAGATGGCACTACTGGCGCGTATCGAGGTTATGTTTATAATTATAATTTGGTTAAGCGCCAATTATGTGGCGCATAGTGCCTAAGTTAATGATTTCCACTTATTTTTATCGTTTGCGTTTTGCCTCAAGTGAGTCCTGGTAAAATCATTGCGGGTTATTTCGTCATGCAGGCTGCGTCGCTAGGATCCTCTTGGTCTACCTGGTTCCACTTGGTTTCACTACCTATATAGTCATCGTTGGTATTTCTTGGGCTGGTTTTCTGAGGGTGTGTGTCCAATCCATGCCCACTTCCTCTTACGGATTTCGACGTCAATTGTAACTTGATTGAACCTTCTGTGCAATTCAGCGTTCGCTATCCAGTTTTCTGGCCACCAAGCGCGTATTATTGTGCGGTGCCATCAATTTAAAATTTTTTGCAATTTAAACACATTTTCTACTGATGTTGGCTAGGATTCACAATCACACAATAAGATCGATTTGATATTAACATTAAAAATACATATTTTGCGTTTTTCCGTAAGCTGCTTGGAGTACCACATTTTTTGAACATCGCCATGGCTGCTTTTGCTTTGCTTAATCCGCGAAAGCGCCACCGTTTGCAGTAATTTGACTGCCCAGATATGTGAACTCTTCAACTTTTTCATTCCCATGACAGCCGGTTCTACGATACTGAAATGACTCGGGTTTTTCCCGACCAAGGGCTGCCGCCCCAGTAAACTAGCCATGTCTAAGGGACCGTACCCCACCTTCAACTTTTTCAATCTGTTGGCCAGCAATGGTAATATAATTTATCTGCGTAGCATTCATATTAATTGATTTCGTCTTCTTAATATTTATTTTAAGACCGTACCTTATAGATTGGTCGCGCAAGTCATTCATTTGGACTGCAGATGAGACTGTTTACTTCAGAAAAGAATGATGTGGTTAGCATAATCCAAATCGTTTAAATGTTCAACGTTTAGGGGATTTCATAGGGAACCTCTTCAGGGATTTTTGTTAATCGCTTTGTGTAAAATTTCGTCAATTACGATCAGGAACAGTAAAGGAGAAAGGATGCATCCTTTTCTGATGCCCGCAACTACATTTTACTATAGGTTATGTTCAGTTGTTGTTCTTTGCCCTGTCAGTGTAGTATAATCACTGGTCGTCTTCGTCTAGCTCTTCTAACGGTAGGCCCAGGAAACTTGCTGTTTCTACAGGTTGGGTCCAGAGGGAGAGGGGTGTTAGATGTTTAGTTAGTAGCAATTCTTGAAAGAACACACACCAAGTTTCAGCCAGATCGGCCTATTTCTTTGTGCTTGGCATTCGTTTGAATCAAGGAAGTCGAGTGATAACGCACCAACTCACACCTCAGCAGGGTGCCGGCAAAATGAATGGAAATAGTGTTTCAACTCGTTTTACGTCCCCCCTATTCTCCAGATTTGATTCCCTCGGATCCCTCGTAGTACTATTTGTTCTCCAAAATGGTTGGCGGGAAAAAGATTTTATTTAAACGAGTAGGTGATTGCCGAAATGAATGGCTATTTTTCATTATTTAACTAGGGAGTTTTTATTTTTGATTTTCATTGGGGGAGGGTTTTTATCTGGCGGATTTTAAACCCGGCGCACAACCAGATATCCTCGGTTGCTTCGCCTTCTCACATTACCTGGCTCTCAAACGGATGTTCGTGAGCTAGCCAGAGGATAGAGGCGAAGCCCGGAAGTTGTGAGCTGCTTGGACCGTATGCAGAAAAATCGTTTTGTTCATTTCCAAGTGAATGGCAATCAGGGTCTTTCGCCGCTTGTGTGGACTTCTACACATGGAACATTGTCCTTCTTCGATTCTTCCGATTTTTGGACCTTTGCATGTTAGCGATGACGAGTATCTTACACGATGGAACAATGACTTGTATGAGCTTTACGATGACATAGACATAGTGTATAAAGATCCAGCGGCTTCGCTGGCTGGGTCATGTCGCCCGAATGGATACAAACGCCCCGGGGATAGCGCCACAATCATGATCAACAGAATGAGATAAGGCAGGTCACATATTGCGGGCTAACATGGATTACCCACCTCAACAAATATTTTGGGTAAATGCCAAAGACAGAGAACAAGGGGCGCCCGCCGCTTAGATGGGTTGATGGTGTAGAAGAAGAAGCAGGCTTATTGGGATTTCGGGCATGGAGGACACAGGCACGAAACCGAGACAATTGGAGGCATATGCTACAGCAGACGAAGACCCGACCAGGGTTGTACAGCCAACAATGATGATGATGAGAGATATAAAATATTTGATTTTTTTTGCTATTTTCTGAGGATCGTCCTCTCATTTACGGGCTTAATTATTTATGTTTGTGTAATAGTCCTTTTTCCTATCGCCGTAGCCGAATGGGTTTGGGCATGAATACCATTCGAAAGTGCCCTAGGTATGACACGTCGATAAAAAAATTTCTTTCATTTACAATTATTTTAGTGCTTATTGAGAGCTAAGAGACCTTATATTAAATCACTAATAGGGAAATTAAACTTACAATAACCCCCTTTCTTGGAAAAGTCACACCGAGGAAAGTAGGAAGAAAGCTTGTATTGTATTGGCCAAAAATAGGGTCTGAAACCGTTTATAAAAGTTCAACGATTAGCTTGTGAGGGAATAACAGGTGCGCTGCGATCGACGCTTCAGACAGCGGTCATGCATCAGTTCTGCTATCTGTGGAACACTTGCAAGACGCATCGAAAACAGACTATCTGGTTCCCAGGATAGATATGAAAAAAGAGTGTAAAATACGAGTACCTGATAGGAAGGATTGGCAGACCAGCGTCAAATCAGATGTAGTGGTCACCATATTTATACTGACGGCTAGAAGATCGACAATGACACTGGTTCGGGAGTGTACTCGGAGCAATTATCTTCAAATTGCTCCTTTAGACTCCCAAACCGGTGTAGCGTCTTCCAAGCTGAGATCTGAAACAGCAAAAACAGTAAGACTACTGGGCTTACCTCCGGCAAACTTTACCATTTTTGTTCACAGCGATCAAGATGCGTTAAAGAATGCAGGAAGTCGCTCTCGCTTATCTAACAACGCAACACTACAATTTGTTGGGTCCCTGGGCACTCTGGAGTGAAGCGAAATGAAAGAGCGGATGAGTGTGCAGGAAAGGCTCTGAGCTTCACCTTCAGCGAGTGGTGGAGGACATAAGCATTGCTCTAAATGAACTCTAGACTGCGATTGACTTCAGCGTAATCGCGGAGACCAATAGAAGCTGATCTCTGACTGCTAACTGCAGGGTCTCCAAGGCGTTTGGGCCAAAATTGAATCTTAAACGGACAAAATGCCTCACAGGTGTTATGACCGGTTACTGTACTATTGGTACCCTAGCCAGTAGAATGGGTGCACCTCAAAATGACTTCTGCAGGAGTTGTGGAGATGAAAAAGAAATTGAGTCGGTACAACACCTCCTCGGTGAATGGCCGTGCCAAACATCTTGATGAGTATTTCTTTGAAGACCTGGGAAATTTGCAAAATGTCTCAGTGGAGGGACTATGGAGGGACCTTCTTAAAAGGGTCTAAGTTTTGAAGCAACTTAGTTGGGGGATAGAAATCAAATGCAGGTATCCCAATGGACCTTACGGCCACCGAGTGTCTTGTCTTAGATGAGCAACCTGGCTAATCTAGCCTAACCTACAATAACCTCACCCTATCGCCCTCTCTTTTTAAGCTTCTTCCCTCTTTACAAGCTGATTTTTGTTTTCTTTTTTATTTTCATTAAGTTCAAGCCGAAACTATTTTTGACTACTTGGAAAATAGGTATACATATATGGCACAAAGTTAATCACCTTGTCGGAAGATTTTTATAATTTTCCAAATGGCGGTGTACATCAATCATATTTGACGCTTGTCAACTGCAGTATACAAACAGACAAGCAACGGAGCGTTCCCACGGCAGTCGGTTCTACGACCCGGATTTATATCCGACCAAGGACTGTCATTTCAGCAGCATTCCCCGTATGTGTATGGGGAATGTTTATGCTGCTACAATAACAACAACAACAAGTAATAGCGATCAAAATAGGGATTTCCATCACTCAAAATCATTTTCTTATTTAGTCAAAAAGTTATTCAAAAACCGAATTGGTTGATTAATTTTGCACAGGTTGTTTCGTTGGTTGTTCGTCAAATTTTTTCTCTAGTAAAATGTCACCCTAATGCGCATTATGGAAATTTTTAACATTATAAAACTTATGTGTTTACTTGCAGGTAAATGGCTGAAACTATAAGTGCCGCCGGCGCTATGGAGATGACATTAAAGGATAGCGGGATCATCGATATGACTCCCGCTAGTTTGTTGCAGCACAATGCGTTGGTCAAGCACTCGCATGCGCTGCGTAGCTTAAAAGAATGCAGCCCCGATGAGCAGCCAGTCGCATTAGACTCCACAGCGCGCGCAAATAGTACTCCGCCAACTAATTACTCCACATCCACACCTACTCCGACTCCGCCCGCCATGGCGACGTTTCGCTGCGATCGTTGTGATAATTTTGAAACAACTTCAAGGGCATCGCTGCTACTGCATGTCGTTCAATGTTTGTCCAATCACACGCGCCTCAAAACCGAAGAACCGGAATTGGAGAATCTGTGCGTCGGCAGTGCGGTGTCCCACGCAGACCACAATTCGGGCAACAGCAGCGACGCATCCAAATTGGTTCCAGATACGGCAACACCAAACAATGTGCCTACAAATATGTCGGTGATCACTACCAACGGCAATGCTAGCAGTCCAACGGCGTCGTCGTCCTCGTCGTCGTCATCTCGCAAAGTCTTCGAATGTGACGTTTGCAATATGAAATTTTCAAATGGCGCCAATATGCGACGACACAAGATGCGTCACACTGGCGTCAAACCATACGAATGCCGTGTTTGCCAAAAGAGGTTTGTACCTGCTAATTGCGGGTTGGGCTGGAATTATAAGGTGACGTATTTTATTTTGTACTTATAGATTTTTCCGCAAAGACCATTTGGCGGAGCATTTTACGACGCACACGAAAACACTTCCATACCACTGTCCCATATGTAACCGTGGCTTCCAGCGACAAATCGCTATGCGCGCTCATTTCCAGAACGAACATGTAGGCCAACACGACCTCGTTAAAACCTGTCCATTGTGCAGCTATAGAGCAGGATCGATGAAATCTTTGAGAATTCATTTCTTTAACAGGTGCGTCTGAAGCTCTTCTGCGTTTTTTTTTTTGTTGTATAAAATTGTCGATTACACCTTTTTGCGCTGTATTTGTAGACATGGCATAGATCTTGACAACCCCGGACCGGGTGGCTCCTCATCATTGCTGCTTGCTTTGGAATCGCAGGCATCACAAGTAGCAGCTGCAGCAGCCGCTGCCAGTTTCGTGCCGGGCTTGAATGCGGTAGCTGCTGCTGCTGCTGCGGCCAGCCAGAATGCCAACTCGAGCATGACGACCCATCAAAGTGATAGCGGTGAATCGATGCGTTCGCTGGAGAATACCACACCGCCAATGCATTTTTTGACGCCGCATGTGGAAATTTCAACCCTTTCAGAAAACGGCACCGATTTGTTCAATGTAACATGGAATGCGTTGCTAAATTGCAAATTTGGGAAATCAACTGATGCGGCGTTTTTGTGTGCATTTGATTTGCAGGGGAATGCCAATGCGTCAACCGGAGTGGAACCGATGGAAACGAAGAGTAGCGGTCGAGGGGGAGAGCGGGACACAATCACCGGAAACAAGTCACCAGCGCTACAACCACCTCAGGAACATCCGATCGATTGTAATACCAAATCGTTGCCTTCGAGCACCAGTCATGTCGGTGTGCAGTTGAATGCTTGCGCTTCACCAAAAACCCATCATCACGAGAATCACATCACGCCATCCATCAGTTTGATACCAATCAAGCAGGCGAGTGTAATGCAAAAACTCAATAATGACATTCATACGACTCCCATTGTATTCACATAAACAAACATTTGTACATTTCTTCCCATTTTTGTGTTTGTTCGTTTTTTGGTTAATGTTGCTCCACTATAGGAACCACTAGGTGAGGATTTGTCAACCGATGCAAATAAGAGTGGTCACAAAATCGGCCCATCAACACATACCGAGCAAATGAATGGCGGCGACAACAGTGAATCGGAATTCTCATCGCCGAATAGCAGATTAACTTCACTAATCAAGGTTTGTTTTATGACATAATTGCAATCTGGGTTAAAAAATAGTTTTTATATAAAATGTGCCTTATGTGATGCTAAAAGGAAGAACAATTGTTCAACTAATTACAAAAACAATCTATGAGATGAGCAGATGAAAGCAAATTTGAATATGTAGAATTAAATAAATTTTCATCGAAATTTAAAATATTTTAACCGGAATTTTTAGGAAAATTTCAAGTATGGACTTTAATTTTTTCCCCCTTGTTCACTCTTCTCGGGAGCATAGGGCCTCGACAAGACTTGTCTTGCGTTGGTTTCGTTAATCTATTTGATTTCTGGCAGGGTAGGTGATTAGCCTGTCGCTACATGGAATTTTATAGTGCATAGAATTTTGGTGCCACAAAATGCCAGTTTTAAGTGGCTCAGAAATTGCTTTGATTTTTGAAAATTTTTTTTCACTCACGGTTTTGTTTCCTCTGAACTTTGGACAGATCTCTCAATTCGTAAACTGGAGTTTGAGGGTCGAGCCAAGATAAATAGGCAGGATTGGATCGAGAGGCAAATCTGCCTTGAAGCTCGGAGCAGGGGTTTTCTCTAAATCAATCAATTTATCTATTACCTCAAAATTGCCGAGTACCGCTGGTGTCTTTCAGGTAGAAGAGTTGTGAGCCTGCAGGCATGCAAAATGCTTAGGGAACGTGGGAGCAATGGAGATATTAAAATTTTCTCCTATGAGATCAAGGCTCTGGCGACGCCATGGTGCAGATCCAAATTAGTCAACTCTTGTAAGGAGGAGATCAAATCTCTTAGGTGTGCAGATAAAACACTTCTCTGATGTGGGTTCCAGGACATAGGAACATAGAAGGAAATTAAATTGCTGATGAGCTTGCCAGGAAGGGGATCGAATTGGGCTCAGAGGTTTCCTAAGCAGGCATCGGGGGACTGTTGGAGAAGGAGAATTGTACAACTTATTTTTCAGAAAAGCGCAGGCCAGAGCGAGCTCAACATCTCCGCCGTTCAATTTCCAAACTCGTAGCTGTGTTTAACGGTCGTAGCAGTGTTTAGGACGATCGGCACATACGCGGAAAAGCTAGGTTTACCATTTGATCCGCATTGCAGAAGCAATGGCGACCTTTCAGAGAATGAGACTGTTGAACACTTTCTCTGTAAGCTAGACGATTGAGGTCGCTGGGTGCTCCTTTCTTCGAAAGCCTCTGGCCGTGCGCCAACCATAATCCCATAAATCAGCTCAATAACATCAAAAGCTCTGGTTGGCTGTAGATATCAGCCCGTTGGAGGTTATAAAATGGTATTAAACAGCAGACTGGTTTTCGTCAAATCCTCTATATAAAGAAAATTTCAAGCACCGTCAACAAAAAACAAAACTATCAAAAACCAACACGAATTTTAAGTTACTTTAGGTCAGGTTAGGTTATGTTGAAGCGGTTGTCCACTGTGAGACACACTCAGGCCCATGGCCCATTGTGTTGCCGCGTGGGGAACTAGTCCTTATACCTCCTAAAACCAATTTGTAGATTTAAGTTACTTTCAATTGGCACAAAATTGATTGGGCTACAAAACTACATACCTAGAATTCTGCGAAAAATTCCGGTTTAAAAAGTTGGAAATTTTGATCAAATATTTTTTTATTTTTTAAAATTTTGTTCAAAGATTGAAACTAAAACTCAAAGTTAGGTGCGCAACTAAGTTCCCGCTGTTTGTCAATGCATACCGCCATCAATTTGTGCTAGTCGATTCTAACATAACCTAAACGCCATAAACCAAGCTTAGACATATGGTAAACAAACTTCTGCGACACATTAGGGATTTTGTTTTGGTATCATATACTTTTGGTTTTGTGAAAATGTCTGATTTTGTGTCGAATAATCGTCCTCTGCAGCTAATGTTGGTATTCCTCTTTCATTCGAAAAAACGGCGGCTGAAACGCATCGAGAGCTACAAAAAGTTTATGGAGATGCTGCTTTAAGTGAAACAACGTGCCGAGATTGGATCCGTCGCTTCAAAGACGGTGATTTTAATGTTGACGACCGTCCGCGTGAGGATCCGTTTCAAAAGCAAGAAGAGCTTGCTTTAGTATTAGGAGTTACCCGCCAATACATTTCCAAGCGATTGCATGCTTTGGGAATGATTCAGAAACAGGGGACTTGGGTTCCTTATGAGTTAAAACCAAGGGATGTTGAAGGTCGTTTTTTCACCTATGAACAACTGCTCCAGCAGCAAAAAAAGCTGGGGTTTCTTCATCGCATCGTGAGGGGTGATGAAAAATGGATTCATTACAGCAATCCAAAGAAAAGAAAGTCATGGGGACTACCCGGTCATGCTTCTACGTCGTCGTCTCGGCCGAATATTCACGCTGCGAAGGTTATGATATGTATTTGGTGGGACCAAGTTGGTGTTATTTATTATGAGCTGTTAAAACCACGCGAAACCATCACTGGGGATCGGTATCGACTTCAATTGATGTGACTGACCCGAGCACTGCGAGAGAAGCGGCCGCAATACGCGGAGAGGCATGAAAAAGTGATTCTACACCATGACAACGTTCAGCCACACGTTGGCAAACCCGTTAAAACCTACCTGGAAACACTGAAATGGGTAATCTTATCCCACCCGCCATATTCTCCAGATATTGCGCCGTCCGATTATAACCTGTTGTGATCGATGGCACATGGTCTAGCTGACCAGCAGTTCCATTCATATGAAGACATCAAAAAATGGCTTGATCCGTAGATAGACTCAAAAGATGAACAGTTTTACCGCGACGGTATAGAGATCTACCAGAAAGATGGGAAAAAGTAGTAGCCAGCGATGGGCAATACTTTCAATGGTTCACTTTTAACCATTTTTTCAGAATAAAGTTGTGTTTTCATTAAAAACAGCGAGAACTTAGGCTGGCTGCGCACCTATAGATATTTTTTTTTGTAATATCTAATAACTATATTTTTATAAAATAGTAATATACAATGTTGTGCTGCTATTATTTTGAACACAAGTGTATATAAATATATGGGCACGAAAAACCATCAGGTCGAAGTGCAAACCTCCAATAAATCTAAATCTATATAAATTCATATGTTTTATTTCTGGCCAATTGCAGGTCTCGCCACTGAAATCCTTGCTAAGGGAGGACCTCAAACGACGAATTTGCGCCAAGGCCAACAATCGCATCACCCGCAATGCGGCTGTGTTGGACAACAACAATGTTGTGCCAGTTAGTGGAGTTGGCGCCACCGCAAACAGCAACTCATCCTGCAATTCCACTCCCATTTGCAATGGCACGATCACCTCTACCGGCCAAGAAACCGAATCGAATCTGCTTAATCGAAAGCAAATACTCACTTGTTTATTCTGCGGCATCGAGTTCCCGGACGAAACGCTATACTTCCTGCATAAGGGCTGTCACTGCGAAAGCAATCCGTGGAAGTGCAATATTTGTGGCGAACAGTGCAACAACGTATATGAATTTAATTCGCATCTATTGAGCAAAAGCCATCAATAGCAACCAATGAGCCTTAGAACTACGAGCAATATCAACAATCAAAAATAGATAACGGCAAACCTTTCAGGGATGTTTGTGTACGCACGAAGGGCAGGCTAAAGCATGGGGGACATGCATTTTAAAGCGATACAAATAACCTACATTTTAAAGCAATTATTGGAAGGAGCAGAACTTCGGGCATATGTACAAATGTATATACACACACATGCGCACATGCATATGTATGTGTGAAATGAGTTCGTTTTGTTTTATTTTTTAAATGAAAATCAAGTGAAGCCGCTGTGTAACAGTGGTTGTAAAAACCAAGAAACGAAGTCGGTAGCGGAAACGGAAAGGGAAATGGAAGGTGAAAGATCGAAACGTAAAAGTGTGTGATAGTTGATTGTAACCGAAAGCAAGAACAAATCAAGCAAAAAATAGTATATTTAGTAAAATACTTACGCAAATTATCGTATATAACGTACAACTTTCTTAATTCATAAAAATAAGTAACTTAGATACGACGAGTACTCGTTAAAGCAAGCCGTTAATCCCTTGCGCACGCGTAGAAGAAGCGAAAACAATAAAATGCTGTGAAATGCATAAAAATAAGCAAATCGGTAATAGGAAATGCGAAATGCGAAATTTGAAAAAGACCAAAAGGCAACAGAAAATTATCAATAAATAAGACACTTTTTTAGAAATGCATTTAGAGCTTTATCCGCCCCAAATCAAGAAAATAATACAATATTAAGCTATAGAAAACGGTAAACCAACAAAATATTAAAGGAGAGCATTGAGTAGAGCCAATGGTAGCATTTGATAAACAGACAGCAATTTTTTGTAGCATTTGGCCATAAGCAAGTTGCTCAAATTGCAACAAAATTACAAAAGTTGCAGCAGAATACAAAATTAATTTCGGGGAAAAAGAAATCCATTAAAATTAAAATTTTTGCGCAAATGGCTTGAAACTATTTTACGGTCGATCCTGGGCGATGCTACGACTACTAACATGCCGGTCAACTTCGATTATTTCTGTGATTTTAACGACGTTTTCGGCTTTATCGGCGTTTTGTTTAGCATCAGAAATGACTCAACGGAAGCGAGCAAACCAAAATTGCACGCAATTAGCCGAAATTACCTGCTGAAGAATCGGCACCGTAGACGAATGGGTTGGTGCGTGACTACCATTCGGAATTAACAGCGAGAACGTAGGTTCGAATCTCGGTAGAATAGCGGTCGCTCCTCGGCAGGCAATGCCAAACCTCAGAGTGTATTTCTGCCATAAAAAAACTCCTCATAAAAAATATCTGCCGTTCGGAGTCGGCTTGAAACTGTAGGCCCCTCCATTTGTGGAACAGCATCAAGACGCACACCACAAATAGGAGGAGGAGCTCGGCTAAACACTCAAAAAAGGTGTACGGGCCAATTATATATATACATATAGGTATATATATATATAGAATCGGCACCATAAACCCAATTCACAATTTCCGCGGCCGGGCTTGCATTTTCGCCTTTCTCTTTGTTGACTTCCATTGTTAACACCCTGTAACTCACAACTGCATAGAAGAAAAATAAAAAACAGGAAACGAATTTTTTAGTGTGAAATATTGCCTTCACAACGAGCCTAAACTTTAAACTGTTTGATCGTTACTTTACCAGATATCGCTCACTACAGCCATCTACCGAGCAAATAATGGATTTCTTTTCCCCCAAATTATTTAATATTTAAGTGCAATATATGTACAAGGTGGCGCAAAATGAATCACCCTATCAGAAGATTTAACATTTTTGCAAATGGCGTCATTTGTCAAACGTATTTGACACTTGTCAACTGCACTATACAAAGTGACAAACAAGGAGCTTGAAGATAAAAATAATGAGTAAAAGTGAAAATAATGATTTTCATCACCCAACATCATTTTCTTTTATTTATTGAAAAATTATGCAAAAATCGAATTGGATGATTAATTTTGTGCCACCAAATTGGATGATTAATTTTGCGCCACCTTGCATGTGCGCGCCATGTGCTACAATTGATTTTTGTCTGCTTGTGTGGAGTCACTGAATAATTTAACTATTAGTGCTGGTCAAATTTTGCAATGTACCTTCAACCTATTTATGTAATTTTAAACAAAAACTGTTATAAAACGTATATCATAAGGAATCGAAAATTATACACATACTATGAATAGATATTATATACTCGTATAATTAAATATAAAAATCAACTAAAGTTGATTTAAAAATATATATAATTAGAAAATATATTTTCGACCAAAAATTGCAAACCTCTTTAAGAGAATTCATAAAGGCAAATGTCTGAAATTATTTTCATTGTATATTAAAAAAAAAACAAAAAACGCAATATGTTGAATGTGGAAAACAAAAGGTTTAATGTGCAGGTATGTAAGTAAAAATGTGTGTATATACGGCTGCTCACTGCGAAGTACCAGAAATGCAGCAGAAAAAAGTGCGCACATTGAAGGTGGTAGACTTTGATTTTTCTTGCATTAACGTTGCCACTTTGTATGAAATTGTAATTGCATTTATAGTTTTTCCTACACATGCTTAACTGTTCTTTGGGCAGCACACATTTTGTGCCGCAAGTTGCCGCATTTATTGTTAAAAAATACTGTTTGTATTTTAAATTTTAGTAAATCGTATAAGACACAAATTTTTACCATGTAAGCCTTTAGTTTTGTTTTGCCCTAAAGCTTTCAAATGTGCTTCAATTGATATCTTCGGCACATCGCAGTTGCAGGCCACGAACTGCAAGTGAAATTAAATTAGAGCGTTCAAAAGTGCCCCAAGTTCTATATTAGGGACTATAAGGACTATAATGCGAAAGCAGCCTAAGAAAGCTGCATATTCGCACGTTTTGCAATGTTAAACTCCTTTAATTAAATCCCTAAATGGGTTCCTGGCCACTGCGACATTGAGAGTAACTGCAGAGCCGATGAACTAGCGAGACTCGGCATTAAATTGACCGTTAGACAATGACATAGGGATACCCTTACAAACATGTAAGTCGCTTACCTTTGAGGAAATTGTAAGAGTAGCGAATGAAAGATAGCGTAATGAAACCACCTGCAGAATTGCCCAACGATTGTGTTCAACTCTCAATGCTAAACGCACCGAATCTCTGCTAAGCTGAAATAAGCAGCTGATTTCAGTTATAATGGCGCATTGCCCAATACACGACAGACACGTCCACAGGATGGGCGTGCAAACACTTGCAATCTGCAGAAGCTGCCTAGATGAGGCAAAGCAAGAGACGATTGCGCACCCCGCACGACACTCACTACCTTTTCACATGCCCCATCAAACCCACTCATCTAACACCCGTCTCCCTCTGGACCCAACCTGTCGAAACAGCAAGTTTCTTGGGCCTACCGTTAGATGAGCTAGACGAAGACGACTGCTGATTTACACTACACTGACAGGGCAAAGCTACTGATACAACAACAACAACGATTACGCACATTTTGTGCCATTGTGCAGCCATATTCAGATGTAGATTTACCATACAATTCTTGAATGAATTGGAATATCTGAGTTCTGTGGACATCAGGGATCTTCTGAAATTTTTGAAAAATACGCAGTGGCTTTAGGAGCGATAAGGACAAGTTCTTGCGGCATCACAATGGGCTATGAGCCTGAGTGTGCCCCACAGTGGACAACCGCTTCAACCTAATCTAACTAAATTCCTAAATTGATTCATTTACTGCTGTGCATTGCATAATATCCTTTACATAATATTTCTGTTCATGCCAAAAATTATACAGTAGCTTGTCATTAACTTAATTTCTGAGACTTCTCACTGAAAGCGGAAAATTAAAAAAAAAAAAACTACTAGAACGCAAACCCAGTAACAATTTGCAAATTTTACGAACAGCTGATTAAATTGTTGGCGGAAAGAATCACAAAAATTAAATACTTATTCAGTTGAGCTACCTCGTACTAAATTGAAAAAAAATAACAATAATAATGCATGATTTAATTTTGTGCACAATAATTCGTTTCATAACATCATCGCTGTCAGATGAAGATAAATTCCATTAGCAATTGTATTTTTGTGGCAATACCACAGCTTTCTTCATATTTTCCTCGCTTCCGCCTCTGCAGATCAATTAATAACCAAGAAGTATAAGCATGAAACACAAAAGATACCTCAATGCTTTCGATTTGTATTTCGCAAACTGCAGCAACGGTGACTGGGGGCTGTGGTTCTGAAGTGCTTACCTTTATATCATTGGCCGATTTCTATTTAATATTTGACTTCACATAAACTTTACAAGTTTTATCTAAAATATGTTTACTTACATTCTCTTAATTATTCATCACCTTTATGTAAATTTAGAACCTTGACTCAATTCGCAAATTTTAATTCGTGTTTAATTTTACTTTGCGATCAGCTGTTTCCCCACTTGCAAATGCTTACAAGTAAAAATGTATGCAGTTAAAACTTGCAACTTCCCCTCAAAATGAACTGTCATTTTGCTCTCTCACTTTCCCCTACTTTGCAATTGTTTTGCATACATGAACACCAAAACTTGAAAGTTTGTTACAAATTATTTGCTTCATGAACGGGCCAAATTCAAGTCAATCCACTTACAGCAGCCTATTTTTGCTGTCATAGCACAGATAGAATTAACCAATTGCCCTATTGGTGGAGTCGACCGGCTCTGCTTTGTCTAGGTGCTGTAAGCAAATTGCGCAGGACCTTGAAATGCCTTGTTTGCCTTGAAAATCGTATTAACTTACATAAATTTTATTCCAACTTTAGTTCTGAAAGCAGCGCCATGTCAAAGACACTAGATTTATCACTTAAAAATAAATTTTTGTTTTTTTTATTTGCTTCCTTAAAAACTAATACAAAAAAAACTACTTTTACTTTTTGAATTTCACTGCTTTTGGTGGATTCCTTACATTTTTCGTAAGCATAGAATTGGTTAATGCTTTGTGCGGAATTTTTTTTTATACGACACCATCAATGTGGAAACGCAATTATATATGCATGCATACATACATACATACATACACGTATATGTACATTAAGGTGGAGCGAAAGTGTATGGATTTTTTTTTTGAATTGGCATATCAATCAAAAATTGCTTTTATAAGAGTTTACGAAAATCATAAAATTTTACCTTCCTAGAATTACATTTGAGTTGCTCCCAGTATAATCAAAACTTTACACAGCTCTTATGGGGTTACATACGTCCAGCAGCGCCAAAAATACGCTAAAAGAAAAACTGTTTTTAGAAGGGATAACAGGAGAAATAAATACAATATAAAAAAATTTATTTTAATATTTTTTTACAAAAAATAATATCTATATAAAAAATCACGTGACCCAAAGTACAATGAAAAAAAACTTGCTCCATGGTCTGCATTATTTCTCCTTGAAATGTTGAGGGCTCTGTAAAAAGTAAACAAAAACCTTGTAGAATAAATTTGTAGTTATAGTCTGTCGAACCGGATTTTCGAATTTCCAATTTTCGAAAATTTAGCAATTTACGGCATTTTTTAAAAAAGTATGCGTTTTACGTCATAAATGTCACACTTTAATTATGTTTATAAAAATATCAAAAATCCAGCTCGACAGACTATAAAGAAAAAACTTTCGAATATTAAAAAAAAGAACCGCATTCAGAAATATTAAAAACTGTGTGAGTTATCATGCAGACCGTGCCCGAAAAAGTAGCTTCGAGAAAAACGAGTTTAAACTTTCAAGTGCGTCGGGCAGTTACATTTTCTACCATAAATTTGTATCTATGGGGAGTTTTTACAATCGACTTCCACAGAAATACGCCTAAGAATAATAATCTGTAAAAAAATCAATTTTTTTTTTTTAAATTCAGGATATATGTAACCCCTTAATAAACTTTATGTACCAAACAATTTTAAGTTTCATGTTTTTAACTGCACTAAAATACTAAAAACAAAATAAAAATTGTAAAAAGAGAAAATCACTCCGCCCTAATGTGCATACATACATACATACATATTAAACATTTTGACTATGCAAGAAATTGCAACTGTTATCTATAATTAGTGAATTCGATTTCAAAGTGTAAATCCAAAAAATATGTAAGCAATATTTTTATATTCGAAGCTACGTAGATACCTACCTTCCTCTTTGATTAAGTACACACGTAAGCACATACGAGCAAATGTGTCTAAACTTATTAAAAAGCAGCTAAACACTCTTAAGCTCACGAGATAAAAACAAAAAAAAAAATAATAATAATAACAACACTAAACTGAAAAGTTTTGGCAAAGTAGCAGAAATCCAAGTACAATTTTTTTACCTTATTAGCGTGCGTTTCTTATTTAATGTATTTTTGCAACACAACTTTAATTAATTTTTGTATTTTTGTTCCATTTCTCTCGGCAGTTGAAATTTTAAGTAGAAGTTAAAGTAAATAAAGAAATATGAGTAGAAATAAAAATCTCAGTCCAACACGAAGTAATGCTGACGATGACGAGAGAAAAAATTATTTGAAGCAAGCGAGGCGCATTTATTGAAGGTGGTGGCACTAGACCAACAAAAATGTTTTGTACGTTTGATTGTCCCGGCAAAGTATTGGCGAAGTAGAAAACAAAAAATGATTTCGCCTTGTTTTATTGCGTGCTGACAGCTACATGGACACAGCGAAAGAAAAAAAAAAACAAATCAGCCGGCCTACTGCCACCACCTTTAATAGATTCGCCTTGGAAGCAAAAAAAAATATTTCTGAAGTTTAATTTGCGATCAAATTTGAAACGCAAAACTCGCAACAAGGCGAATCCATTAAAAGTGGTAGCACTAGGCCGGTTTTTCTCTTTCGCTTGATAGCCATGGTGAAAAAAAACGTGAAAGGAACTTTGGCTGCCACGTCACTTGAGAGAGGCGAATGAAATGAGAGCGAAGGAAATGACAAAAAAATGCATAGCAAAAAGTGTAAAGCGTGATTAGTTGAATACAAAACAAAAAAAAACGTGGTTAGCAAATTGTGCAATTGTGAAAAGTTGAGTGTTTTAAATTAAATTAAATTAATTTAAATTTGAATTAAATTAAATTTAAGAATTCGAAAATCAAAAAGAGCATAATTCGCGCAACGTTTTCAGCAGCGCTCGCGCTCTATTTTGCTGCTATATTTGAGTTACACGCAAAAGCTTAATTTGAGTATAGTACAACTGGCCCATAGATTGTCAGAATCAAGATTGCCTTAACGGAAAAATCGGTTGCCTACGGTTTTTACGCTATCACGATTTAAAACCGCGCACTTCATTCAGATAAAAATATCAATTTTCATTAAACAAAAACTCACTTAAATAACGCACAATAAAATTGCGCTCTTTCGCACATTTCGATTCAGCGTATTCGTAAACAATTCCTTACTTGGCTGTGTTGATATTTTTCGGATATCACTAATGCAAGCTAAGTTTTGTTGAACATATCCCAAGTAACGTCAGCTCATCAGCTTATGCTGTCGAATTCGCTCAGAGCCGAATAGCGGTGTGTTATCCAGCATACCTCTAACAATCTTTTTCCCATGCGTATTATTTACATTCAAATTTCTAATTTGAAAAATGAGATTTTTTATTGAATTTAAATTCAAAAGTTATTATGAACATAATTTCAAAGCGGCACATACGTTGAGTATTTTCTGTATTTTGCCTTCACAAATAAATCACATCTTCATTTGCTACTTTGACGTGGTATTCTAATGTAAAAAATGTTTTTTCTTGGCCTAGTGCCACCACTTTTAATGAATTCGCCTTGGCTTGGCAGGAAAAAATTTCATAAAATGAAACGGTTGAGTGCAAAATAAATAAAAATTTTTTTTTAATATAACATTTCGGTGTTAAAAAAATTCAATTTCAAAACTCAATTTTTAATACTGGAAGCTGAAAGTTACAATTATTACTACATACTAAATTAACTCCGTGCAATACTTGACTCATTTTATTATTTTTAAAATTAATTGCTTTTATTTTTTTTGACAGCGTTTTTTTATATAATTAGAAGCGGATCCATTGCAATATAACCTATAAAGTTGATTTAATTAAATGTTTACGATAGTTTCCCCCCTTGTATACGGTTTCTTAACAACATGAAATAGAACGACTAAAGAGAGGAAGATGCAGCTGCCGGCCCGTTCCGCTAACAAAATTCGGCTGAAAATTCCCCACCTAAAAGCCAATCAAAGATGCTTGTTTAGAAGGCCTGCCATCCGAAGCAAAATTGTGAGAGAAACTCGGCTGCCGCATCCATTGTGCAGATTCCAAGGTGGATTTATTAAGGTGACAGCATTCACCCAGCTGAATTTTTCGTTGTAGGTATGGCTTACGTCAAAATGATATGCTTTGTTTGTATGTATTGGTATGTTTACATTCGTATGTTTACATTTGATTACTGATTTTGACGTGATGCTTGGACCAAACGCAACAACAAATACATGTAGGGCTTTACTTATATATGTTTGCTGTCACCTGTAATAAATTCGCCTTGGCAGATTCATAATTAAAAACACTCTCAGCTAGTTGCCAAAATATGCGCACAGCTGAGATCACCTAATTCCAAAACTCTCTTTTTTACATAAAACGATGTTTGCATAAAAAATTATTAAATTTCATACAGAATCGTACCAAAAAGTCTTAAAAATTACGTAGAAATTCAGATAGTTCTCGATAAAATCATTTTTATCAGCTAAAAAATATATTAAAAATATTTGTTATTGTAAATTTTCCAAGTCAAAGATATTATTTTGTATTTTTTTGTCAATATTCTATTGTTTTTAGTGTTACCATAAAAATTCAAATTTAGTATAGCAACCCCGCCAATAGGCTCAAGCAAAAGCACCAAGCGCTCACACCATCCCACACTTGGGTGTCTATCAAAAACTAGCAAGAAGATAAGTGCATCTACTTTTATTTCTGTACAATGGCCACGTCATAGGGGCTGCGGCAGCAGAATTCTGCCCGCTCATTTCACACGTATTCTTACGCTCTTCCCAATCATGAATGTATTCTGTACGCCATGCGCTCTTCCAATCAGTCGTTGTTCACGCGGCAACAATACTTCTGAATTCTTTACACCACCCAAAAACCAATTGGAACTCAATGAAATGACTACGTGGGCAATATCCAAGCCGTGTTTTTTTAGCGGAACGGCACCGAGAACTGCACCTTTTTGTTTTTGTATATTCTATCTATGCATGCGAAAAAATTGTCTCAACTTGGCGCTCAGGCACAATAGTAACAACACCAATTACCGATATGAGTAAAATGAGTGAAAGAAAATGCGTTTTAAAGTAAATTCTCTTACTTAAAAAAATATAGAAAAATGTATGCACGTACATGCATATAGTACGTACATGCAGTTATGTGAGAGAACATTGAGTAATGTTCTCTAGTTATATGAGAGTGTAGTGTTACTCTATGTAGTAGTGTGCAAGAAAGCCCGTATATTTACCCAAAAAACACTTAAAAATTACATGGAAAATGTGAACTAAAAAAAGTAAGAAAGTAAAAAGGAAAAGAAACTTACACTAATTATTATAATATTATTAAATCGTATAGGCAAATTCGTAAATTGTGAGCGGGTAATCTTAGGTATTTTATTAGCAACATTGCACCATTGAATGGCCTTAGAGAAAGGCTTTAAATTGTTATGTTTTCAGAGTTTAACAAAACAAAGAAAAATGTATGAAGTAGATTATATATTATAACAGATTATATTATATATTATTATTAAAAATATGCATAGTATACTTACAATAAAAATAGGTGAAATGTAGTAAAACAAAACAACAAAAACAAAAAACAAAAATGTACATTTAATTATAAAATGCTAAATAACTGCAAACGATCCAAAATATTATGTACTATTTGAACGTGTTACAGCGCAACGTTAAAGCAAAAAAATATTTAGCTTAAAAATATAAAATCAAATCAAAACTAAAACCAATGCAAAACTTAACAGAAGAAAACCAAGATAAAAGCAAAATAAAATAAAAGAAAATCAATGATATAAAAGAGAAAATGTAGAAAGCGGATGCTCAGCAAGTGGTTAAAATGAATAAAATGAAAGAGAAATAGAAGAAAGAAATAAATACGAGCATAGAAAACATTGAGCAATATGAGATCGTGATAATGTAATTAACACGAGTCAAGTTCGGCATTACATCCGTCCAAGGGTTCTTTGCTTTGCGCTATGGACCCATAGTCCACGACGTCGACGCAACCGGTAGAACCGGAACCGTTAAGCGGGACCAACTACCCGTCGAACCCCAAAAATGCGAGCTTGCTTTTCTCATCAAATTGCTTACACACACACACACGTGCACACTTATATGCATACATACATACATACATACATACATACATTCATATGTACCTTATGTGCGTTTATTTAGTTAATATTTCTTTGTTGTTAATTAAATTGTATTGTTGTGTTTGTTGAGGCGCCTAGCATAAATGTTATAGTAATAAATATTCTGTCTGTGGAATTAATATACGACGAACAAAGAATTGCATATTAAGAACTTTTTTGTTTACATTTTTTCGCTACACAATACACACACACACACACACATTTACATAGAGTGAAATTAACCTGCACACAAGCAAACTATGCATACACATGCATACACGCATACATACATATGTAAGTACATAGTCAAACCATGTAACTCAGAAATTAATATTTTTCATATTTTTTACAAGCACTATTTAGCGAATTGTAAAATAAATTGTTGTGTTCAATTATTCTTTAATTACTTATTATTACATATATTCAATAAATACTTACCATAAACATACATATGTACATGCATATATACATACATACGGTGGCGTAACGGCGAGCGTATAGCAATAACAAAGTACGAAAAAAGAGCAAATAAAAAACGAGTGTAAGCGCGTAATAATGAAATGTTCGACATGCATACATACATACATACATACATGAAAAAAATTAATAGCAATAGTAAGAATATTTTGTAAGAAAGTGTAAGTCATTGTTGCACATTTCGTTACATTGTTTGAAAAATTAATACAGTTGTTGAATTTTAAATACAATAATAATGACATAATTATAAAAAGTAATGGGACTTGTTAGTTTTTTTAGCAATAAAATTAGAAAAAGAAAAACCAAGAACGTTTTGCATTACCAGCTGTCGAAATTTATTTGCTTATAAGCAGATTAATGAGAAGGGAACTTGCACCCAAGTAGCATTAAAGAATATGGATTTCAATGCGAAACCGGTGAAGTCCATCGAAATAATACAATGCGGCGAGAATCGATCTTAATCCTAAGAAAGTTCTCACAAAATTGTTCACAACTCAATTTTAAAAACAAAAAAAAAGTGCGTGTAGCATAGTACACATAACGGAAGTAAAACTTTCAAGGCAGACAAAGAAAAGGGAGAGACCCGAGAGAGAATGAGAGAGAGAGAGAGAGAATATATAACTAAATAAATTCACAACATTTGCAGAGAATACAAATAGACAAAATTTATAAGAAACGAAGAAGGGTCGACCGGTATAGGTAAACGCCGGACACAAACCGTGGCAACAACGCGCACTACTCCGAGCGTTTATCACCCGCATAAACGCAGCGATTCCAGGACCGCAGCAACGGCACAAATTACCGCAAGGCAATACCAACAAATTCGACGCCGGAATTGATAGTACTTTATAGTACGCACAAGCACTAGCCAGGAAACAGAAATAAACGCCAAAAAGTAGGCACCACCAGGTATAGCTCTCTCTCTCCTTTTCCTCTACGTTATATTATTTTTCTCTCTCGCGGAACGAAAATGCCCAAAACGTTGCATGGCCTTGAAATTTTTCTCTCCATTCTCGCTCGCCCATCGACGCCTAAGAAGTTTCACTTAAAAAAAAAACAAAAAACTGAAAAAGATACTAGGTTGTTCAATAAGTTTTGCGGTTCGATAAGAAAGAAATAATTCGAACTTTAATTCATTGATTTTAGTCATTGTCAAGATGAGCTTGTGATACGGTTAATTGATCTGATGAAAAAAATTTTTTTTCTTTTGCAAACTGGGTCCTTTTGCACGAATTTTTTCCTTCAGCTGGTCTAAAAGGTTTTAATAACACAGTGCGACATCAAAAATCAAACCGGACCGGACCTTTTTTTTCTGAAAATATACCTATTCAATAGCAAAACCCTCGTTGGGTTTTTAAAAGTTAGCTCGATTTTTTTTTTTATTGCGTTTTGAAGTTTTCTATTTTCATGAGATTTTGGAGTTTTACCTGTACGCTAAATTTGACTTATAAATGGACCTTTGTTTGATTTAATCGATTTATTTTGTCATAGCTTGATGCAGAAATTTCGTACATGTACAAATAAACTTATTTTGAGAAGAACCTATATCTCAATACGCAATTTTGAATACAAAAATTTCGAAAAATTTTATGTTTTTACCATCTTTTACTGTAATTATGAAAATAATTTTATACGTAACCACCCGTTATACACATTTTCAGATTTTTCTATTTTTGCTAGTATTTTTTCCAGATACGGTTTTCCAATGAATATTGGATGTAACAAAATGTGATCGTGAGTAGTGAAAAGCAAGATTGGTCTCACAAGACTTTTAGCCTGTTAAGTACATAGAAAAGTGGCTAGCACACATTCTAAAATAAAAAGTATAAAGAAGGTTGTAGTCTGTCTTATCAGGAAATGTTTGTTTTAGAAATTCAAAAATTTGTTCCCAACGATTTTACCTGTTCTAATTCACTTTCTTCACCAACATTTGGACTATTTTAGTCAACAATTGTCGACAGAATCAGATGAGCAAGGAGAGCGCTACCATCAAACTGCGATGCCATTTGAGTCAAGATACCGAGGAAAACGAGCTCCAGGTGCCATAGTAGCCGAAATATGTTGGTGGAGTAAACATATTTTTCAATACGACCAGGAAGAAAATGAAGGAAAATGGAGTAACCAGGAGGAAAAAGAATATGAGGTAGAAGAAGAAGAGACAGGCATGGAATTATTTACTGATGAATCTGATTACTCTGATAATGATGATGTTGAAATTCAATCATTGTCGAAAAGAGCTCGTCTCTAAGGTTTTAGTACGTAAAAATTCTTTATTTTAATAAAAAAAAAAATTATAAGAATTCAGGTCTATATTCTTTTTACTTAATCTATTTAATATTTTTACCTACAGAGTTTTTAGATATTTAAAAAAAAAATTTAAAGCAAAGTATAAAAAAATTATTTTTATGAAGAAAAATCTTGTTAAAAATTTATTTTTTTAGAAAATAACAAACTTAAAGTTCAGTTTTATGTTTTTATCTTATAAGTGACTTTTTTAGTACATTTTGCAACATTTTTGCTAGAAGAAATAGTGAGAAATTTTAATTATTTTCATAATTACAGTAAAAAATGGTAAAAACATAAAATTTTTCGAAATTTTTGTATTTAAAATTGCGTATTGAGATATAGGTTCTTCTCAAAATAAGTTTATTTGCACATGTACGAAATTTCTGCATCAAGCTATGACAAATTAAATCGATTAAATCAAACAAAGGTCGATTTATAAGTCAAATTTAGCGTACAGGTAAAACTCCAAAATCTCATAAAAATAGAAAACTTCAAAACGCAATAAAAAAAAAACTCGAGCTAACTTTTAAAAACCCAACGAGGGTTTTGCTATTGAATAGGTATATTTTCAGAAAAAAAAAGGTCCGGTCCGGTTTGATTTTGATGACCCCAAAATTGTCGCACAGTGTAATATTAAACTAATCCATAAACAAAATTCCTTTCGCATCCCAAAAAACTGATGTTAACACTTTCTTGGCCGATTTGGGTACACGAACTCGTTTCGGAGCCTCTTGTTTTGATTTAGAAAAATGGTGATAGACCCACGTCTCATCCATAGTGATGAATCGACGCACAAAATCCACTTTATCCTTTATTGTTGATCTTCTTTGCTTTTCATCGAGGTCAAAAAGCTGTCGAAGAAGCCCGGGAAGGAGCGGAGGAATGGTCGCCAAACCAGTCGTGAATTGGCGGTAAAACTAAACTGAGATCATGAAACGATTCTCAATCACCTTCATTCAATGGGATATACCGAAAAATTGGGAGAAAAGAACAAACAAAGTCGTCTTCAAATTACTTCTCGGCATCTCGCGCGCCATCGAACAACACGCGGTCATAAACAGCGCTTTTGTACCGAACTGTCACGGAAGCTGAGAAATGGAAAAGTAAAGAGAGGAGTGGTTGGTTCCAGGAGATACGCCAAAGCCGAGAGTCAAGTCGGATCTTTATCAAAAGAAGGTCGTGATATGTGTTTGGTATGACAAAGAGGACATGGTGCACTGGGAAATGCTCGAAAAGAATGCCACGGTCAACAAAGAGCTCTACATTGCCCGCATGAATGAAATGTAGGAAATGCTCAGAAAATTTGCACCCTTTGCTATATAAAAGAAGTTAAATGGTCATCACATGGACATGGGACATAGATATGGAAACGATTTTGATGAAATAAAATTTAAATGACGTAAAAAAATTTGATGTCAAATCCAAAGTAATGCAAAATGCATTCAAAGAAGTTTTTACGGACATTTTTTTTACCAATGGGTCCAAGAATGAAATAGGTTTTGGAGACGGATGGTACTTAAACAATAATAATAAGTATCATTACGCTATGGGAAGAATGGCAACTGTTTTCTAAACGGAAATTTTTGTCATTCTGAAAGCAGCAAAATGGATAATTTAGAGGAGATGGATCGGGAAACAGATTTGAGTCTTTAGTGACAGTCAGGCCCTGGAGAACACAAGGCAAACCTCAAAGATTGTTCAAGAATGTAAGACGAAGTTTAATTCTGTTGCAAGACAGAATAAGGTTTTGCTTATATGAGTTTCAGGACACTGCGGTGTTCAAGGGAATGAAATTGCTGATGAATTGCCTGTGGATCAGCGGTTACCCCATAGGGACTAGAGCCAATAATCGGAATCAGTTCAGCAGGAATCATGAAGTGGATCAGCGATTATGTATGCAATTTACAAAAGAGCGATGGTCCCGTCTAGAACGCAGTGTTTTGCGACAAGGCCGAACAGAAAACTGTTGAACTTTCTTCTAAAACTTGGCAGAAAAGACATTCTGTTGATGGTCGGTAATATTACAGGGCACAATTCATGGGACCGTTCATAATGTGACCGTGGAGCAATTCAATAATGACCATCATTGGAATTCTTGAGGACCCGATTGGCCTGTCTTGCTTAGATGGACAGGACACAATTCATGGGGCCGTTCATAATGTGACCGTGGGGCAATTCATAATGACCATCATTGGAATTATTGAGGACCCGATTGGCCTGTCTTGCTTAGAAGAGCCGGATAGCACTGAGTATTTTTTCTGTGTTTGTCCTGGTTTTGCTAGAGCAAAGCTACGAATTTTGGCTTCCGATGTCATGAGAATGTGCCTAATTCGTTCTCTCAAACTGGAATCTGTAAAATTCTTACAAGACTAGCTATCTCTCTCTCTGTCTCTATTTTATTCTACTATATCTCTTTCTCTCTGTCACTTTTCTCCTTTCCTCCTTGCCTATCAACCGTTTTACTTAACACAGCTTCGAATACAATGGGCTATTTAGCCTGAGTTAGCCTTTAAAACCGTGAGTGAGGCAATGCAGGCTTATTAAATATAAACTTTAAAATTTGATATATATATTAAATGCTATTGAATGATGATAAAGGTTTACTAAAAAACTCTTTTCTGATTTTGAACTACAAATGTCTAGTTAGGGAATATTTGTTTGAATTTAAGCGCTTAAAAATTGATTTTGCTATCAGCCAACAGATGGCGCCCGCGTAAAATGGTTTGGAACATGAAGATTTTCCCATAGTTTGGTTATTAGCTTAGAATTTGTTGGCACAAACTTAGTACTGTCTGCGATTTACAAGTAGACTTGCGCAACCTGAAATACGCAAATTATACAAACAGTATTTATGAACCAGTTTTTATGAAGGTCAGGTGTTACAATATTTGCAATGACTACAAAAACAAAAACAAAAAAAACAGTACTCTTTTATACCTTTTTTTAGTTATGTGCAAAACTGATTCTAGAGAGATAGAAAACGCGATTGAATTTTTTTAAGGTTGTTTTCTACGAAATTATCGCCTAACTTTCAGGTAATTTAGAAATGAGTGGGCTATTTAGTGGTCCTAATGTCGTAGATACGTAGCAGTTAACCGTTTCAAGTAATCACACAATCACCTAATGCAAAAATGATAAAATAAAAGATGGCGCCGATTGTAAAATGAGCGTAACTTTGCTGCGACGTAAATTTAGATGAGGTGAGGTGTGTGAGTGATCTGAGAAGAGAGTGTCGAAATAGTCAGCGTCAGTAAAACGACATGAAAAGTTAGACTAGGCTAATGTAAGCAAGGAAGATAGTAGAAAATGGAAATGGAAAAGAAACTTGTAAACAAATATGAGCTGAATATCTGCAGTCCATTGCTAGAGGAAATCAACCAAATTTTTGATTATTATGACTGCACATCGATTCGATCCAAGTTCTGTAAGCTTAAATCAATTAAATTTGGAACAGTGAGCGAAATAGTAAGCCAATTGACAATTGCCAAGGAATGTGGAAATCGAAGCAAACATGATTTGGCGCAACATTAAGAAAAGGAAGCCGTCGGGGGAACTTGTAACCTCTAGAGGGCGCGCCTCCAGGTGGCGGATAGGAAATGTTTTTCAGTAATGGGTGGTAGGAGTGGGCTATTTTCTTGCGGACCAACAAGCCAGACCAGAAAAATTCTATAAACAACTCTTCGAGACAAGATTTTAATACTTAACGTTTAGTGGATGGAAAATACCGCCAAACACTTCCTAAATTTCAAAGAAAAAAGAAAATAAAATTAAGCATGCAAATAAAAATGTGTCTGCAGAAATTTTAGTATCGATTATTAACCATTTTTTTATTTTAGTGAAAAAGAGCTGTGCGAAATGCTTTTTTAAGAAACCACTTCTGTAATTAATTATTTTTTGTTAAAATAATTTATTTATTTTATTATTTATTATTAAACATTTTTATTATTATTAATTATTTTCAATTCATATTTAAAATTTAATACAGGGTGGGCCATATAGCGTTTGCTTTTTGAACCACCTATTTTTTTGAGAATGGTAACACAAATGACATGTCAAATACGTTCATAATTTACTTAAAGGTTTGACATTTACGAAATGGGACGCTATACGTTTGAACAAAATTGGCAAATATTGAAAACCTATTCCCAAAGTGGTGAGTCTTCTTCTTCTTTTCTGATTTTCACATCGGTGGCTGCGTCAATAAGCAAAATTGTCGGATTTGGGCTCAGAAAATCCACACGTTACTGTAGAGAAGGAAATGCATCCACAACGAGTCACTGTTTGGTGCGGTTTTTGGTCTAGTGGCATCATCGGGCCATTTTTTTCGAAAATAAGAGAGGAGCCGCGGTTACAGTAAATGGCGAGCGTTACCGTGACATGCTCAACGAGTTGTTTCCAAAAATTGAAGAGAATGACATGGACGACATTTGGTTTCAACAGGACGGTGCAACTTGTCACACTGCCAAAGTTACACTCGAACTTTTGGCTACCGTTTTTGAAAACCGAATAATCAGCGGAAATTCCGATATGATTTGGCCGCCTCGGAGCTGAGATTTAAGCCTGTTGGAATATTTTTTGTGGGGAGCCGTAAAGGAAAAATGCTATGCGAACCATCTAGAGACGATTGATGCTTTAAAATACGAAATCGAAGTTGCCATTCATGAAATTGGAGCCCAAACAATCGAAAATGTGCTTAAAAATTGGGTTGATCGAATGGCCTAAAGCGATATTATTTTTCATTCATAAATGACAATGTTCAATCTTCAAAATAAAAAAAAAGTTTGAAAAAATATTGATTAGTTTTTTTTTTTATTGTCGATTCAAAAAGCAAATTTTACATGGCCCACCCTATAGATTTGGTTGATTTTTTTTCTTTTTCTAGACTATAGTTCAGTTAACTATGGTCGTATGCTCGTAATTTTTTTTGTTGAAAATTTTCTTATTAATAATTAATAGTTGAAAGATCAACATTTTTTCCATTGTCATGTTTTTTATTGTTTATTTAAATACTTTTATTTATTTATATTGTGATTTATTTACATAATTTATGTACATACATACTATATGTTTGTGACAATTTAATAATACACGACAAGATGTATGATATGGACAGGTGAAGAATATTCAGATGATTTTGAAAAGCTCTCCGAGGCAAAGCAAGGGTGCCTGTCCTTTACTTTTTGCGCTATATATAAATTACTTGCGTGAAGATTTGGGTGGTAATTTGGAGGTTGACGATCTGAATATAAGGCTGCTTCTCTATGCCGATGATATAGACATTTTGACGGATGAAAAAAATACAATTAAAAAATGATAAATAATATAACCTCTATACTGTGAAAAATAGAACATTGAGGTTAACTTAGCCAAAGCGGCTATAATGGTTTTTCGTTGTGGGGACAAGCTATCAAAAACAGAAAAATGGCAACATAAACCAAGGAGTATTATTATTATATTATAACAATTATAACACGTTCCCACGACAGTCGGTTCTACGGAACCGGAACGACCCGGATTTATATCCGGCCAAGGACTGTCACTTCAGCAGCATTCCTAGTATATGCACAGGGAATGTTTAGGGTAGATTCACACTATGGTGCCGATCACGGTTCGTTCTCGGTCTAGTCTCGGTTCGGTAAAATCTTTCGACATCTACATTTGTGTTCTTACATCGGTCCAGTCGCGATTCATCGTTCGTCGCACACACACACACTATCAGTACAAGTCGCGGCCAGTTCGTTCACGCTCCAGCAAAATATTCTTCGAGCTTGATCGATGCTGGAGTGTGACTGTACCGAAACTTGAACAGCACGGATAGTGTGAATACAGTCATTGTTTTTCGTTTGTGAATATTTTACCAGACCGAGACTGGACCGAGAGCGGACCGTGATCGGCATCATAGTGTGAATCCGGCCTTAAGCTGCTACAACAACAACAACAACATTATAACAAACACGTACTGCTAACTGGGGGTGGTTCTTACACCTGAAATGGTTTTCCGAAAACATCTAGAAAAAAGAAATAGCGTCGCAATGGCAGTTTAAACTTCACAAGGAAAACTGTTTAAGAAATAAGGAAATCAAAATTAGGTGTGAAATGGAAAATGTTTCAATCAGTCTGTCGAGCTGTCCAAAGTTATGTGGCGTGTGGGTATGGGGATACTCTAACAAAAGTTTGAGAATGTAGACAAATTACAATCGCAATTCATAAAGAAAATTTGTAAGCTCCCAAGCTGTTCGCCCACTTATGCTACTTATTTGAAATAGGTATCGAGTGAGGTCACGTTTACAGGCTTATATAGGGTTTTTCAGTAAGAGCGCTTCAACTTTTGAACTTTTTTGAATAAAACATAAACGATTTGACTTTTTTAACTATTTTTTTTTATTATCGAGTTTGAACATATACATTTAAGTATGAAATTCGATTTCTTTTGCATGACCACCGCGTGCACGTTTTACGAAGTCCAATCGTTGAACCCAATTTTCGACCACTCTTTTGCATAAATCGGCCGAAATTCCAGCAATTTCGCGTTCAATATTGGCTCTGAGCTCACAAATCGTCGCCGGCTTGTTACTGTAGGCCAATGACTTCACATAACCCCAAAACGGGACGGCTTGTTAAATGGACCGTAAAATGTCCGTAATGCTCTTAAAGTAGCAGCAACAGAACGATTATTTTCATAAAAAATTTGCACGATTTGCAATCGTTGGTCAAGTGTGTAGCGTTCCATGATGAAATGTATACTAATGAAGTTTACAAATGACAAGCGAAAAATAAAGCGAAATATTGCGTCGTTCGCCCTCCCTATCGGAAAAAGTTGAAGCGCACCTATTAAAAAACCCTATATTACACTCAAATTCTAGCCTTGAGACTCCCACGCCTCTTAGCAGAAATAGTTTTAAAAATAAATATTTTCTGTTCCAGGGTTTTAAAGCAAATTGGAATCGCTTACAATTCGTAATGGGACGAAACGGTGTTAGACAAAAGCAAATGGCAAAAAAGGCAAAAAAGCAAAATATTTCTATTTAACACTAATTTTTCATTTTTTTTTCTAACACTAATAACAGGCAAAAAATGTGGCATAGAGCACTAAACAGTACGGACAGAATATACATATAAAGAACTGGACCTACACTATGGCCAAAGTTATTTTAAAGATGGCATCGAAAAAATTTAAAATTTCATAGATTTTGAAGCCTTTTATGCTTCATGGCCTTTAAATAAAAACTGCTCTTTATGTAATCGAAATGAGAAGGAAACATTCCAACATTTTCTTGAACGATGCCCAATATTAAAGCAATGCCGCTGTACTTTCTTTGCGCCGACCCTCCTTAGCAACACCGAAATAGTTCAAGTTCTAAATGGTGTGAATGATTTTCAATGGCAAAATTTAATAAATTTTATTACTTGTGCTTTAAAGTACTGACAATTTATTATAGATGAATAGTTTTGTAAATAAGTATCTGCATAATTTTTCCGGCAGACAATTTTTAAAGTCATTGCCGTATGTTCATTTAAAGGAAGTAAGAAAGTAATGTAAGATGTTTTGTGAAAAATAAACGCATCGTCTGTCTTGTGAAGTTTTTTTTTTGAGGTTAGTTTTTGACAGGATACGTCTTTTTTGATTTCTTCACCTGTACTTGATAAACGTAGATACTAATAAAAATATAGATCGTTCTTAATTAATTCTTAATAATAATAATTCTTAAACAGAAGCTAGCAGGGAAACGTTTTAGGAAAAATTAAAATTATTTCAATTTTATTCAGAATTACAATTATTTGAAAATCTACATGGCCATTGCTCTTCTCAGTACAAATTTTCTTAGAAAAAATAAATAAAGGAATCGAAATAGATATAGACCTATACATATGTATGTATGTATGTACATATATGCTCGAAATTATGAGAATTAGCCATTTATATCTGTCCGTCCGTCCGGCGCATGTAAGCTCGAGCAAAAATTAATATATTTCAATGAAACTTGGTAAAATATTTCTCTTCATTTAAGGTAGGTTGGCCAAAATCGGTCAATAACCACGTTCACCTCGCTTAAAACGGTAATTTTCAAAAAAGCAAAAACTCTGTTATAAATGATGAAGGTAAAATTACTAAAATTCGGGACAAATGATTAACTAAAAAAAAAGAAAACAATTAAAAAAGATATGAGTAGGCCAAATTTTGGAAAATGGGTGGTCATTTTCAAAAAAGCAAAAAACTTAGTATCTCTATTGTAAATTAAGCAAAATTATTGAAATTCGGTCACAGTGATTAACTTCTTCTTGATTGGCGTGCTTACGCGATTTTGGCTGAGTTTAACAAAGCGCCCCAGTCGTTTTTTTCTTCTGCTAACCGGCGCCAGTTGGGCCACCAAGTGAAGCCAAGTCCTTCTTCACCTGGCCTTTCGATAGCAGAGGAGGCCTTTCCATTCCTCTTCTACCACCAGCGTGCAAAGGTCCAACAATCTTCCGCAGAATCTTTCTCTCAAACACTTCTAAGGGATGCCTCATCGGATATTATCAACGTCCAAGCTTCTGCGCCAATCGTTAGGACGGGTATGATGAGTGATAAACCCAGAAAAAATAATACAATGAAAGATACAATTTGGGAAGCCCCGCACCAATTTTTGGGTGAATGGGTGTACCTCGATGACAAATTAATAATATTTGCCCAAACCTGGCACGCGTATTGCTGCCCATCTCATTCACATTCGACATAAATATTATTGAGTTTGGGCAAAAACTCTGCCCAATTTTTAGTATGCTAGAACTTAATTTGCGTCAGTCCGTCTGATATTACAAGCTTTAACTCTCTTTGTCTCTGAGTTTGTTTGATTCCAAAAACAAAAGCTCAAATTAAATTTTTACTAAAATGTGCGCGAGTATAAAAAATTCAGGTCTGAGTCGAATTTGCCATTTCTACTTATTATTACTAACTAACTAACCAAAGTGTTGAAAAATCTTCACTGGCTCCGTACAAGGTGGCTCAAAATTAATCACTCTAAATATTTTATAATAAATGCTTGCAAAGAGTTTTGTAATCTGCGGAACTTTACTGTTGTCATCAATAAAAAATCCGATTTCTTTAAGGGAGTAGTAAGAATTTAAAAAAAACTGGATTTTTTTTTGCATTTTCTTAAACTATAACATCTTAAAAATATTGTGTGAATATTGAAGTGAATCCGACAAATACTTTTCCAGTTATTCAAGAATTAACAAAGGTCGCTCAGGCGCTCCGGAGCAGAAAAAAACTTTAATTGCGATTTTCTTAAAACTATGTTTTTTGAACTGGTGATCACTGTAACTTAAAAACCACTTGATTTCAATAATATTTATACAGCTTTTGAAAAACATAAAAAACTCGTGCCTGACCGATGGATTTTTTTTCCAAAAATTTCGATTTTATTTAAACAGTTAATTGTCGGTTTTTTTCTCGAAAATCTGAAAAATATTTACTGAGGCCGTCATGTTTTTAATTTAAAAAAAATAAAAAGCTTCGATCAGGCACAAGATTATCTATTAATACAACTAATTTCTCTTGTCCGATTGATTTTAAATGAATCTCCGGGGATTTGTAATGATCACCGCAAGGGACTTCTGGAGAAACGGACTCCACACAAATAGCGATAACTTTTACAATTATTAATTTTTTTTTTTGAAATTTCGCTTAAATTAAGTCGAAATGTGATATATTAATGCTATGTTTTTATTTTTGTAGAATTAAGCAATTGACTAGCAAAACAAAATTATTGAAAATCACCATTTTTTCGGGCCTCTGACTAACCCTAACCCCTTAATTTTTTGCTGAAGTTATTACCGTTCGAATAAAAGTTGCATGGGAGAAAATAAAATTCCGCTACAACTTTGAAAACGTCAATTTCAAGGATGAAAAAATACCTTTCTTTCAAAAAACAGTCCAAAAAGCAATTCCTATGGATATTTTTGCAAAACCCAATATTCGACCAAATCGGCTTACCCGACTTGAAATGTATTTTTCCATATACATATATACGTATGTAAGTATGTGTACTAAAGCACCAACATCAGTTAATGCTATTCCTTGAATTTATAAATCGCAGCGTATAAATTTAAATGTTCCCAAACGAAAAAGTGTTAAATAAATCGGTAAATGCGAAATGATGAGCTGATAGCTAAGCTGCGTTTCGCCCGAAATCAACCAACCAACGAACAAAGACCCGACAATATTCCAGACAACCATTTAGTTATTCATCCACCCACCCATATATCTAGGCAGACAAATCAATGGCAGCGACACAAAGCAACATTTGTGTTATGCAACCTACCACACAACAGAGTTGTCTCTTTCACGCGCACTGTGTGCGTGGTTCACCACTGTATATACATATGCCTACATATAGAAAAAGAGTATATACTCTGTGATATAAATGACGCTCATACAGGCAGGCATTTATGTACATATATATGTACGCATATTGCTAAATGCATACATATGCATATAACGATAGACTACTTATGAAAAATCACCGACTTCTAGAGTGTTGGATAGATTTCAATTAATAAAAAATAATAATTAGGTCCTAAAATGCCCATCCGTGGTAATATATATCTCATTACACACACACACATATCAATATACAGTTTATTTACATACTAAGGTATATACACAAATATTCCAATAACTTCCAAAAAAACTGTGAATATGAATGAAATGATGCACACATACATACGTACATGTGTATGTGCAAGTGTATAGCTAAAAGATTTCGTAATGTAACAGAGCGTAAGAGCTTCACGTTTGCCACCTGCCCTCTTATGCCTCCATTCTCTGAGTTTCGATAGCTTTATGGCACGTTCTATAACCAGCACCATATTTTTTGGATAAAGCAAATTTACACAAACATATAAACACACGTACACGCATTTATAACTTACATACACCTATACTTAGGCAGCGTTAATAACTGGTGGCATCGTTGCCATATTCAAGCTTTTGTGTATTTGACACGCCTTTCCTACAGTGTTTTGTTTTTGTTGGTGTGTTTTTTATTCACTGTTGGTGCAGAATTTAGTTTCTCTTCTTTTCACTGCGCTAGTCGAATGCACTACTATAGCTCTCATATACTCGTACGAGTGTGTATATGTATTACACTCGCAGCAGAGAAGACAATAATTTGTGTTTATCGTATTTGTATGGGAAATAGAGAAATAGCGTTATTTTTTATTAGTGATATCTACTCGTAAGTTTTTTAACTTTTTCAAGCTGTAATCGCGCAGTAAATGCGGTCTCTATTCGACAGATTAGTGAGAAATTCTCGCTCGTTGATCTAATTGCACAGATAACACCTGCATAATGGTATCAGCCGATTTTTATGTGGAAATATCTGAGAGAGTAGTTTGTTTTTTATTTGGAACATCCGCTTTTTTCGTTCATTTCGTTTATTTCAAGTCTTAAACACAATTACTGATTTTACAGACCACTTATAGAGGTAATATGAGTTTAAGTTTCTGCAGATAGTTAAGTATATAAATTAAAAAAAGAGTTTAGAAATTTATAAAATTCATTCTTTCGAACCGAAAAGACAAGCGGAATAGAACTCGAGGTCTCATTGCGTTCTCTTAGACCACGGGCTATAGGAGCAGTATGCGCATAATTCGTACTAAGAAATTTAAGATGAAATGGTTAAGTATTGCGTAGAGAGAGAATAGGGATGAATAATCAATTTCTCCTTTAATTACACTAAAAACAAAAGGCACTGAGAGTATAGACCTTCTGCTCTCTAGAGACTTTAAGTTAATTAAAATCAAGCGGGAATTATAGGAAGGGATAGAATCATGATGGAAAGAACAATGAGATGGCGCCTATCGTGGCCCCGTTACTGGGCTCTCAGCGAATTTGACAACGAGTTACGTGATTTAGCTCCAGTATGGCCAGATTATCATTTTCGTAACTTGATTTAGCATTTTTTTGTTATTTAGTCTCGGAGTTTTACTTTTTTCTTCATGACATTTTTCTCGCCTGTTCTAATTAAAATGTAATGTTTATAATTTTGTAAAATATCCATTTTTTAATAATTATTTAAATAATTCACTCAGTTTTATTTAGCTTTACTTTTTTTTAACATCTGGTGGCATTGCCCGCGATTGCAGGTGTTGTTAGTGTTCTTCTGCTTTTGGCAGTCAAATCTCTCTCTCGCTACTGCAGTGTTGCCTAGCTTTGGATATAAAAACGCACTAAAATGCCCATTTATAGAAAATAAAACACTAAATTTTTATTGAATCACTTAAAGAACTTTGTATGCGTGACAAATTGTCTTTAGAATGTGTGTACAATTTAATTTATGAGTTTTTTTGTTAAAAGAAACTCTTTTGTTAAGAGAATGACTTATTTGCTATATTTGAGATTATGTAACTAGATAAGGTACTCTTTTTGTAAAAATGTCAGTATGGTTTCTTTAGTATTTTCTGGTACTTTGTGGCTTATCTTAACAATCAATACACCTCTTGATGCCCATTGTCCCACTAAGGATTGATGGCCGGAAGAAACGATTACACCTCTATGGTTTTAATCCGCATTCAGTAAGTTCAAACGCTTTTTAAAATGTGTAAAAAGGTTTTCAATCTTACGAAGAGTTGAGAGAGGGACATTTAATATTCTTGCATAACCTTAAAAGGAGCAAAACATTAAATTTTCACTTTCAAAATATGAAATTTTATAAAATTAACAAATTTTCATTAGCACTAAAATCTTCTTAGAGCTTCGGTAGCTTTAAATTAAAAAAAAAGAAACAAACACGAAACTTCAAAATTTTCGCATTTTCGGTACAAAAAAGCACTAAATTTATTGCGAAGAGCAAATGGTTGGCAATACTGCACAACTTGGAAAAACGTGACGCCACGTACTCTCTGATGGGCGCAATCATATTTCTATCATTCTTGGGATAGAATATGAGACTTTTAACGAGGAAATAATATCAAAATAACAAATTAAATTTAAAAGAACTGAGAAGGAGCATCTTGATAAGTTAGTTTGGGGATTTGTTCTGAAAAAGCAGGCGTACTTAGTTGTCAATATTAACGGATCGAAGTATCTAAATATGAAATCTATTGGTACATTGTTCCGGCGTCGGGTATCGGATGTGAACACTTTTTCTATACCTATTTTTATAGGTACTATTTCTCAGAGTGCATAAGATGGTTTCCACCAAGTTTTAGTGAAATTGACAGAATCAGTTAGTCTGCTGACGCCATTTTAGATATTTATTTTCTCTTGTTTACAAACAAAATGGCCCAAAGAGAATAATCCATCGGATTCGCATCTGGTGAATTTGAGAGCCATTGTGCGGACGTTATGAAGTTCGGTACGTTGTTTTTTAGCCATTCTTGGTTCACTCGAGCTTTGTGAGACGGTGCCGAGTCTTGTTGAAACATCCATGGTCTGCCACCGAAATATTTGTCTGCCCGTGGCTTCAAAGCAGCCTTCAGAATACTTTCCCGATAATATTTCGTATTTACCTTAGCGCCAGGCTGGATGATAACGATTGGAGAGCGTTCATTTGCGGTTACAGCGGCCCAAACCATTACCTGTGGCGGGTGCTGCCTCCTGGTGGCCAATCGATGATTCAAATTCTCGTATGAACGGTCGATTAAATAAACCCTTTGCTTTGGGAGTTCATGAATTGGTCAGTTTGAAAAATTTTTCTCGTCAGAAAACATAATGTTCGGAAATTTACCGCTTTTGGCCAAGCGAAGCAACTCCTTCGCTTTCTCAAGTCTGACTTGTTGCTGCTTTGGTGTGAGATCATGCGGTTCATGGATTTTGTAAGGCTTGACTTGGAGATCTTTTCTCAATATGCGGCGGATGCTGCGGTCAGATATTTTCAGTTCTTTTGCCATTTGATTGGCACTCACATATTACGTTTGAAATCCATTATTAATTTTCTTTTTTCACTTTTACTCTCGGCAAAATTCTTCCATGCGCTTGTAAACAATACTCTGGGCTGTCATTTAGCCAACTAACAGATGCGCGAGTGGCCTGAAGTTGGCTACACTTCGAGTGCCGGACCCGGTAGTGCTGAGATGATAGCTGGGTTGGCTTCATAAACTTTATTTTTAAGGGAGCCCCACAGAAAAAAGTTCATAGGGGGGCGGCCTGGGCGTGCGTCGATAAAATACACCTTCGATTGGGAACGCACGTTGCTCACCTGTCCACTGCGGCATCGTGACTAAATAACCCGCACGAATAACGAAGCTAACGCAGAGGTTAGGGAGAAATTTTAAATTTAACACCTAATTCTGCCACCGGACGCCCTGTATTTACAATGTGTTTCTACTTAGATTTCTTTGTTATTTATTTAAATTAAATAAATTTAAATTTATTTTAATTAAATAATTAAATTGTTCGTTCTTTAACCAAACCCATAAAAAACATAATAACAACAAAATTAACAAAAATATGTAGAATGAATAAAGTATTATTTAGTATTAAATATAATAATGAAAAATAAATGTAGATGAAAATAGTATCAGAAAAACCTCGAAATGGGTTATGAATACGCAAATACATTTTTTTGTTTTCCTCTGAAAAATTACAAAAACAATGCAATTTTATTAACTGTTGATAACACCTTGATCAAAAAGTTCCCGGAACAACCGCCAGGAGACGCTCTAAGTCAACTAATTTAAGCTCTGTTGTTTTTTTGTTAGGTTGCTACATCTGCCATTAATATTCCTACAAAATTATATCGCCATTGCCTGACATTTGTAAAAGTTACGTCATCTTGAGTAAATCTGCCCCTGCGCGTGTTTTCGATCGATTTTTTTTAAAATGGATTTGAATTTGCTACAACTTATTCATAATAAATTTTGCATTACGAAAGGATTCACGTTGCGAAAAACCTTAGAAATATTGGGAAACTCTTACGATAAAGATACTCTAAAGACAATGACCGTTTACGAGTGGTACGAACGCTTCAGAAGAGGTCGTGAGTCCATCGAGGATGACCAACTTAGTGGCAGGCCGTCGACATCGAAAACTGAAGAAAACATCAAAAAAATGAAAGAAAAGTTGATCAATAATCGCAAATTAACCATCAGAGAGCGGGCAGAGGATATGAAAATTGCTCATGGATCCGTTCACGACATTTTAGTTCATGATTTGGGTTTGCGCCGCGTTGCTACAAATTTGGTCCCAAAGGAAATTGAAATTCATGCAAAAAAGGGGTCGCGTTGATATCGCAAAACATTATTTTCAAGACTGAATAAGACCCAACAAGGGGTTCTCACTCTCTTCTTCTTCAATGACGAAGAAGCTGTGGTCTGCAGTGGTCGTTATAGGGTGCTCTAAGCTTGCTGACATGCCTGCCTATAAGACAATGCCCTGCTAGTACCCCAAAAAGATTTCTCTTCAACAAGTTTCAACAGTCGGTTTGTGCGACCTATTTGCCATTCTGGCCACGTCATCCTACTCGTTGGCAGATTTGATGGTGTGTCTATCTATTAGTAGCTTACAAGTTACTAGAGGTATAGGTATGTTCGCTTTATCTGGTTGATACCCAATCTCGCTAATTCATCTGCTTTGCAGTTACTCTCTATGCCTCTATGACCTAGAGCAGAATTATTGTAAAGTATTTTGTTAGTTCTGTCTTCGAGGTAATATTAGGGTCGGTTGGTTATCTGAGTACAAGATGAAGTCCCAAATAAACAAGACTGGCGTCATAAAAATGTTTTTGATGGTGCCATCTTTTAAATGAGTTAGTGCTTTGGACGTTACATCAATAGCTGACTTCCAGTGAAAGCTTGGTGACATTCGGTTCAGTGGAAGCGAAGTTATTGCGTTTTAAGTGTCAGAAGGTTTGTGTCATTGGTAGAAAAATGAGTTTTGAACAAAAAGCTAATATCAAATTTTGTTTTAAAATCGCTTAACCGTTTAACGAAACATTTGAATTGATGAAAAAAGTTTATGGCGATGATTGTAAATCTTGAGTCAGAGTTCATGAGTGATTTACACGTTTCAGAGATGGTTGTGAGGACATAAATGGCAATGAACTTACGGGTCGCCCAAAATCAGTAATCACCAAAAACTCCATCGAAATTGATCGTAAATTTATCAAAAATGAACAGAAATCATCGTTGAAATTCATGGAATCTGAGTTTAACATCTCCCAAAACATCGATTTATCGCATTTTAACTGATCATTTGGGCTTACGAAAGGTCACGTTTCATTCCGCACAAGTTAACTGAGGCCTAAAAATGGCTCAGAATTTAGCATTCGAAAGACTTCATCCTTTAAAACACGAAACGTGGTGTCTTCAACATGAACCTGAAACTAGGCGTCAAAGTGCCGAATGGAAGGCCCCAGACGAGCCACCACCCAAAAAATCGCGTTTGGAAGTCAAAAATCAAATCAAATCGATACTCATTTATTTTTACGATTCCAAGGGAATTGCCCACAAGGAGTTCGTGCCAACGAGCCAAACCGTCATGCAATTTTCTATCTTGGCGTTTTGAATCCTTTGTTGCATCGCATTCGTTCAATTCGCCCTGAATACCGCGAAGGAGGAAGCTGGCGACTATTGCATGATAATGCACCATCTCATCGATCCACGCTTGTGACTGATTTTTTGACTAGAAATCGCATTTTAACCATCAATCACTCACCGTATTCGCCTGGTATGGCGCTCTGTGACTTCTCTTATTCGAAAAGTTGCATTTGGCCATGAAAGGAAAACGTTTTGCATCCGTAAAGGCCATCCAAAAGGCTTGTACCGACATCCTCCCGACTAGAAATTTTGGTAAGGTGGTGATTAGGCGCAAATAAGGCAGACCGCATTCCAAATTTGCGCCTCATAAGGCAGCCAAACTAGGTCCAAGTCCCGAATGGTATCGCCACACATCTGCCTCATTAGGCGCAGGTTCGAAAAACCGAACTTCGGTAATACTCCGGATGCCCTTCTACAAATCAGTTAGCGATTCCAATTTATGCCTAAGTGAGACACTGCAAATTTGGTATTGTTCTGGCATGCCAGTCTTTGCCTTGCCTAACGTGGGCCTGGTAAGGTATTAGTAAGGCGTGGCTCAGTAAGGCCTGCCTAATTCGGGCCTAACTGATCCTTCGGCATGCCTCACTGTAATTCTAGTCGGGCTGTAGGACATTCCGGTCCGAGCAACAGAAGTGAGAGTTGTAGCAGGAGCTGGAGTACACATGAATAATTTTGCAAGTAGCGCTCCGACCGATTTCGAGTTTTCTGCTGCTACTCCAACTACAGAGAGCACTGAACATTTTTTTGATTGGTACACTGAGCTATGAGCAGTAACGAAACGTAGCTTGGAGTGGAGTTTTGCGCTACCTGTTCCACTAGTCATCTGAGTAGTTAAATTCAGAGTAGTATCGAGAGCAAAAATGAGGATTAGGAATTAGCTAAGCAATATCAATCCAAGGTGTAGAGTAAGAAATAGAAATGCTTAGGAGATGACTAAGGAATCGCAAGATTGATGACTCTCACTCCACCAGGATGGAAGAAAGACTATTTTCTTCGGTGCACATTATACTCTCGTACATACGTACACACACACACATCATACAAGCCATGCCCTGTATCTGAAAGGTGTTAATGACTTCACCAAAAAGGTATAATTCCTTTTGAGCAGTGGTAACGAGTAACATTTTCATTATTGTTTCTATGCATTAGAAAAATTTTGTAAATATTTGGAAGAATTTAATGCCCTAAAGCGTGCTAAGCCGATTGACGACTATAGATAGAGAATTCAAACATAATCTGGTCTCATCCAAACGATGTGTATGTATGCGTGTATATGTGTAATATGTGTCTGTATGTAATGTAATTATATGTGCACAGTGAAGGACTTAAGTCTACATACAGCAGCATATTTTCTGATTTCCCAGAAGGTATGCAATAATTGAGAAAACCGTTGATGTATGATAGTTTTTTTCGGAATTCATATTCACAAATTTAAAGAAATTCAATTATTTACTTGCTTTATAAAGTCTACATACAGTTCAATTAGCTTAAAAAAACAAATTTATTCATTTTAAAACGAGCTTTTTGAATACTTTTAGTACTCAGTAGGTCCACCACCGTCAATCACTGCTTGAAGGCGTCGTGGCATTGATCCAACTAGTTGGGTAAGCTCTTCCTGCAATATTGGGTTCCATGCCTGAAGAGTTGATTCTTTATAAATTTTGCGTGAGTTACTATACTTCGTCGAATCTTTTTCTCAAAATGCATACTCTATCGGACTTAAAGGGACCCGGTGGTCTAGAAATTTCAAAAAATTGATTATTTATTTTTCGATGTTTCGAAAGTATATTATTTTAAGAATATACTGTGAAATTTTCATGCGGAAATGCCCAACATTATAGGTTCTGCAGCCCATTAACTGGGTAGAGAGCGGTCCGCGCGAGTTACATACTCTCTTACTTTTAAGAGTAAGATCATTATTTAAGAGAACTTCCGTTGTTTAAAGATTACTGTAGCTGTAAGTAAGTTTGTAAGTTTGTAACATAAAAATTGAATTATTAGCTCTTAAGTTTTAGTTTTAGTAGGCACTTCTGTTTAAACAGTTGATTTTAGTGACTAATAAAGACAATTAAAAATTAAAAAGGAATATTTAAAACATATTCCGTTTGTCGCGCTCCTGTGCCTCAACAAATGAAATGAAATGAGTTTAAACATTTACCTATTCAACCGAATCGTCTGAAATTTCACTGTCATTTACCAACCGATTGACTTCAACATACATGTTTTCGATACGTCAATTCAGTACAATTTCAACCATGGATGGCTTTGCACCGAAACAACGCGCTGAAATAGTGACGCTATACTTCGAAAATAGTCGTTCTGTTGTTCTAACTCAACGCGCATATCGCAAAAAGTATTGCCGCAAACAGGCACCGTCTGACAATACTATTCGTCGTTTGGTGTCGAATTTTTTTGAGCACGAGACAGTAGGAGATCGTCAACATGCCGACCAAGACGTTCCAATGCGAAAGGTTTAGACTGCAACGAAAATTCCCGTGAAGTCTAGTGTCAAAAAGAGGCGACATCGACTGGCCCCCAGATCACTTGACTTAACCCCCCCTGATTTCTTTTTGTGGGCCACTTGATTGATATTGTACTCAAAAAATAGTTTTGAATAAAATGTAAATAACCAAACCAAATAAAAATACCTCACTTATACAAATCAGTTGTTTTTTCTTTTTTCAAAGTTATTCAGTTATATTATTATTTGATTTATTTCTTAATTTTTTTTGATTAAAAAACTACGTTTTTAAAATTATTAAAATTGAAAATTGAAAAAAATGTTTTTTCATTTTTGTATGTAAAAGAAGTTAAATAAAAAGCCTAAAAAGATTTAATATCGTTTTTCATTTATTTTAATGTAAAAAACAATTCCGGAAAATACTCTAAATTATCGAGCTCTAGACCCCTTAAATCCGGACTCTGCGGCGGTGTATTTAGATGTCTGGGTGCGTAATATAAGAGCCTTCTTTGACAATTTGTGCAGTAAGCTTAGGGACATTGCCTTGTTGGAAAACTCTACCTTGTTCAAGACCCGAGTATTCTACTGATGGCTTCACATATTATTCCAACATGTTTTTATATTTATATCGGTCCATAGTACCTTCATTAAGGCCAGATGCAGCTATAGCTTCCCAAACCACTACGCTACCATCGCCGTGCTCGACCGTAGGTATCAAATTTATCATTCCCATGTACGCATTTCTTCTCGTCCATATTTTAGCTCGGTCATCACTGCCAAATTCATATAATATATTGAACTGCACTTTGATTCGCCAGGAAATAAATCTGTAGACCAGAAATCCATACCCTTGCCAATTTTGCTTGTGCAAACTCAAGCCGAAGGTGACGGTTTTTTCTAAAACCAGAGGCGTTTTACGTGGTGTCCTGCTGAAATATGTGCTATTATTAAGATATCTCTTAATAGTGCTTGGATGAACACTTTTTCCGGATGCCTCGACGAAATGTTGGTCCGATTTCGGGGCACTAGTTCTCGGGTTTTGGTCGATTTCCTTTAAAATGGAGCTTACATCTCTTCTGTACAGCTTCTTTGGGTGGCCGCTTCGCTTCACTTTCATACGAATTATCATATCGCACCCTAAATACAAAAGGGTCATAACTTAAAATATTCCACACTCGAGCTTGACTTCTTTACAGTAGCACAGAAAACAAACTATGTGACATATCACGCTGAAATTTGCCATGTAAGCTTATAACAGTTCTACCAAAAAACAAAAAAATTATTTTTGCCATATGTCAGCCGCGGACCGTTTTATTGATAAAGTCTCGTTCATATTTGAGCAAATGGTACATTTTGAGTTGTGACCCTTTTGTATTTAGGGTGCGATATGTAGAGTATGTATGTATGTACATATGTAATAGCAACAATGATTTATCAATTGAAATTTTCGAATAACGGTATCTACTTTACAACTACTTTCTCAATGTTAGCTTTCCTCGAGTGAACCAACAAGCAGATGGATGTATGCAGACTTTTGTCACACCGCTTTTTGGTTGTCTGGTTAATTTTTTTGCTATAAAACAAGTGAAATAATTTAATTTCTGTAAATTTTGTGAAAAATATGAATTCCGAAAAAAAACTACATCAACAGTTTTTCAATTATTTTGCACCTTCTGGGAATTTAGAAAATATGCCGCTGTATGTAGACTTAAGGGGTCAGTCTACTTTGGAAACTCGAAAAAAAGGCTATATTCGTGATTTTTTTTTTGAGAAAACTATAAATGATAGTAATATAAAATTTGTTTGATTTATTAAATAAAGTCTTAAAATTCAGAAATAAATTTTTTTTTATTCAATTTTATAGTATTTTTAGTAAAAAAATAGCAGTGAAGCGTAACGTCTCAAACATGGGTTGGTGAGGCAGCTCCATCAGAACTCAAGAACGGCTTGTCTGAAACAAAAAAATCAAAATGTTTCAGATTCAGTAAGATACTGGCTACAAAATGACCCTCGGATATTAGGTTTTAATGAAGACAAAAAAAATGGCTGATAAAAATGGAAAATTTTTGATAGAACGGTTTTTTTTTTCGCATATTTAAAAAAAATATATAGTAAAAATTTAAAATTTCAAAACCCCCGAGCGTCAATTTGGTGCAAATTATGTCTAGAATAGGTGATCCAAATTTTATGAAAATCGGTTAATTAGTTTTTGAGATACAGTGGAGCTAGATTTTGAAAACGTTGTTTTGAGAAAAACGCGTTTAAAGTTTTTAATGCACGCTATACGCGCAGGTAGACGAAATGATGTTCAGGTAAAAAAAAATAGTTAGAGTGCTCGGATTTTCTTAAAATTTTTACACAATATTTCTGGATATATATACTTTCAAATTATGCAAAAAAAAAAATTGAAAAATTTTAAAGTGACAAAGTAGACTAACCCCTTAAGTCCTCCACTGTATGAAATGTGTGCATATCTAAACATGTGTATGTATATTCCATACGCCCGTGTTTGTATGTACATATGTACATATGTATAATATTTTATCTAACCACTGTGTTGATGGTTCCTATTATTCGACTTAACACAACTTTGTTCAGTCAATCGTATTGGCTTTATGGCGCATTATACCTTAAATCGCAATCACAGCACAAACAAATAAAACAGTGAATGCAACAATGAAATGGAACCCACACCAATACACCCAAATAGCCTAAATGCACGTAAACAGCGTCTGTGCCCATTTGAAGCGACTGAGGATCAACTGTCGCATATGTCGCACACCCAACTTGCCACAGGTAGGCAACTGCGAACCATATGGATTTGGTGAAAATTGTATATAAAAATACACAAACGGGCAAATGTGTTTGTTTAAATCCATCAATACATTTTTAAGCAGAAGCCGAAAGTAATCAATGCCAAGGGTGTAGCTACAAACATAAACAGGACTCTAAGTGACACACAGCAATTACCGGGCAATTGCGAATTGGACTTTTGTTGAAATGTCGTTAACTACACACGCACCGATTGCGTTGTGCCAGTATGTGTGTGTGTGTGCTCATATATGCGTTTTATTCAATAGGAGTGTGTGAGAATGCTGATCGACTCATGGGCTGCTTTTCCTGCAAGTGACATAATCCGCAGCTGGGCCACGGTAATGAGTACGTCAAAAGCGGCTGTAAATGTTGAAGGCTGCTACCGAAATTGATATATTAGTCTGCGAAAGCTGTTAATCTGCTTTTTGTCTATCGAATAAGTGATAATCGCAAAGTAGGGACTAATGACGGGAAGCCACAGCTTGGGATCAGCCATTGATCTGGCACAATATTACCCAGAATATTGACGGCAATGTTTACGGAAGTGCTGGTTAATCCGTGCGTAAAAACTATTTGCGGTTTCAGTCACATCATCATTAAAACTCATTATTTTTGGACAAATATCCCTTGCACAACCTAGGCTAGGATACATTTCAATGTACGCGTATGATTGTGTACGTATCCGTTACTTAGAATTACAGACGAATCGATTAAGTTTTTTTTTTCTCTTTAAATTATATGTATGTAAGTGCGTAGTTGCACCAACTGGCCCGGGCGAATTATCGCAGTCACTAAATTGTAAATAATAAAGTGTAAATAAATATTTGGAGTTATTTACCAACGAAATTAATTGATTTTTTTTTTGGAGTTCAAAACAGGTAGAACAACATTTTTTCCTCTCCCAAAATGTGGCAGCAGGTTTTGTATATAGAAATATCCAAAACCGAGGTTTATGTCTAAGATATTTACTTTATAAAAAATAAATTAATCCAGCTAAGAGATCAATCACTTATCTACTAACAGAAGGGATACGCAAAAATACTAGGCAAATTCCCTTTCGTACCCTTAAAGGCAATAAACTAATCTGAAATTTCATCTAAAAACATTCTTAGGACCAGCGAAGCCATAGAGAGACCAGCCGCAGACAGACAGTTACACATCTATTGGGTACCCGGGCATAAGGGCATTGGAGGAAACGAAATTGTAGATGAGATTGCCAAAAGCACTGTTTACATACAATTCGAACAAGAAAACGACAAACTGAAACCTTTAAATACGGTATACAATGGCATCACTGCGGACATAAAAACACTGATAGATAGGAGGTGGAATAATCTAGCCGCTCGTAAAACCGCGAAAATCATGTGTACACAGAATGCAGATAAACACGTCCGATTCGTAATAGCTCTGTCCAGAAAAGAAAGCAGAACTATCGTAGGTATGCTGACAGGCCACAATTTGCTAGCGGCGCACACATACAAGATAGCAATTACAAACAACTATAGCTGCAATGAACTAGAAGAGAGGGAAGCTCTTGAACACCTTCTATGTTCTTACCCTGCATTAACTAGAACCCGAATGATATGTTTAGGAGCTCTACAATATGAGAGATTACAATGTCTCTCGGGGTTAGACCATCAAAGCTTATTTAGATTCGCAAAAGTAGCAGGCTTATTACAAGAAGCCTACTACAAGGAAACGTAAGGGGCAAGCTCCATCTGGTACCACTAAGGACTAATAGGTCTATGTGATGGCTTTCAGGCAGCCAGGTCAACTAACCTTCATACCCTAAACAATAGACTTTTGAAAGTCACCAGAGCTCTTCAGGACATCTGTAACGAAAAAGTTGAACTGATTATTATTCTGTAGGCTTGTCATTCTGACAGGTGCTACAATGGGAATTATTTTTTTTTAAATAACAAAATGGCGGACTCTTGAAAAAAGGTATGTTTTTCGGGTGGAAATCAGACTGTAGTTTCATTGTAGTACCTGCCAGAATGACAAACCTACAGAATAATAATCAATTTAACTTTTTCGTTTCAGATGTCCTGAAGAGCCAAAATCCTGTTGACAAGCTATCTATCTATCTTTTCTTTAAGACGCTTACTTTGGTGCCACACTACTTCAAAATATATGTCAAAAAAAAAAAATAGGTTTTGTATACTATTTGATGTCAATAATAACATACCATAAAATCAATTATTTGGCGTGTGCGCCTTGATGTCGTTCCGCAAATGGAGGAGCCTACTATACAGTTTTAAGCCAAATCCGAAAGCAAAGAATTTTTTATAAGAAGCTTTTCAATGGCAGAAAAACACTCGGAGGTTTGCCATTGCCTGCCGAGGGGCACCCGCTATTAGAAAAAACCCTTTTTCTTCATTTTTGGTCTTTCACCGAGATTCGAACTTACGTTCTCCGAATAGTAGTCACGAACCAGCCCATTCGGCTAGGGCGGCCGGGAAGATCGGGATTGGTAATAGAAAATAGAAGTGAAGTCAGTATCTATACTGAGGGTTCCAAGCTCAATGAACACTGGAGGCTTTTACTCTGAGGAGTTGAGTAGCAGCATTTCCTTCCGGCTACCGGATTATTGTAGTGTAACTCAAGCTGAAATTCTGGCGATCAGAGAAAGTCACCACTAGAGAAATAAATATATACAAGGTGAAGCCCAAAATAAACAAGACTGAGCTAATATAGAAACTACAGGAGCTTTGTTCGTTCGTTTCTCGTTCGAATTTATCTCGTTCGTTCTTCGAGTTTGTTTATTCATTATTATAATAGTCCCCTCTGGCCTCGATACACTGTTTTGCGCGATCTAAAAGCTTTTCGAAAGAGTTTTCAGGATGTCGGTACAAGCCTTTTGGATGGCCTCTACGCATGCAAAACGTTTTCCTTTCATGGCCAAATGCAATTTTCCGAATAAGTAGAAGTCAAAGAGACCATACCAGGCAAATATGGTGAGTGATTGTTGGTTAAAATGCGATTTCTAGTCAAAAAAGAGGATAGATGAGATGGTGCATTATCATGGAATAAGCGTCAGTCCCCTCCTTCGCGGTATTCAGGGCGAATTGGACGAATGCGATGCAACAAATGCTTCAAAACGCCAAGAAGAAAATTGCATTCACGGTTTGGCTAGTTGGCACGAACTCTTTGTGGGCAATTCCCTTGGAATCGTAAAAATAAATGAGCATCGATTCGATTTGATTTTTGACTTCTCCAAACGCGATTTTTTGAGTGGTGGCTCGTCTGGGGTCTTCCATTCGGCACTTGGACGTTTACTTTCAGGTTCATGTTGGAAACCCCACGTTTCATCACCAGTTACAATGTTTTAAAGGAAGTTCTCGTCTTTCTCTTTAATGAAGTCTTTCGAATGTTGAATTTTGAGCAATTTTTGGTCCTCAGTTAACTTGTACGGAATGAAACGTGCACAGACCTTTCGTAAGCCCAAATGATCAGTTAAAATGCGATAAATCGATGTTTTGGGAGATGTTAAACTCAGATTCCATGAATTTCAACTATGATTTCTGCTCATTTTTGATAAATTTACGAACAATTTCGATGGAGTTTTCGGTGATTACTGACTTTAGTCATTGCCATTATGTCCTCACAACCACCTCTGACAATCATCGCCATAAACTTTTTTCATCAACTCCAATGTTGCGGTAGACGTTTTACCGATTTTAAAACAAAATTTTATTAGCTTTTTGTTCGAAACTCATTTTTGTACCGATAACATAAACATACTGACACTTTAGACGCAATAACTTCGCTTCCACTGAACCGAATTTCACCAAGCTTTCACTGGAAGTCAGCTAGGAACTGTGCACTAACTCATTAAAAAGATGGCACTATCTCCTTGTATGTATGTATGTATCTGTGCGTGTTTATTTATGTATGCATTTATGTACTGTATTTGCGTATAAAATTTCAAAAAAAAAAAAAACTAAACCTTCAACATCTAATCGGCAAATAAATACATCTAATAATTTATGTACTGGCGTACTATTCGACAATGTAACATTCAATCATAGCAAAAACACATGTAAGTTTGCATGCACACAATTCAATAATTCCCAGATGGCCTTTTTTCGTTGCACAGACCCAACTACGGGCATATACACACATACATACATACATTCCCAATTTCCCAACGCTGCCATGCAGAGGGGTTCTGACATGCCCATATGATGATTGACTCAAGTACATTATCTAACTGAATTTGAATTTCAATTCAATTGAAATTTGGTAAGTTTGCGAAACCAGAGCGAAACATGCGAGTAGCAAAAAACAAAGCAAAATAGAAAAAAAGACAACGTTTCCGCTTGTCTTGTTCATCAACCTCATGGCAAAACGAACCCAATTATCTTTCAATAAAGAGAGCACAAAGCGTCTATCCTCAAGTTACACAAATTGTTTTCTTGCTTTTACTGGCCCTATTGTTGTTGCTCTATTTGGTTTTTGTATGTAGCGGATTTGTATTTACTAAATCCAAAAAGCCAAAGTAACATCAACATCAACATCAACATCAACACCAAAGTGAGAAAATGCTTTCTGCATTGTTGTGGGTAAAAGCTATGCGGAGAGAGGGTGCGGCACTGTGGCGGCGAGTTCCATGCGAAGCCGTAGCATCAACATGAAAGGGGGATGATCAACATTAGCTCCGCAAATCCGTAACGTGGCGTAGTTGGGCTAAACTGATTTTGCGTGAAAAGTTCATAGTTAAATGTGGAGTCGGGAACGAAACACAAATCTCGCCTGCGGGCAAACATTTTTATTAATTCATAATCAAATCCAGACAGTATCTATGCACGTACATGCATATATACAAACATACACATGTGTGTGCAGGGGTCATATACACATAAGCCATAAGCCTAGTTGGGCATTCCCCTTCGCTCAGCAATATTCGTGCACTACATACATAAATACATGCATTATTACGCTCTGCTCTACTAGCAGTAGCAGAGCGATGATTTTGATTTGACTCCAGTGTTCGCCTTTCGGGTAATTTAATACTATTTTTCAATTTTCGTATTTTACAAGCATTCATAATGGCATGTGAGCGCAGTCGGTTAGAATGTGCAATAGCCGAAGAACATACACACACATGCAACCACGGTATATTAGCAAGTACTCATGTACATGCACTTAAGCTCATGTTGCGCCTAAAGAGGTAATTTTACCGCTCTAATTTCTCAACAATGACTGTTACGGCGGAAACATTAATACATATGTAGATAAGTGTGTACTTCAAACCTTACAAGCAAATCTTCGACACATTCGAAACACCTAATAAAGATATTCAATTTATTCGCTATACTTCATGCTCGTAACCGAAATAAACAGCTTGTGCGGTCCAGTCATTGTTTGAAGCAAAGACGATCTCTGAAACGCAACGTGGTTTTCTTAGTAGCTTTCGATGCACAGCCGTGCTTTGCATGTAAATTTGATAGAAGAATCGATGAGCCGTGTAATTTTAAACTTTGACTTTGTTCCAAAGTGAATGTTTATCTCGTCAGCCTTTCCCCCACTAAATCCACGGGACCGTCTTTACCACCTGGACGCAGGAGGCCAAAATACAGCTAAAGGTGAAAGTCGATGACACACCAATACCGGCAGTTAACAACCATTAAATTTTGGGCGTCCCCTTCGATAGTTTGCTCTTCTTTTTACCGCATACCACCGCAATTGCCACTAAGGTCCAAAACCGCAACAAGGTGCTCAAATCGCTGGCCGGTAGCACTTGAGGCAAAGACTAAGAATTGCTGTTGGTGACATTTAAAACAATTGGCCGGCCGGTTCTGAATTATGCTGCGCCCGTCTGGTCACCTGCCATTAGTGATACTCAATGTGGTGTCCCCTCTGCAACACCTTCACATTGAGGTTTCCATGTTCTCTGTAGTGCCCCTTAACTTAATGCTCAGTTAGAAATTTATACTGGGGTGATATATTTGCTAGAGCCTGAGCCACCTCCCAGGCATGTCAGAAGGCATCTCTTCAACTGCACTGACGAGATCCGGAATAAAACACAATTGCAACTACTGAACCGGACAGTATATAAAAAAATAATAATAATAATTGGCGCGTACACTTCTGTTAGGTGTTTGGCCGAGCTCCTCCTAATGGTAATCACGCACAACCCATTCGGCTACGGAGGCCGGACAGTATATGGACTGGCAATAAACGACATCCATTCGGAGACTTTGCGTCGCGAGGCAGCTGAATTACCTGCGTAACTTTGGCCCAATTACGTTCTAGATATTGCAGTAGTTTTAATTTCTAGTTATCCAGAATCGACCTCGACATACCCAATATCTGCTCAGCATGTGAAGACACATCGCACGACACAAACCACCTTTTCATATGCCCCTTCAAAGCAAATACCTCTATGCCTCTGGACTCAACCTGTCGGAACAGCACGCTTCCTGGGCCTAACGTTAGATGACTGAGACGAAGACGATCGGTGACTGCATCGCATTGACAGGGTTTAGTAAACTGCTACAACAACAACAAGAACATTTATATATACATACATAGGCTGATTTAGATTTGTAGTTTCTCTTCAAGTTGTGTTGAAATGCAGCTTTAGCTGAGCCACTAATTTTCACAAATTATTAAATACTTTCAACAATAACGAATTCGTATTCATTCCAATGGCTTGAGTTGGGCAACGGAGTTGCTGTTCGTCAGTTTAGTGTACTATATCGATGTCTCTGTAAAGCTCATAGTGACTTTCGCTTCAATGGTACAACTCTCCCACCGTCCAGGTTTCTGCAAGTTACTTAAGCACGTGCAGAATGAGAGGCTGAGAGAGAACTTTACTCATTCTCTTACTTCATTTACTCAGAACTTTTACAATTGTCTGTTTAGTCAAAAGAAGCTCTTTTTATCAAAAGTTTCTGGTTTCGGAATAAGCAAAATTCTATTGTACTACTTTGAAGTAGTAGAACAGAACCGAGGATGATAGTTTACAAAGTTTGGCTATCCGAAGCAAAATTATGAGAATAACTTCGGCTGCGATATCATAAGGGTTTCGTCAGCAGATTTGTTCCCACTCATTTCACACATAATCTTACGCTCATCTATGTAATAAGCCGTTGTTCGAGCGGCAATGAGTGACATGAGGTGTGGCTACGTTGAATTTTTCTCTTATAGTATCACCAACACAGTCCCACTTTTTACCGACCTCTATACTAGACAAACCGTTGGCATTACCCCAGTTACGCCAGCAAATCAGCTGATTCCTTCAAAATAGCTGAGAGCCAGTTAGCGGTCTGTTGTTGGCCACACTTTCTGAATTGTTTTCACCAGGGAACAGAACAGTGTCGCCGTGCGCAAAAAAGCACAATTACCAAATTTCGGAAAAAATAACTAAAAAAGTAGCCAAATTTTCATTCAAAAGTTAACTTTTTGTATATTTCGTATAAATATTTTTGTTTACTTATTCAAAAATAAATAAAAAAAACGCGTTATTCTTACCATTTTTTTTAAATTTGTTTTTAATTTTCATAAATTTTTTATAAAAATATATATGAAGGGTGATTAATTTAGAGATGTCGGATTCTAAATTGAAATAAACAACGAAAATTCAAATTGACTGTGCAATCTTTCTTAATTTTGTGTAGAACCATTCACGACATTTATTTTTTAAATATAATCCCTTTCAAACGTTGGCCGCAACTGCGCTGTAATTCCATCCGTAAACACCAATTTTGAATGACTCGCTGGAGGACTTCGGTCGGTATGTCGTGAATAACTTTAGTAACATTGGTTTCCAATGCCTCAGCTCGATTATCCATAAAGCATTAAGGCTTTTCACACCCCCACAAATAAAAATCCGAAGGTGTGATATCACATGATCTTTGTGGCCAATTGGCCAATCCACTGGTCCAAGACGAGAGATAAATTGCTCACCGAAACAACGACGCAGTAAACCCCTTGTTTTACGAGATGTCCATTTGTGGAACAACATCAAGACGCACACCAAATAGGAGGAGGAGCTCGGCCAAACACCTAACAGAAGTGTACGCGCCAATTATTTATTTTTTTTGTTGTGGAGATCATGGGCTTCAATTTCCGGCATCACGGCATCAAAAAATCGTTTATCATGACGCGATAGCGTTCGGCATTTATTGTTACATTGGCGCTAGCCTCGTCTTTGATGAAATATGGACCGATGATTTCTCCAGCCCATAGATCGCACCAAATGGTTGTTTTCAAAGGATTTAATGGCTTATTGAAGTCATTAAGCCAAGAATGGGCTCCTCACTGCACAAAATTCGGGTCCCAAGACTGAATTTTTTGTTTTTTTTTATTCCTTGATATCTCTTGTCAAATTAACAATAAATAGTTTGTACATGAAATTATTTATATAGTTATATGAATAAATACCGCTCTTAATCAGATTAAAAGATTTTCGTTGGTGATAACTCTTGGCCAAAATATGCGGTGAATAATGCGCAGACATCTGTTGATTAATTTTTGATTATAGGTTATTGCATATGGTATCTGTGACTTTCCATGTTTCGCACGCATAAAGTAACACTGGTTTGATGCTTGTATTAAAAATTCGGAATTTTGTGCGGGAACTTACATCAGATTTCGCTCCACCATTTTTTGACACTATGCTGGCAAGGTAGCAGAAGTTTTCGAAGTCCTCAATTGTAACCAGCGTGCCACCCACTTGTGCCAAGCTTCGTTTTTTTTGAAGTTGACTCGCAATCCAACTTGGCTTGCATATCGTATTAAGGCAGTAAGTTTAGCGTGTGCTTCAGACAATTTGTGTGTCAAAATGCATACATCATCGGCATAGTCCAGATCGCAGAGCTTCTGATATGGGCGCCAATGAATGCCCGATGGAATATCGATATTTGTTTTTCTCAAATATCATCAAGTACAGTGATAAACAGCAGCGGCGACAACACACAACCTTGACGCACACCATTGTGAATACTGAACAACTCGCTCTTTTTGCCTTTGAAGAGTACACTGCACACAGCTCCCTCATAAAGTTCTTGAATGATGGTGACGATACTCCATTAGTCCTCAAGGATGACCAAATTGCGCGCCTGTTCAAGGTGTCAAAAGTGCGCTCAAACTCCACAAAGAGTAGGTACAATGGCGATCGCCATTCTGCTGACTGCTCTATAACTATACGCAGCGTGTTAATATGATCTACACACGATCTTTTGGGGCGAAAACCATTCTGTTCGGTGCGCAATATGTTGTTGAGAACTGGGCCAATTCTCTCAAGAATGACAAATGCCAAGATCTTTATTACGGCATTTAAAAGAGTTATGCCACACCAATTTGTACAGCGACATAAATCGCCCTTCTTCGGAATTGATATTATTATGCCCCCTTTCCAGTCGATCGGGATGGTGTTTGTTGACCAGATTTAAAGTAAGAGGGGACGGAGTAGTGGGGTTATTTCATCAGCACCGAATTTTAATAACTCAGGTGGTATACCATCCGAGCTAGCAGCTTTGTTGTTTTTAAGCTTGTGGATTGTGATTTTAATTTCCGTGCTAGATGGCTGCTCAGTCGAGATATCCCTGTTGGGATTCCGTCGTCTATTGCTGGGGACGGCGTCTGCTTCTTCAACTGACTGAAATTATGATCCTTTCAAAGATCGGTCGGCTTCGAATCTTGGACTAGCTGTATTTTATATTCTTTCATACCAAGATCTTTGCCTAAAATCGCCCAAGTAGTCCCATAAGATAGGCCAAGTTGTTGGCATCGGCGCCGAATCGTTTCTTCTGAGTCTTCGGCAAAACTCTCATTTACAAGCCGCAAAATTCTCTTCACTTCGGGCTGTACATAGTCTAATCGGTCGAGTATCATCTAATGATGTAAAATTATTCTAAATTTTGCCGATGGTTTGCCGAATAGTGCGTTCGGTAGGACGGTTATGTACACCCTAAGTTGGCCTCAGTGTACCATGAACGTTTTGCACAGACGTAAACGTTGTTGTGGCGTAAGTCTTTCCATGATGAAAGGCCCATGAATCCTGAAAAAAATATGTATTTAGTTTGACAGTAGTCACGCGTGATCTCTCAACTCTATTGGAAAAAGTACCTCCAATTTGATCACCCTTTAGTTTACTTTATTATATAAATAAAAATTTCAAACTTTCTACAAGATTTATACAAATGCGATAAATTTCCAGCAAAGTTTCAAACTTTTTAATCAGAATTTTAAAAAGAAGAAAGATTTGGGTACATAGTTCCATAGCCCTATAAATTGTAGTATAATAAAGCGCAACTTTGAAGGACCTCAAAATTCTCGTTGACACTTTTTCGCTCACAAAAAGTATATGACAAAGGACATAAAAATTGGATACTATGTATTTCTGTTGATGCCCAACAATTTTCCGCTAAGCTATCAGAGAAGTGGCGAATCGAAGCGGATGGTATGTCCAAACAATTGCTTGTGCTGTGCCTTGTATCCACTGGAGTTTAAAGCGCAATTCTATTTATTGCCTGTATAGTATTTTAGAGCGAAAAGAGCGAAGAAAGTAATGGCGTCATGTAGGTCTTTATTTAATGCTTTCTGTTTTTTCTGTTAAAACATGTCTTAAAGAAAAATCGTTCTTATTTAGACACCAGCCGGAATGAGATCGTCAAGTTGCGATAGACTCTTTCGTTGAAAAACCGGCAATCGGCTAAGTTGAAGAAAACATCGGCGATGATGTGCAGAATACGTTTGATGCTATTATCTTTGCCATTGTCATTGTGATTGTCGTTTTATTTTCCGCTTCCACTTTTCAAATGAGAGCCCACCCATGTGCAGATGTGTGTGTGCGTACAAATTTTACATACTTTAAGGGCATTAAATGAATGCAGCTGGATAAACAAGGCCAATACCCAGATTAGGAAATGAAAAAGTTCTTTGGCTTAACAAAGCCAAGAATAACAAATACAATTGTGCGCATTGGTAATTCGCATACATACAGACGTATATGTGAACCCTGCTGGAAAGTGGAAATATTTTGAATGATGCATAAAAAACGCAAAATCTAATAAAGGGTGGTTAAATTTCAAGGGCCGATGTTGAATGTGAACCACACCTAAACGTCAACGACACCGTTGGACTTCTTTCTTAGGGGTTATTTGAAAGAAAAGGTGTCCATCGATAATCCAGCAACAATTCAATAGCTAAAGGATGAGATAATACGGCAGATTAACGGCATAGAACCTCAATTATGCCTCAGCGTCATTGAAAATTTGGACCAACGGATGGAGGTGTGCCATTTGGCCGATATTTTGATTCGTACGTAATTGAGTCATACCAATATTATCATAATAAAGATAAATGACAATAACTTCCTAAAAAATTGTATTTTATTCAAAATCAACACCGGCCCTTGAAACTTAACCACCCTTTATATGAATGTTTAGCTTGGTCTGACGCCATAGTGCAGACATAAACTGGTTAACTTCGGTAAGGAAGATATCAAATATCGTGAAAGGGGTCGACTGAATCGGTCTCAGAGATCTTCTTCACTGTTTTTAAAAGTGAATTGCACAACTTATTTCTTACAAAAGCACGGATCAGATGGAGCTTCATTTTTTCGTTTGCTATTTCGAAACGCCTTTGGCCTCAGCACAATAGACGTATGATTCAGAAAGTCCTGAGGATTCCGCGTCCTTCAATTTCCAAACTCGTAGCTGTGTTTACCGATCATTGGACGATCGGCGCACACGCGGAAAAGCTGTGTTACCATTTAACTCCCTCCTTAATTGCAGAAGCTGTGGAGATCTTTCAGAGAAGGAAAATGTTGAGCATTTTCTCTATAAATGTCCGGGTTTGACAGCTAGACGATTAAGTTCACTGTGTGCTTGTTTCTTCGGTACTCTGGAGCTCTGCTACAGCCTAAGTTCCCTCAACCTTCGCCATTACCTCAATAGCTCTGGTTGGCTGTAGAAATTTGGCCTTTGGAGGTTTCAGAATGGCATAAAAACGACGTTTTAGTGCCACTTGGGGAGTGCCAGACTGGTATTTTCACCATTTCAACCAACTGCGGCTTCAAACCCGTTCGTAAAAATATTGGTTTTATTGGCTTCGACACAAGAACCGTCAGTGCGAATTACTCCAACTTCGAGAAAGAAGCGAATGAAGTTGGTCTGTAGATGAGCAATGCAACAAGTAATTCGCTGTTGACAACCACTCGTTTGAATTCGAAGTTGTGATGGAATTTTTGGCCTTGGTAGCTAACTGAAAATCAGAGTCCACTCTCGAGGAATTCTATAAGTATCCCATTATGTTTTTTATATTATTTTAGAAGGCTCTTTAACCCTCCGTTGGGCACACGGGTCTGGCCAGACTAGCTTTTTCGAATTTGGATGTGATTTTAACATACAGGGTCCGGCACTCGAAGTGTAACCAATTAAAGAGCCCATAAATTTAGTTTGGAAAATTACTTTTATTCAATTCAAAGTAAAAAAATGTGTGCAAATAATACAAACAAAACTTTGGACGGTTATTTAGTCAACTTACAGCGAGTGGTCTGAAGTTGGTTACACTTCGAGTATCGGACCTTGTATTTCTATTATTGCTAACGACTTGAGCTTCCAGGTAGCTTGTTAAAATTAAATTTTCTCTCAATTTATGGATATAACCTTTTAAAAAGGATCCTGGGACAGGACGAAAAAAAGGCCAGTTAGAGTGCCCACACGAAGATGTTAAATTTATATTCGGTGAGTTCGTAAAAAACCAATGGTACGAGAGAGAAAACGACGTAGCATTAAGGAAAGAAGCTTTCTACAGGGGACACGCTGCCATCGCACACCACACGAACCGAAAATGGTGGCTGATGCCCATACTAATCAAAAACTATCCAAGAAACACTTATTGAATGGTGATGGCAGCAGAAACTACAGAGAAGTTGAAGATTCGGAACACCAATTCTACAGGGAGTAGCCTCCCTTTACTCGACTATGATGAATTAGACAAAGAACAATAAAGTTGCGGTAGCTGTCGAACTATGAAGCTGACGAGATGTTCAACTCCTCTTCAGAATATGGTTGAACAAATGCTTGTTCGCCGATTGGAATTTCCACTCTTTACAGTCCAAGTCTTCTTAAGAACAAGGTAAGATATTCACAATTTGGCAAATCTTAGAAAATATTCTAGAACCTTTTCTTAGACGATTTTAAAGCCGCTTTCAGCGATATTGCGCAATGCCACTATGTTCGATTCTTCTCGGTGTCAAAGACAGTAAATCGAGGAGATCCTCGAAGAGAAACAACCGTTGGTCCTAATCAACCAACACCGTCGCCTTTGCTGTCTAGCACAAGACCGGAAACCTGTCGGGTCAGTCACTGATCGGAGGTGTCCTAGCAATGAGATCGGGATGCATCTCCAGCGATCAGGAGCCAAAGACCTCTCAGGCACTCAGAGTCCGAGGAATCGTCCGTCTCAAGCAAGGGGAAGGGGAAGTTTGGCAATTTATTATAAATCGTTTAACGCCAGAACAACGCTTCCATTTCTGCAAAAATTTGCTTTGAAAAAAAAAAAAATTGTTAGCGAAGTTCACAGAGCACTGGCCGATATTTGGTTCCAAAAAGGCGGCGCAAATAGCCATACAACGCGCTTAACAATCGATTTATTACAATATTCAAGCCACCATTGACACCATACCGCCAGATTTATTGGAAAAAGTAGTGCAAAATTGGACTGATCGAATGGATTATGTAACTCGTAGCCGCGAGGGATATATGCCAGATATCGTATTAAACAAAATAGACGCCATGGAATTTATCTTCTTCTTGATTGGCCCTATAACCGCTTACGCGATTTTGGCGGAGCTTAACAAAGCGCGCCAGTCTTTTCTTTATCGTGACAACCAGCACCAGTTGGACAAATCAAGTCAAGCCAAGGCCTTCTCCAACTGATCTTTCCAACGCAGGAGAGGCCTTCTTCTTCCTCTGCTATCACCAGTTGGTGCCGCATCGAATATGTTTCTATCCATTCGGACGACAGTCAATGAAGCCGCTGGATCCTTATTCGCTATTGTTCCATTGCCTACGATACTCACCGTCGCCAAAAATCAGCAAAGGTCCAAAAATCTTGCGCAGAATCTTTCTCTCGAACACTCCAACTGGCGCCTCATCGGATATTGTCATCGTCCACGCCTCTACGCCATACTTTGGGACGGGCATGATGGGAGCTTTATTGAGTGTTCATTTTTGCTTCCTAACCGATAGATACCAAAAGCGGTTTCGGATAGGATAATTCCCTTTAGTGTGACTTCTTTGGCTTGATGTTGGAAAGGATTGTTCGAGCTGCAAAACGAAATCTCAGAGAATCGATTTCTTATTAGACCAAATTGTTACTGGAATATGAACAACTTCATGAATTTCCAAACGGAAAATGGTCCTACAGGGCTCCTAATATGTACACGTAAATGCATATGTATGTATGTATGTATAGTATATATGTAAGTATATATAAGTATGTATTTATGTAAATCTGCGCGAGTACCCATTCCGAAATGATTTCGTTGCAACAGTGGCATGTAGCCATCATTGAATGACTACAAAAAGCAATAGCCTGACATGCATGTGTGTGTGTGTGTGCGGGTGCATAGGCACTTTCAGAGGCACAATCATTTCCCGCTACTATAAAATATGTATGACATATTTTGCGAATACGGATGTCACTTTAACCCCTGTTGTCTTTGGCGTGTTTATTCGCGCCATTGAGCAGTTTTTAATCAGTAAATCTGTTTCAAAATCCAAAAGCCACAAAAAAGGTAAATGTGTATGCACGTCTATGTGTGTGTGTGTATGTATATGTGCGGAAAATATGGTTGCTCATGAATTTTGATGATGCGACGAGTAAATGCAGACCTTTTTATTTAATGTACTCCTAATCCGCTTTACAATCTAAAATTTATCGTAACCACAACAACACAGCAAACCCCAGCCCCAGAGTCACAACAAAGCAGGCAAGTGGATGAAATGCATGCCATGAATATATTCCGCATTCACTTAATCTGTATTTCTCTAATTGTTTGCGCTACAACAAACACTTTGGGTCGGCTGCATTGGTTCGATGTTCATTGTTCGGCTTAACCGTTTTGTCATTTGTCGTTTTCGGCGCTTATCGCCAGCACCATCGTCATTACCATTGCCGCCGACATGGGCAACATGTCACCATCGGTGTCACGCTACATTGTAACTCCAATCCGCATATCCGTGACAACACAATCAACTTGGCAATCTTGATCCTTGCCCGTCTCGCTTCGCCTAGCAGCCGCTGCTGCGATGAACCCAGTCTGCATTCAATCACATACCAGCCTATCGAATTATTTCATAGTTGTTGGTTTGTTGGTTTGTCAAATCCACATCATAAATGGCTTTTAAAAAGGTTTCATAATGCTTTGACGCCTCCATTGAACAATGCACCGGTAGAGGCGTGTCACCTTTCGCCATCATTTGTCCATCGAGCAGTCAGCCTACAGCCACTGAGCTCACCGTCGTACCTTGGTTTCGACTTTCATATTCCAATAGTGTACGGAGGCCTTTTCTCTTTACTACATAAATACAAATTTATTCTTAAGAATTCTGCTAATTCTTTAATTTGAAAAATCCTATTAAGATGATGGAAAATCTTGAAATTCCATTGCAGTAATTAGAATTTCTTGCCTTTTCGTACTTCAGCTTCTCGCTAATGAGACAATAAGCGTAAGTGTCAAATTATGTGCAACCGAAGACACGCCCACACTTGGCTTCGATTTCAAGCGCTTTTGAAGTTGCATGGAAAATGAGACAAAAAGCATGCAATGTAATGAAGTATTTGAAAACAAATTCAGGTTTACATATTTACATATGTATGTATGTAGAAAGTTTTTTGGTTTTAAATGGGAGGCTAAGACTTTTAATTCATACTGAGCAGGGCCAAATACTTTTAGCTTCGGTTAGGATTTTGTGGCAGTCGGTTTAGAATAGCCATCTCACTAAGGCCACGTATGGCCGTTGTGGTGCTCCTGTGTAACATGAGAACCTCAGTGCTTATTCATCATGGAACCATTGAGATGCTCTTATGAAGCCTAGGATAGATTTTATCCCAATACCGGATAATTCCGTAAGATAGTCAAAGGAGTATTTTCCGAACAACCTTGCTCTACTCATAGCTAAGGCTGGACAATTACAGAGGAAGTGTTCTACTGTTTCTTCTTCCTCCTCGCCTCTACAAACTCTGCAGTATTCATGCGAAAATACTCTTAGCCTAGAAGAGTGCCTACCTAAGAGTCAATGACAGATAACACAAGCCACGGCCTTCGAGATGTTCTCCCTTGAAAGGTTGAGCAATTCACCTAACCTTTTCTTATCTATTTGCGGCCAAATTAGCCTGGTTGTAGCACAATTATTTTCTTCTCCCCATGACCTATTGGTCTTCTGGAGAAGATTATTTTGTATCCTTAATTTGTAAGTTGCCATAGGAAATTCAGTATTGCCTCCGTTTCCAAGCAGTTTTCAAGTAGTGGAAGATTAGTACTCTTTCTGGCTAGCTCATCGGCTTTGCAGTTGCCTTCAACATCTCTATGTCTCGGAACCCATATAAGTCTGATCTTGAAGACGGTGCTAATATTATTTGTAGAACTGCCTCCTTTACGGCTCGGACTTCTGCCTGGTAGATACTACGGACGGAAGTCGGACAGATAATTCTAATCCTAGTTCTTTTGAAAATACTCCATATTTATATATAATTGGCGCTTACACCCTTTTTGGGTGTTTGGTCGAGCTCTTTTTCCTATTTGTTTTGAGGTATGCGTCTTGATGTTGTTTCACAAATGAAAGATCCTACTGCATTAGGCCTATTCCGAACGGCAGATATTTTTGAGGCGCTTTTTCATGGCAATAATACACTCGGGGGCCTACCCTTGCCTACGGCGGCTGCCTCTCACTAGCCTACTCTATTTTCTAGCTTGGATCCATCCGTGTAAAAATTCATTTCCCCTCTTCGCCATGGTCTTTCACTTTCTTCTTTTTGACTCTTTTCTTGACGGAGTGTTATCTTGAAGAGCCTGTTGAAGGTGGGTTTAGGGATAGAGTAGTCGTTTTCCTGATTATAACTACTCATACTTTCTAGTATAGATGCGTGGCCGAACTGCCGTGTCTGCCATAGCGCTATACTATTAAGTCTAAGCGCTAAAGCGGCAGCCACGTATTTTCCTACCAGATTTAGAGCAGGTAAGTTGACTGGCATCTTGAGCGCTTTATTTGGGGTAGTCCTTAACCCGCCGGTTATGCTTAAAAACACAGTTCTTTGGATCTTCCGCAACAGTTTCATAGAACTCGCCTTTTGAGTTGATGCCCGCCACACAAGTCTTCCATATAGCAAAACAGGCGGAACTACCGAAGTGTAAAGCCAGTGTGTAATACGAGGTGTTAATCCCCATTTGATTCCGACCGCTTTGTTGCATGTGCGAAATGCAATGTTGGCCTTTTGCACCCTATTCTCAATACCTATTCAAATAGACCGCACTAAACGGTTGTTTTCAATGGATGTGACCGATGTTCTTGGAGTTGCTCTTCAGCCCAAATACGGCAATTTGGTTTATTGACGTAGCCATTAAACCAAAAATGGGCCCCTGTTCTCAATATTTATTCAAATACTTTTGGAATTTAAAATTTTCTTCAGTTTCTCCCTTCTCAGGTTATCCCTTGCGATGGTTCGATTGCAGTCGATTTCTGCAGGAGAGACTTAACAAAATAAACTTCTTAACATTTGGGCCTCAAGCCACACAAAATACAGGGGGAATATGGATTGCAGCAAAACCTGCAAGGCCAGATATGACGAAGCAGATTACGGAACCTCAATATAAAGGGCCTTTCAAAAGAGCCCTTATGCATTCAATTATATTTTTCTAAAAAAAAAATGCATACTATAACAAAAAAGTGCAAGATTCAAGGGGCTCAAGTTTTGGCAATATTTTTTGCTGACGGTGTTTAGTGTTTTTTTTTCTCCATTTAAAAAAAATGTCGACCACGCACAAGACCATCAGTAAAAAAATTCTCAAAAATCAATACGGGTTTTAACCCACTTGAAGCTTTCGCTTTATTATAACAGAATTTAATGAACTATAAAACTGTGTACCCGGATTTTATCCAAGGCTTCTAAGTAAACAATCTGAAGATTTGATGAAAGATTGTATTGTGACTAATTAACCCACGCACGAATAAGAAGCCAACGCGTTACTCTTCGGTTAAGGAGACACCCTGTATATTAGTAAAAAAAAATTGAAGACACATATAAGGTGAAGTCCAAAATAAACAAGACTGACGTCATAAAAATGGTTATGTGCGTTGGAAGTTGCATCCCTAGCTGACTCCCAGTGAAAGCTTGGTGACATTCGGTTCAGTCGAAGCGAAGTTATTGTGTTTTAAATGTCAGTATGTTTTGTTCAGGCGACCGCCGTAGCCGAATGGGTTGGTGCGTGATTGCCATTCGGAATTCACAGAGAGGTCGTTGGTTCGAATCTCGGTGAAAGCAAAATTAATAAAACATTTTTCTAATAGCGGTCGCCCCTCGGCAGGCAATGGCAAACCTCCGAGTGTATTTCTGCCTTGAAAAAGCTCCTCATAAAAATATCTGCCGTTCGGAGTCGGCTTGAAACTGTAGGTCCCTCCATTTGTGGAACAACATAAAGACGCACACCACAAATAGGAGAGGAGCTCGGCCAAACACCTAACAGAAGTGTACGCGCCAATTATTTATTTGTTTTTTTTTATGTTTGTGTCATCGGTACAAAAAGCTCTTTGTTCCAGCTAATATCAAATTTTGTTTTAAAATCGTCAAAACGTTTAACGAAAAATTTGAATTGATGAAAAAAGTCGATGATTGTCTATCTCGTGCCAGAGTTCATGAGTGGTTTACATCTTTCAGAGATGGTTGTGAGGTCATAAATGACAATGAACATACGGGCCGCCGAAAATTGAAATTCATGGAATCGGAGTTGAATATCTCCAAAACATCGATTTATCGCATTTTAACTGATCATTTGGGCTTACGAAAGGTCTGTGCACGTTTCATTCCGCACAAGTTAACTGAGGACCAAAAATTGCTCAGAATTCGACATTCGAAAGACCTCAATCAAGAGGCGAGCAAAGACGAAAACGTCCTTTACAACATTGTAACTGGTGACGAAGCGTGCTATTTCCAACATGAACCTGAAACTAAGCGTCAAAGTGCCGAATGGAAGGCACCAAGCGAGCCACCACCAGAAAATGGCGTTTGGAGAAATCAAAAATCAAGGAGGAGTTCGTGCCAACGGGCCAAACCGTCAATGCAATTTTCTATCTTGGCTTTTTTGGTAGAAATAATCGCCTGAATGAGTCGACAATTCACAAATTTCAAGAAACTGGTTCTGTCGAGGATTGAAAAAGGAGTGATGGTCTGTTGAGAATATTGCTGTTGTTGCATCATATTTATATATGACAACCATTTATATATTGAAAGAAATATTGGGTGATGATCTTAGTTGACATCTTCAGACCGGCTTTTGTGTGACTAGTAGAACAAGACGAATATATGTGCACAGAGTGAGACTGAGTACCAGACAAGATACAATTTCAGATGTAGATGAGCGTCCTAAGATAAACTTGAACTGCGAAAAATTAAATACAAATAAAAACATACCAGATGAGGTCTTACACGCACTGGATGCAGGTGTCTGCGAATTCTGGTCTGGTTTGTTGCATCGCATTCGTCCAATTCGCCCTGAACACCGCGAAGGAGGGGCTGACGCTTATTGCATGATAATGCACTATCTCATCGATCTTCTTTTGTGACTGATTTTTTGACTAGAAATCCCATTTTAACCATCAATCACTCACCATGTTTGCCTGATATGGTGTCTTTGACTTCTACTTATTCGGAAAATTGCATTTGGCCATCAAAAGAAAACGTTTTGCGTCCGTAGAGGCCATCCAAAAGGATTGTACCGACATCCTGAAGGGCATTTCGGTCAATGACCTAAAACACTCTTTCGAAAAGCTTTTAGATGGCGCAAAACAGTGTATCGAGGCCAGAGGGGACTATTTTGAATAAAGAAACTCGAAGTTATCACAACAAAGCTCCTGTCGTTTCTAGTTTAGCTCAGTCTTGTTTATTTTGGACTGCACCTTGTATTACTTCTTATTTAATGTAGTTTTTTATTGAAATGGGGCGATTGCGGACGTGATTAATATTCACATAACAAATAAGAGGAAACGTTTGGTTTTAATACTTTTCGTGTAACATTACTAAATAAATGTGGAAAACGTTATATGTATGTATGCACATACATATGTATGAAATTTTTCTACAATTATAAAAAGTTTTTTTTTTTTTTATTATTAATATAGTATTTTCATTGCAACTAGTATAACATTACATATATATACTAACGAGCAATTTTTGTGGAGTTTTGTTACAACAAATAATTTAAGTTAATCCTCAGCAAAATACAATTCATACTTTTAACTGATTTTTGTAGAAAGTGATCGGGTTTTACTTTCATTATAAATATTTGAATGTGACTTTTTCATTGAGGGGCATTTGGGTGCTTACTATGTGACTACTTCCGGCAAAGCGTACTCGTGTATGTACATATTATAAGTGCATGCATATGCTTGTGTATTTGTAAATGAAAATAGTACATGCTTCCTATTATCGAACCTTTTTGAATAAATGAATGAGTAAACAAAATTCATTCATGGATCACTCGATACACTTGTAAATTGTTTTTTTGTAACATCTGACGTTTATCAATATTTGAAGATGCTCACGTGCCTATTCATGAAAGTGTTGCTATACCTACACACATACATATGCATGAGGTGCAATGTTCATTTTGGCAGTAAATGACAAGAAAAGCTTACCTGTCACCTCACAGCTATTGCTCACATGACAAACAAACTTTTGTATCGAGCTGCTACCACCACTGAAAGAGCAACCGAAAGCCGAAGGAGAAATTGCAGCAGCTTAAGGCATTTGCATGTTCACATTTTACTTTATTTGAATTTCTTAAATTTGACAATTGGATCTTCAGCCACTTCAAAGTATTGTTTGGCTGTGCGCACATCCGACTTTAAATTGCTGACAGCAAACTGACAAATAGTAGAGGCTGGACACATACACACCTACATACATACTATACATACGTATGTGTGTGTGCCAAGAAGGAATTTACTTTTGAGATTATTCATTTGGGGAATTTTGAAGCATGAAAAGACCTGTTAGAGGGTGGAGTAACTGCAACGGTAAGTAAGCAGGAAAGGAGAAAATTTGGGCATTTGTCAGTGCGTATGGCTGCGTATTTGCATAGAGCGGAAGCTGCTAAAAGGCTGACATGTGCTTTACGTACACAAAAGGCGCTCAGACCCAGAGGTGTGGTTGTTGGTTTACTCATACTATGGGTGGCCATGCACATTAATGTTGGCAATAGCGATTAAATAAAGCGTGAAATGTCAAAGGGTTTTGCACAGAGTATCTCATTTGCTTTGCTTGTTGTTGGTTGCTTATTAAATAAATATTTAGCGAAAAGTGACAAATAAATTTGGACGTACAATAAAATAGGTAAACACATATACATACATACCCGTATATGCATGTATATATGTGTGTGTGTGTATTTTATATGTAAACATGTCAGTAAGGCTATGAATTAAACAAATAAAATACAAATGTATAAAGACGCTCACATTTGTACGTACATGGTGAAAAGATTTTTAGAGGTGTACTACCTAGCAGACCGTCATTCGGCTCTGAGCGAATTTGACAGATATGCCGACATCAATCGTTTTATGTTTCACAAAATTTAGCTTTAGCTTAGTGAAACACAAAACAACCCGACTAGAAACTTTGGTAAGGCGGTGATTAGGCGCAAATAAGGCAGACCGCATTCCAAACTTGCGCCTCATAAGGCAGCCAAACTAGGCCCAAGTCCCG